>VZZY01005804.1:815-11640 GCA_013400335.1 Eurystomus gularis
TGAGATTCTGGTATTTTTACTCATGTTGCATGTAACTTCATTCCTCAAATACTATCTCTGATTTAGAACAGGAGGCTAACAGAGAATTCGCCGTAGAATGTGTTTTTAAGAGTTAGATTATATGTAGCCCAATCAGGATATAAGGTCTCAAATTTTCTAGATTTCTAGCTTTCCATATTTCTGCCAGCATAGTAACTGGTTTGTGCTAGAAAGGATGAATTCATATGTAGGATTATCATAATCTCTGAAGCTGATCCTCTTGATCTTAACTTCCATTCCCTGGGGTCATGCCATATATTTGCCTCTAAAGTGCAATATCCTAACAACAACAGGGAACCTTCTGAAGGATTATTGTAGAGAACTGCAATAGAAATGTTAAAATTGGTATGAACGGAGAATGAATGGGAATGTTTGCCTGTGGAAAAACCCCACGAAACAAACTGGAGAGAAAGATTATAACAATGGCACATATTGATGGCATATAGATGAACATACAATCAACATCTCAGCACACCCTGTGACACCCAGGTTGGGAAATGTAAGATAAATTTTAAAAAGGAAATGCCAATATTCAGGTTAAATAAAAGATTAGGCTGTAAGAGATGACAAAAGGAAGTTACAGAACAGAATAGGGGACACACAGATACCCAAATAGGAAGACAAAGGACAATGAGTCCTCATGAATCAGACACAGGACACGCTATACAAACAAAAGGCTGAAATCTTTGTCAGCTTCTAGGTCGCACTGAAAGGCAAACCAAAAACCAGCACACACTGTGTTGGCCTTCTAGCTACTACTCCTGCTTGTGCACATATCTTGACTTTTCCCTTCCTCCCACAACTCTTTCCAGCTTCTATTTCTGTTCTGTCTGAGCAACAGGAGCAGCTGCAGCAACAGCCAGATAAGTTTGGGCATGTTTTCCACAACTTGGTACCCTTCTATTTTATACATCTGTTTCAGTACTCTACACGAGACTTTCAACCTAAACTTCTCTCAGATTTTTCTCTAAAATGTTTCCTTCCATAAATATACCACAAAACTGGCTACAAAGTCAAGGTAACAGTGTCAAAGTGGCAGTGGTTCCTGATATTTAAAGTGCAGTGTTGTATGAAATAAATAAAAAAAAAATTTAGAAGATGCCTGTACAAATCAGCCAAATCAGCCAAAGTGTCTAGAATTAAACCCTCTTGGACCTCTTTTGTGTGCTCATTTTTTCTCTTTGCTGAGTCTTCTTCTCCCCAGACTTAATACTAATTTTGCAATTCTTGTATCAAAGAAATCATCACCACATCCTGGGAAGGCTTTAAAGGTTTGGGTTTTTTTTACCATGTTTTCCAGTTTTCTTATCTTATCTGAGAAGAGACTTATTAAATATTTGTCTTCCTGAGTTGGATGGTGGATTTCTTGAATAGACATCAGTTTAATGCTGCTTTAATTGCCACCTGTTTAATGTTTTTTTGAGAGAATTTTTCTAATCTCTTTCTGTCTTAAATTTAAAGACTCTTAATCTGTATTTACATGTTTTCAATGTTTATATATGGATTTCCGAAAGAAAATGCTTGACCTGACTCAGAATGTAGTATCTGCAAATCCAATTTCTAAGCAGTCTGATTTCGGGTGGGTGTACCCCGTGCCTTCTTCAGTTTTGCTGCTTCAAGATGAAACTGATGTTTCTAATAGTCTGTTCTCTTCTGAAAGTCAGCATATTCTGTGTTTTCTACTTTGATGATCCTTTAAATCTTTTCTTGAATACAGAATCTATAAATGCCTACCAGCTCCTTCACAGTCAGTGCACAATAGATTTCTGAAAAAATAGCTAGGCAGGCTAAAAAGCTTTTCCAAACCCCAGCTGTCTAAATAAGCAGCATTTGAATCAATGTACATCCAAAACTGATTATGGATTAGGGTGATCAGTAGGCACAACATATCCATCAGATCAGCTATTAGACTGTTTAAACCAATGCCTGCTTTTGATTGTATTAAAATAGTTTTCACCCTGTGCCTGTCTCTTCAAACAGCACTGTAATGCAAGGATATCCAACTTTGCCCTTTCTCAGTAATCTGATTGTTATGGTGTATCAAAACCCATCTTCAGAAATATCAAAACAACCATCTTCAATAGCACTACTGAGCTCTATACAGAGGGCATGTAAGATGCATGTTCTGGGAACAAAGCAGGAGTGTACAAGCAAGATTCAAGAACTGTTTTGGATATATAAATGGCTTTTATCACCTCTCTTTTTTTACAGGGAAACAAAAATGAACCAAAACCAAACACAGCATCAATGTAGAGACTTTTGTTCTTATTGAGGAACTTTTTCACATCAGTTCCTTACTGTCATATCCGTCACCAGATTTCCCGTCAGACGGTAAAGTCAGACAGAAAAACTATTACTTTTAGATTAACCCAGTATCCTCTAGGACTGAATTTTATCAGATCACAGTGAAATCTGATAAGCTGCATTCTTTTCTAAGAATGAGGCCTAATCTTGTTCTATGTTTTTTCACCCTGGACTTAAATATAGATTAGATGGTCCAAACTGACTGGGTATATGAGGAAAGGTTCTAGGCATGTTACTGCTTCTTCTGTTCACTGTCACTAGAGATGAAAGCAGTACTTCCTAGGTTTCATTCCCTCTTTCTATGAGATGAATAGCATCTGCTCAACCATGCATTTACACTATTGATAAACAACATCAAAAATACAAATCACACTTCGCATGGTATTTTCATGCTTGTTCCACTTTCATTTTAATGTACCCCTCCATAAATTTATAATTTAAAGGATCACAGACCACACTGTGACTGACAGACAATACTTACAACAACAGCTTGCGTGGCACTGAATGATATAAATAGAATGATCATATAATCTAGGTCAGCTAGACACATTCCTAAGTGAAATGCTAAAAAGGGAAAATCCCATTCTACGTCTTATCTTGCATATAACTCAGCATATTTACAAGAAACTCCATATAATGTATACAGAAGTCTTCTGTACATGGAACAAATCACTCTTGACAGAATCATAGAATCATAGAATGGCCTAGGTTGGAAGGGACCTTAGAGATCATTTAATCCAACCTCCCTGTTATGGGCAGGGATGCCTCTCAACTAGATCAGGCTACTCAAGGCTCTGTCCAACCTGGCCTTGAACACCTCCAGGGAGGGGGCAGCCACGACATCTCTGAGCAATTTATTCCAAAGTCTTGCCACCCTCGTACTGAAGAATTTCTTCCCAAGATCTAATCTAAATCTATTCTCCTTCAACTTATACCCATTACCCCTTGTCCTATCAGTGGGCGCTCTTGTAAAAAGTCCCTCCCCAGCCTTCCTGTAGGTTCCCTTCAGGTATTGGAAGGCAGCTATTAGGTCCCCCCAAAGTCTTCTCTTTTCAAGACTGAACAACCCCAGCTCCTGCAGCCTGCCCTCGTCCAAAGGTGCTCCAGCCCTTGGATCATCTTTGTGGCCCTCTTCTGAACACGATCCAACAGATCTATGTCTCTCTTCTGGTGGGGACACCAGAATTGGACACAGTATTCGAGGTGGGGTCTCACAAGAGCAGAGTAAAGGGGGAGAATCACCTCTCTTGACCTGCTGGCTACGCTTCTCTTGATACATCCCAGGATGCGGTTGGCCTTCCGGGCTGCACAAGCGCACTGCCGGCTCATGTTGAGCTTCTCATCTATCAACACCCCCAAATCTTTCTCTTCAGGGCTACTCTCAACCCACTCTGTACCCAGTTTGTATTTGTGCCTAGGGTTGGCCCGACCCAGGTGAAGGACCTTGCATTTTGACTTGTTGAAGCTCATGCAGTTTGCACTGGCCCATTTCTCAAGCCTATCAAGGTCCCTCTGGATGGCATCTCTTCCCTCAAGTGAGTCCACGGCACCACAATGTGCAAATGCGAAGTACATAACATGTTAATTATTGCTATTCTAGTTAGATTATATTAATCTTCAACAATCTATGAGTTTATATATGAAGTTGTGGTTTCTGGGGGGTTTTTTTGGCTGAACTACATATTTTTTGATTTATATTGGCTTACTTATAACCTTTGTAGTCATTAGGAAAAGTAGAAGTGGGAAAGCACAAAAATCTTGAGATTTAAATTCATTTGGAATGCAAAACTTTAATGTTTTTATTTTAATCCTAAATTAATGGAATAATATGTCAAAATATTGAAAATCTGTGATTTAAAATAAACCAAATCTTAAAAGATGGAAATATCTTCATTTCTTTTCAAACCATTTGAACTTTCTATATAATTTCATTCCTGTATTTTTTTTATTTTTAATTACTTTAACACTAAATGTTAGTGGTGGTTTATACAAGACATGGTTCAGCTATTTTCTCATGCAAAACAGAAAACAAAGAATATTATTTTATTCTGTACTTATATATCTAAGAAGACTACCATTGCTACACAGTGTCACTAATTCAGCAACCTATTTTTAATTTCTTTGGAAGAGATTGCACAAGACCAAGAGTTCGTTATAGTGTGTAGTGAAGATAATAGAGTCCCTCTGATGGCAATGGTCTTTGGATGAAATTCTAACGGTTGTTCTCACTAGTGACTTGGAGAAGAGAGGATAAGAATTCTCAGATGTCCTTCTGAAATCTCTTTCATATAGAAGAAACTGCTTGAGATTATCTCATGAATTATAGCAGTTCCAATAGTAAGTGCTGGCCCTGCTTCAAAAGGCAAAATTTTGGAAGACAATCTATCTCTCACAATGTCCTTAAATTCAGTTTTCAGTAGTTGGTGCCAACCAATCTATTCCACATAAATTGAATTGAAGTTCACCAAGGAGGTTTTCTGTTCAAGTTCCCTAGAGATTTTGTAGTTGCCAGCACAGTCCATATCAAATTACAGAGGAGGGAAGGATAATCAAGTATGAACCTAGCTGGTCTTCTTAGAAATATATTAGGGACAAAAAAGCTTTTCATTCAAGTTCCTTGTGACAATTCAGCCTCAGAATTACGAAAATTCATCATGACAATATGAGAAACAAAAGAATTAGAGTCCTAAATCCTTGTGAACTCTGTTTCACCGCTGCAAATTCCTTGTCTTCTTATCCCTTGGTATATTGTTCCTATTTGTCCTCTCATTTCTCTGCACCTTTACTAGACAGAAAACCTTTCCTCCCTTGCTCTGCTTTACTCCATTTCAGTCTTACAGTATATATTGCATAGTTTCAAAAAGGAGTAAAATTCTCATCTGTGTATCCATCATTCAAAATCTTTGCTGATGGATTAATTTGTTAATTTCTTATGATTAATTAGCTAATGTTTGCATTACATTTACAACATAAATAACTGTATTCTTCAGGTGCCAAGTATTTCACTTCTGCAGTTACGTAGAGGGACCCTGAATTTTCTCAGAAAAGGTACTTGGCATTTCTTTGTGCAGCCCATCTAAACATTACCAGCTGTTCAAAGGCATTTTAATGCTTTGTTCCTTGTTGGAATCAGTCCATACACGGAAGCATAGCAGTATATGAAGTTCAGAGGCAGCTTACCCAGTCTATGCATCTATCTAAAGGCTTTAGAGAGTGCAAGGACTGATCCTTCTTCAGTCCTCTGAAAAGTAGACTTTCCTAAAATACAATATAAAGCACTAAACCCGTGTCTTAACTGTACTTCGCACTGGGCCTGTCAGCTGATCAGTCATAATCATTTTTTGGTCCACTTCTGTATGTTTGCTGCATAATGCCTCTTGAAAAAATCTGTGGGTTGGCATAATACCTCCATGCCAGCATGATATAACTACTCATGACTGCAGAGATGCTTTATGAAACTTCTAATAACAAGGCTACAGTCAATTCTTGACACTGACAAAATACATTCTTTAAATTGAGTTTAAAAGTGCTAACCAAATACAAGCTCCAATCCAGCAAACAAATCTGTGCAGATATATCCTGATTTCTGCAGGACCTGTGAGGAGAGTCAGAACCTTTGAGCTTAGAGAAGCTGGCAAAATCAGAGGTACTGAACAAATCCCTGATAGCATTTTGGTACACTACCTTTTAACTTCTATGCACACAGGCTAAAGTACAATAAACTACTTCTTTAAATGATACAAGCTCTGGTAATTTTCATGATTATTGGTCAATGTTGCACTCAGGACAATGCACAGCAAAACAGAGTCATACACACGACCAGGCTTTTATACTGTTAGCATTCAAGACTGACCAAGTATGAATGAACTTCATTGGAGAAGCCAGGCAGCTGCCCACTGCTAGGGTAACTGGCTCAGACACACTGCCATCTGAATCCGGCAAACCAGTAAACACAGTACTATGATTGCTAATAACAGCCTTTGTGCGAGGCTAACAAGGGCTTTGGGATTTGTTATGCTGGCTTGCTTTGGCTTGCCTGGAACTTTGTTTAGCTTGTTTAGCTGCAGAAGTAACTACCTAATGACCAGATACTGCATAATTTGTTTTATTTGTTTTATTTTTGCTTATCTTTGTATAATTGTGTGGCAAAATGTCTACTGTTAACAGTTTTGACACAGATTTGAATAACAAGTAGCTATACTGTGTATAATGAACCGTCTATGACCACAGAATGATGATGAAGCATAAAGGAGTACAGGCAAGAGGTGATAGCAAAAGTGTTGAAGGCAAGAGCTAAGAGTGGTACTAGAGGTTCCAGGGGTATCAAAAACTGTCTAGAGGCTGGTTACTGATAGTAATGCAAACTTAGGAATTTGGAACATGCAGTTCCAGCAGAGGAAGATGAAATCTTCTGTCCTAGACAACTTTCCAGTGAATATCCCAGGATGCTCAAATCTCATTTTACACTGAAACCACTGACCTTAGGACCCAGAGGAGCACTGAAGTGGTGAGCAGAATGCCAGAGAAAAAGGAGAGTTCACCAGAAAGGGTATTTTTGTATGGCAAGCTTTATCTTTAATATTGTTAAGGAGATTTATTTCATATTAAGTAGATGACTTGGACTGTGTGTGTTAGTATCCACCAAATGTTATAATGTAACTGACCAGTAATAATAATAGTTCATAGTATTTTAGCTACCGTAAAATTTTTGGTTATGCCAACAATGAATATCTGGCTTCACTGTAAGGTGACTCCCTTTTGAGAGTAACAACACAAGTCACGTGGGCTGGAAAGTGGGCCTCGTGAACACATGGCTTTCTGCAACTATTCATTAACATCCTACAACAAATCATAGAATCACGGAAGCACAGAATGGTTTGGGTTGGAAGGGACATTAAAGATCATCTATTTTCAAACCCCCTGCCGTAAGCAGGGACACTTTCCACTAGACCAGGCTGCACAAGGCCCTATCCAACCTGCTCTTAAAGACATCCCGTGATGAAGCATCCATAACTTCCCTGGGCAACTTGTTCCAATGTCTCATCAATATTTAACTGCAAAGTTTAATAACTTTGCCTCATCCCTTTCTGTTCACTAACTGCCTTGGCTCTCCAAGGAATGATATACTAATACATGCCAACACAGTTCCTCAATTAGTGGGGCCCACATACACAAACATCAGTATGATCACATCCAAACACAGAAACAAGTCACTAGAGTGCACTTGAAGAAACCAGTGCTATTCCTCTCCATATGCAAAGGTTTCCTATAGGAATAATCAGAAAATTCAAACTTTCAGTATCAATGTATATCCATAAAACTATATAATGCTTACGAAATTAATGGAAAGCTCTTTTTGCAAGGGACAGTAGGCAGCCTTCATATTAAGCTGGGGCAGGAAAGGAAAAATGGAAAAATTAAGTAAGAAGAACAGAGAACAAGTAAATGCTTTTTCTGTTGTTCCACACAGAGTACTTCAGGGGCTGAGGAAAATATTTATATTTATATTTCTTACTGCCAGGGGGCAAATGCAGGGTCTCTCACCACCTCTACCAGAAGACATGATAAGGCAACAGGATACCTCCTGCCTTTTGGCATTGAGCCCTGCATGGACAGAATGGGCACTGTGCCTCCACTTTGACTGTTAAACATCACTTAAAATGTTGAAAGCACCGGTTCTAAAGCACTGGCAAAGGATATATAAAATTATCCTGCAGGTGGGATTCCACTGGTTTCACTGTCTTGACTTACGGATACATATAGTGCAGTTAGTGCTATGTATGCACCTCGTGTACATTTATCTCAGCTAAATTTAAACTAGGTAAAATGCTGCTGTCAGTGTATCTGCAGTGACAGAGGATTCAGCACAGACTGGAAAAATTCACTAGCAACATCACCAGGAGCTCTGTGTTACCATGCTCAAGATGTCAGCAGTTTGAAAGGGGTTCAAATACAGCTTCTTTTTAGCTTATACATTATCTTATACAGCTGTTGTCAATTCAGAGGAAGAAGAAAGATGTATTCATAATCTATTTATAGTGTGTAAAGGTTTTGCCTAAGGATAGGGATCTCCAGTGAACCTGCAATAAAATACACGTTGATTTAGCAATTTAGTGCAGGTCGGTTGCAGGTCATTGGTGGGGTGGGGAGAAGTTCCTGACCTACTGATCTGACAACATTAAGACCATCTGTAGCTGTAGAATTGAGGTTGTGATAGTTCAGCTATCTTATCTTATTTGCATATTTAGAGAAAGAAAATAATTTTAACGTTAAATGTTAATGTTAAATATATTTAAATGTATTTAGCTACTGCATATGCATAACTACGAGCATTATTCTTTGATACATATGATGGGTTTAATTAGGGTAACCTAATTTCATCAAGACGATTATAAAGGATCTGGTGAGGGTTGTGAAAGAATGGCTTTACCTGCTTCAGCTAATTAAATTGGGTTTGCTTTTATCTTTAACAGAGTTATTGTAGATACTTCTTACAAAAAAATATGATAATCTGAATCAGCATCTGGTTATCAAGTCAAGGAGGTTTCTTCTGTATGAGCAGGAAAGAAAGTAATATTTCAGAGTTCGGATAGCCTTTCAGGAGAAGTGGCCTAAGCCTCACTCTGTCTGAAACAGTTCTTCTGGAAGATGAAACCTAGGATACAGAGCCTCATCCTTTTGCCCTAATACAATATTTCAGTGGGGTTAATCCCAATTCACAGGTTTTGAATTAAATTAAAAATAGGATCAATATCAAGTTATCAGATATACCAGAGGCTTTTTTAAAATTTTTAGTAAAGTAACCTTGTTCTTACTGATTTAAGAAACATTGTAATTATATTTGTTCACACTAATCATGCAGTATTATTCACCAATATTATTTTAAACACTGTAACTTAAATATAAATTGGTGCCACAGAGTATTCAGAACTGGAACAATAATGGTGAGCTGCAGAATATGTTACTTAATTCTACAATTGGATAAGAGCATGACAGTTTATATGTGAAATTTTTGACATTTAAGTACAAAGCCAGAGTTCTGCTACCTACCACAAATGTGATTTTGAAAGTTACTTTCAATTAAGTATCATGCAGGTAGAACTCACTGCTTGTGGAAAAAATCTGGGACAGATGGAAGATGTAAATATATTTAGAATACAAACACAATAATTGTCTTTTATTTATTTCTGATTTTAGTCTTCATTGACCTCAAACAGAAGGATAAAGATGACTGGAAAAATTTGATTGCATTTTTCAAGGAAGTCCAGTGATGCTTTTTAATATTTGAGTTCCTTAGACGTTATGACAATGGAGATAGAAATCATGACAATGAAACCCTATAAGAAGTTAAGTAAATACAGAAGTCACTAACCATAAAATTATTTCTTTAAAAAGAAGCCTCACTTAAAAATAAAATAGGTGCCCCAATAAACTCAAGCATTTCCCATATTCCTTGCATTTTTAACGTTTTATCGAAAAAACAAACAAACATGAAAACTTGGAAGCATCTAAATTGAAATTCAGTTACCCTCCAGTAGAAAGACCAAAGGTTAATCTTGAGTTACAAAAGGGAGATTATCTCAGGTAACATTAGATACCTACAGTTAGACACAACCAACTCTGGTAGTCATCCTGCATGCCTTTTGTAGTCAGTGGAGAGAAAGAGGATTGTGGATGTAATTTTTTATTCCAACTGTTCTTTTGATCTTCTTCAATTAAATTTCTCTGAAGTGGTGTTTTATTTCTCTGCTAATTCCAGCATTCTCTAATTAAATTGGTAGCTCTTGGGCAACAAGGACTTAAAGTGTCAGCATTAACTTTAAAGTTGTCATGCATCCTGTATTAAGTGTTACACTTATAGAGTTTCTCACTAAGTGAAAAATAGAAAGAGAAAGGAAGATAGCTGGGTCCACAAAAACAGCAGAGCTGAGGTAGTTGTGTATCTTGTTCATTAGCTGAATGCAATTATTCTGAGACCTGTTCCGCTCATTTTGCAAACACCGTAGGCTGAAGTATGAACAGCCCTTCCAAACAGCCTCACTCATCAGATGAAGAGGTCGATGAAAATTTCTACAGACACTTGGCTGTAGCCTCAAAATTGCCAGGCCTTGTTATCGTGGGAGACCCCAACTGTCGTGGTCGGAGCGCAGAGGTCCGACCCACCTCCTAAATGGAGAAGGGTTGAGGGTAAAGTGGAATATCTCCTCACCAGGCTCACAGGCAAACACGGAGACCGAATGAGTATTTAATAAGTTTATTACTAAATATATTCAAATAAAACTTTATTTACTCTATGGAAATATTATGGTATTAAAGAACACCACACCCACCTATTCACTCCCTCTCTCACCCATCGAGAGATAAGGGCAAATAAGGACTTAATTATGTCAAAATACGACCTGTATGTGTAGATGGTGCGTGTGTGTGTGTGTATATGTGTATGTGTCATGATCTGTCCCTTTGGCGTTCGGCGATGGTCCTC
>VZZY01005806.1:0-24756 GCA_013400335.1 Eurystomus gularis
CCTTCCAACCCAAATAATTTTATGATTTTATGATTTGTGTTTGTGCCTCTCAGGCTTTGGCACAAGTCTTAGGCCCCATTGCTGCTGCTGACTCTTTGTAGGCTCAGCCCTGCAAGATGCTGGGCAATTCCTGTGAAGTGTAACATGTTTTCCTCTCTTGTTGTCTTTCCTATGTAGTTCCCAGTCTAACAGCCAAGAGGTAGGAACATACAAAGGGCAATATCAAAGCTAACAGTGACATGAAAGATCTGGGACCTGTTTCCTGAGATGCTTCTTTCTTTATGTTCAGTACAAAATACTGTGTCCATTAATTGCATACTTTTACCATTTGTACTTTGATTGGAAGGAAACTGAGGAAGATGTCCGCAGCTGCTGCGGCTGAAACTTGCTGCTGGATAGAACAACTGGTGATTTCTACTTCAGTATTTTGAAAAAGGTAGTAGGCAACATAACATGGTTTTGTTTAGTACCTATTATGGTTACTTTTGTAGGCATATGATGCTTCTGAAAGAGCAGTATGGAAAACAAGTGATCGTTAATCTGTTGGGAAGCAGAGGAGGGGAGGAGGTGCTCAACAGGGCTTTTAAGGTAAAAGCAATTTTTTTTTTTTTTTAAACTGGTGATTTCCCCTGAACCTCCATGCTCTTCTGTTTCCCTTCTGGCCCAGTAGGTGATGAATAATATACCTAAAGAAATAATGTTATCTCATTAGTAGATATTACATACTGAGAGAATGACGCTTTGTAGTCTCATGGCTTAATTTCCAGCACTGTCTTCCTGCTTATTTCTTCACGCATTTATGTACGTTCTCTTTAACCAAACTTTAAAAAAATTGTCCTAATTCTCCTAAGAGTAGTCCACATTTGCAAAAATGAATTGTGGTCAACTTTGTTATAGTATGTAGTCAACTCTGCAGTCCCATCCCTCATGGGATTGCTGTAACTGCTTGTGGGCCAGGCCCTGACCCTGGCTCACTGAGCTGCCTTGCTCTGACTGTTGTGGGGAGTGGCTGTCATGTACTGGTTGTGATGGGAATTGATTGCCTCAGCACCACATGAGTCTGGTGTATGGAGAGAGGTCTTCCTGGCCCTTAAACGTCCCTAGGCACAACTGATACCTGAAAGCCTCTGGGTTGTGCTTTTAGGATGTCAGGCATTGTAGAATTAAAGCTGTGCTGCAGTCTAGGGTGGTGGTCTCATGGCCAGATTTTAAAAACTAGTATGTACTTGAAGCCGCAGATCGGCAGAGTGGGATTTACAGCAGTGCTGAGCTGCCTGAGTCTGACAGGAGGGTGGTGGAAGTCTGCCTCCTAACTGCCTGCTGCTTTAGAAATCTAACATAGATACCTTGGAGTATATCTTCCTAAGAATAATATGAAGAATGGTTTAAGTACACACCTATAGTAAGTGTTATTTATCATTGGTAAGGAATGATACAACTCTTCTGAGTTCAAATATTTACTGTGTGAAACTAAGCAAAATGAAAATTGTAGTCAAATAAGAGTTTCTGGTTTGGTTTCCACTCTGTTGGAATAATGTGCTCAAGACAAGGAGTGTCTTGAGTTTTTTGGCAGTTTTTCTGTGTGACCATATCCTCCTTGCCCAAAAGACATGAGGAGGCCTATCAGATTCCCCAGTGGAAAGCGACAAAGTGAAAGCCCCCCCTGTACAGAATGTGGCCAAAGAAAGTGATTACAGCTAAAGCTCACAAGGCAATGAGGAAGGTACAGAAGTGGTCTGGTCCTAGCGTCTGTTTTTAGCTTTCTACTGCATTTCTGCCTGAAACAGATAAGCCTCTATTATCTCTTGATTTCCCTATCTTTAAAACTACAGTTTCTTTTGCAAAAACATTGAAATTTAGGAGTAAGAGATGACCACTTGCAAAATGCTCAAATAACTTCATGAGGATACAATCTGCCTTTCCTTGTTAATGTGATACTGATGTCAAACACTTGCATTCTGGAAGACAGTGTTCTGGCCAGTATCCTACAAAGAGAGATTAAGTCAGAAACAGGTAATCTCTAGAATAAAGACCTTGCATTCATTCATTTTATTTTAAATAAAGATCTGTTTTAATTGTTAAAGTTTATTGATGTTTAAAAATAAGTTATGAAAGCAGTCTGTGAGCTGAAAGAATTTAGACTGATCGCACCGGAGACTGACATTTCGTACCTATTCAAAACAATGTCCTCCTGGTCTTCTCTTTACCTTTGTGTTTTAAAAATGGGTGTTTGGAAAGAATATGTATTTAATTTTTACTTTGATTTTAAAAAGCTTGAATTAAAAATAAAGTAATTCACAGGGGAATGATTAGGAACGTAAACTTTTCACCTTTTCTGTTACTCATTTATTTCTTTTTCTCCGTCTTCCTTTGCTTGTATTCCTTTGTCTTCTCTTATCTCTTGCTGCAATCTTGGTAATTCTTATTACAGCTACTTCAAAATATTCCTGTAATTACTGCTGCTGGGTTCCCTTGATCAGAATGTCACTGCTACCATTTGTTTGTGTAACAGGAACAAATGAAAAATTGTAAATGACCAATTTACCTTCAACTTTTACCTGAATCAGCTGTTACCAGACCAAAAATCAATACTGTTCCCAGTAATGCTGTTCCTCTCATAAGCATCCCCTATAACAGATGTAATTATGCTTACAGTAAAAGTGGTGCTGTAGAGTTACAAATGCTCTGACAATGATTTACACTGAGGCAATGGGTAAATGTCACCCTCAAGTGCATTACTAGTGCCAGCAGCTGTAAAGGCAAGTTGAGGTGTCAACAACAGAGAAGTGGATACCAAGTGTTTTGGCTTTTGTAACAGTGTAATGAAATATACTTTGCACATCTGTCTCCAGACACCAATGCAATGCCTTTAAATTTGTTTATGCAGGAAAAGTTTAATGGCTTACTTGATACGATGGTACTGGTGTAACTGCCGCATGTACACTTTTAATGTAATATCAGAATTGTTTTGTTCGATCTGTGTCACAGTCTAAGTGGGGAAAAGCATCCATCTCTTGGGATGAGAATGTGCAGGAGGGAACAGAATAAACAAAGGCTTGCATAGTTAGAGATAATATAACAGTTCTCTCTGGCTTTGTCGTGGAGAGCAGGATGTATTATTGTTGTATCTGTTACAGATAACTTAATGAAATTTGTGGTGATTATGGAAATGCATGTGAGGTCATGGAAATTGGAAATGAATTAATAAGGCTATTTGTGCCTCTTCTTTCACTTCTGTAGTTTGCCACAAACATTTTGTAGTATGTTTCCTGGGACATCGTTTCTTTCTTACTTCTTCCCCAAGCAACCTCCACCTAAATTTAGGGCCATGTTTTCCCATGTCTTGGCACTTCATGAATGGTTAAAAAATACACCTGTGTACTGTTACACTCTTCTGCCTTGAGCACCTCTGGACATTCTTCCCACCAGGGTCCCTGTCCTGAGCCTACCCAGAGCATCTCTGTTGCTGTGCACCATGCACTGCTGCAGGGCTGCCCCTAGCCAAGGCGCAGCCAGCAGCAATTCCGATGTATACTTTGTAGTTACAGTTTGAATTCCCCTGTAGAAAAACTGAGGTCTAACAATCCAGTTTACATCTGCAAAGAAAAGAAGTAGGGAATTTCAGCTGCTTTATCATGTCTGGCCTTTCAGAATTCCCAATGAACTTCTCAATATTAATAATGCAATAAACAATCAAAGTTTAGTAATGATAGAAGCATTCTGGTATCAATCCTTACGTTGTGGCTTGAGCAGAGTTTGTTTTCCTTCATTCTCTATCTAAACAGAAACTGCTGTGGGCCTCTTCCCATGCAGCAGACACTCCCATGATAAACTTTGACTACCACCAATTTGCAAAAGGTGGGAAAACTGAGAGACTGGAAAATTTGCTGAGGCCTCAGCTGAAGTTGCACTGGGAAGACTTTGGAATCTTCACAAAGGGCGAGAATGTAAGTCCACGGTGAGTGTCCCTACCCCTCCATCCTAGCATAGCCAGGTACCACCTGGCCTTCCCAGGTTTCTTGCTTTGTTTGGACCGTAAATGCAAATGACCATCTTGAAATACGATTTTGAGACAAAGTGTAGTCTTGGTGTTAAATAGATTATTTGCTTTAACTGCATCTCCATTGTTCGGAATATGCAAAATGACCAGCACGTGGATTTGCTAGTACAGTGTTGCGGATGTAGTCAAGTAATTAGACGTGTTAATGGAATACATTGTGCATAATGCACTTGCACCATTGAAATGAGGATGGGTATGTACAGGCTGAATATTTCATCTTGTTCGATCAGCTCACGACTAGATGTTATTTTAAAATATACCTTTTTTCCCCCTCCCTCTTCTTGTGTTTGGCTACCAAAGTCTGCAGACAGGTACTTTTCGAATGAATTGTTTGGACTGCCTGGATCGTACTAATAGTGTACAGTCCTTCATTGCACTGGAGGTGAGTTTGTGAGAGAACCTTTCGTGGATGCCTGTACTGAATACATTGTCTGTTCCATGGGGAAAACAGGAAAGAGAGCATGAGCCTTAGTTATGCAAGTCTGTCTTGCCAGCTCTATAGTACAAAATGGTGCTGGCTGGAGTATTTAAATTGAGCAAGCACACATTTAAGAACAATGTTGTTCTTGTTTTTTCTCCTTCTGCACCTAATCTAGATCCTGCTTGCTCAATTAGAGAGCCTTGGGTTGAACTCTAAGTCTATAATTGAGCGCTTTGTGGAATCCTACAAAGTGATGTGGACTCTCAACGGTCATAATCTGAGCAGAGTATTTACTGGCAGTCGTGCCCTTGAGGGGAAGCACAAGGTAAAGAAAAATGGCAGAACTGTTTGCTCAAAAGTAAAGAAAGATATCTGATTTACTCTTCAGTAACTTCCACTGATGATTCCTGTCTGATGTAGGTTGGGAAACTCAAGGATGGCGCCCGCTCTGTATCTCGCACCATTCAGTCAAATTTCTTTGACGCAGTAAGGCAGGAAGCAATCGAGTTGCTGCTTATGGGTGACTTCTTCAGTGAGGAATATGCAGACAAAGGCAAGATGCTCATGGACCACACTGCGCTGCTGGGTAAAGCTGGTGTAAATCCTTCACTTTTCTTTTGTGTCTGTTTTTAGCTGTCAGATATAAGCAATTGCACCCTTTGGAAAAAAATCAATAAATAAGCTACTTCTGCACAAGTCTATTGTTTAAAACTGCCATCAAGTGGCTATGGTACAACTCTGTGTGCTTTAATTCCACTGTGCTTATTTCTTATATTTTGTTTTGGACTTCTGAGTATGTTTGTCAGCTCTTTGATGATGATCTGCTCTGACAGGTTAGAGGAGTTGGGCCAGAGGGAAAGATTTTTAGGGCTATATTCCCAGTCTGGTCCTGTATGAGTTTGTCTTGAGGAAGTCTCTTGAGCTCAGGCTTTTATCTCTTTATTTTTGGCCTGCAGTTTGCACATGCTTTTAGCCATCTGAATCTTCAAAAACACATTTGTGTTGCTATGTTGCTTTATTTCCTGCTTTACTCCAGGGCCCTGACAGTCCACGATATATACACATTTTTTTGTGTACCCATCTAGAGTAAAACAACTTAATTCTCTCTGAGAAGATAATTGTGTGCAAAATATAGGATAATTGCACCCACAAACAATATCAGGTGATCAATTTGCTCCAGAGAACAACCAGCTTTTAATAGGATAAACATGAACCATTCATCGCCACTTCAGTCCTGGGGCTGTTCCCTGGTGCATACTATAAGGAAACAGAGATAGCTTTCTCTATGCCTGACTGCCAGTGCAAACTGGGTAGTTAAAGATCAAGGTTACCTCAGTTGCTCTCACAAAAAAAAGCACACTGCTGATTTTCTATACTCATCAAAAATAAGTGATTATAGCAGTTTTCTGTGAGGAGCTCTGACCAGGCTAGAGAGCCACGACAGCGCTAGTTTTGGACTGATGTGAGACTCTGTGCTCTTCTCTGCCTTTCCCTCCACACTCTACATTTCTTAGAGTTTCAGTTTGAGTCATAACTTAAGACATGCTTGATTGCTGTAGGCTAAACTGAAAAGATTAAGGGAGGAAGAATGATTTGTTTTCTTTTTACTTGAAGAAGCACAGGAAAATGTATTCTGAAAGTGAGTGACCAGCCCTTGAAAAGCCTTCAAAAGGTGTCCAGTTTCTGGAAGAGAAATTGCTGATGTCAACCCCAGTTATCTTGTAGTTATTGCCATGGCCATTGGAGTCACTCCTTAGCTTTTGTGTTGTTGCTGTTAGGGTAATGTCATTATTTTGTAGTGACTGTGTTGCTGCTGTCTGTATGCTTTCTGTGCTTTTACAGCATATTCTTCTTTTTCACACCCTCTTTCTCTCTCCCCATTTCCACCAGTAACTCCAAGTATTTTGAAGGCCATGTCAGAGCGTCAGTTTGAATTCACAAGCTTCAAACGTATTCGTGTTGCCACGGGGACCTGGAACGTGAATGGGGGGAAGCAATTTCGGAGCAACATCCTTGGCACCAGTGAGCTGACAGACTGGCTGCTGGATTCTCCCAAGCTCTCTGGAGTTTCTGAATTTCAGGGTAAGGCTGTACAGCAAAAATGCGTAAGCAATATTTGCTGGTGTCTCCGGAGACAGTGATTTGACCAGCTGTTCCTTTCAAGGCAGTGCATTTTGGAGGGCATGTTCTGTCAGTTTTTAGAGGTGTAGTCTGTTCTGTGTAGGCTCATGCTGCCTCCCTGCAGCAGTGGAATGGTGCATGAAGGACTCCTGACAGAGCATCTCCTGTGACTGTTGAGAACCTTCAGCATGTCAGAATTCGGAGGTCTTTCACACCATTGTGGGGTGTATCTGCCTATTCTGCATCCCATACTGTATTTTCTTCTTCCATATCTCTGTTTTTTGTTCTCTATTGTGAGCAGGAGCTACATGCTTAGGTGCCATCAGAATTATCGCCTTGGTCTTTATCTGGAGCTAAACAGATCTTTACAATCTGGACTCTTGATATTGTCTGGAAGCCTTCAGACAAAAAGATTTATTTTGTTGAAGGCAATTTCCTTTTCTTTAGCAGTATAGAAAGCTCTTGTGCTCTTGGCTTGCTCAAATTGGCTACTGAATTTCTTATTTACAGAATAGAGTCAGGTATTGTAAATGTGGTTGCAAAACTATGGCAAAACCTGTGCTTTCATCATTACAGTGGAACATTTAGCATCATGCAGGCATCATAGGGATAGTTCTGTGCCTAAACTTGAAGCTCAGGAATTCATTCCTCAACGTGTTTGAACCCTTAGCGCTTAAGTGCATGGATGTGTGATTAAGTGCAGACCACCGTACTCTGAGTGGCTTAGGTGGGTGATTGGTCCAGTCTGTTTCAGAAACAATTTTGATGCGTTAACACATGACCGTGCCCATGACATTTAAATTTGTTGAGAGCCTGTCATGTGCTAGCCTTGCCAGGCCTTCCCCTGAGAGAACCAGAAGAGCAGGACTACATTGTGCAGTCAACCATAATGTGATATATCTAAGCAGCTTCTAGAAGAGAGCTGAGTTATGTGAACGGACAGAGCTAGGGTATGACCATGCAAATGTCTCTGTTCATGGTAATGTCGGTGCAGTGTCTACACAAATGGGGAAGTGTTCAAAGGCAAACATCCAAAATTATTGCTGGGAAAAACACGTGACAGTGCCTGCCATGTTAAGCCAGTAAAAGAGGCTAACGATCATGTGCTAGTTTCACCCTTGTGTCTACAGAGAGTTGCTGCGTATTTTAATTCTCTTTCTGTTCTTATTTTCTGAGGCAGATCTGATTTAAATTCCTATGGTTTTTTACTATTTAGGTCTTAACAATGAATTAAGTTATTGTTACCTTGGCCGTATGACAGTCAGGAAAAAACAGACCAAAATGCCTTTAGGCAGTGGACAGACCTGATGGGTCAACAAATATGCTTCACACTATTATATGGGAGCATTTGATCTTTGGTGTTTTACCAGGATAATATCCACAGGCCTGGTCCAGGGAAGGGAGTGTCACTATTCTAGAGTAACCTAACCTTGAGGTGATCTAAGAAAGAAGATAAGAAGAAACTTTGGAGGCTTCCTTAAACAAATTTACTAAAGGCATTGAGATAGAAGTGACATACTGGTGTGTGGCCAGTAAGTTCAGTTACATAGGAATCAGTGTCAAAAAGGAAAAGCTTGTTAAATAAAATGAAAAGTGAGTGAAGATGGTGGGTAGTGAGATGTTGTGGCTGTAGTGATGAGTGGGGTGATGGAGAGACAACATTGAATATTTTCTCATCTTAACATTGCTATAATATAATGCTTTGCAAGAGTATCCTGCAAGAGAGAAGGAGACCAACTGGTGGGAGAAAAGCAGGAAAAAAATTCAGAGGAACTGCAGGGGTTGTTTTGTGAGATTAGATTAAAGGAGCTATGAATATGTATAGCTTGGCAGGGGATACACAAGACAGAACTACAGGAATGATCTCTGACAGAAATTAGAAAACAAGTCATTAGAAAAAACAACAGAATAGTAACTCTTGTATGACTTTTCCCTCTTGCCAACAGATGATGAGAACTGCCCTCCTGACATATTTGCAGTGGGATTTGAAGAGATGGTTGAATTAAATGCAGGGAATATTGTGAATGCTAGGTAGGTAAAAACAAACAAACAACAAAGTAACAAAAAACCCCCCACAACTCAAACCAAACAAACCAACCAACCTACCCCAAAAGGGCACCCTCTCCCCAGGAAGCAGCCAAACAAAAGCCTCCAGAGTTGTTCTTTTTTACAGACAGGTATTTGGAATACTTCCTTCCAAGTCTGCTGTTAGTAATCATAGCTGGAAATATGTTTGCCATTAACAAGTGTCACAGGGATGATATTGAAAGTGCTGTTTCTCTGTGAACTTCTGTACGATAGAATACACTGTGATTTCTAAGTCTCTTAATTCTTTATGTTGGCAGAGAAGAACTCTGATGGCTGACATTGATTTGACACTTGTCCTTAAACCCCTGTCTGATATTGGAAAAATGTGCTTAGTGACTACAAATGTAATTGGCATTCATGTGGGAATTCTGAAATGAATGAAATGTCTCTGTGGCTAATTGTATTTGTTGGGCTGGTGGTTTATCTGAGTGTATCAGTTGACTTTGGAGATAAGAAAAAGCTAGATCTGCAGAAGTGAAGGTGTATGGCCCCACCCACAAACCTTCAACTAAAAACAGCCAACAGCTGTGGGTAGCCAGTCATCTCCTAATCAGAGAAGATGTCCTCTTCACTGTGAGCACAAGAAATCTTACAAGATTGACTTGGATTTTTGTTGTTACAATTACTACAGTCACCTTCCAGTTATCCCCAGTGAATGGGGATATCAACTGTCATGAGAGCATGGATCTTTCTAAGTGTAGCAGATTAAATCCCTCTCACGGCCAGAAGCAGGACAACTGTTTGTGTGCTGTGCCTGGGCTCACTGACCCTGCTAACTTAAGGAGATATTATCTGTCTCTGCCGTGCGTCCTCCAGCACTTCCAGCTCTACAGCCTAATGGGATGTCCATAAACCTAAAGCACAATTAATCTGCTCATTTTATTGACTGTATGTGGTATGATTCCATTAAATGATTTTGTGTTTGTTCCAGTACAACAAATAGAAAAATGTGGGGAGAACAGCTTCAAAAAGCTATTTCCAGGACTCATCGCTACATTCAGCTGACATCAGCGCAGCTTGTTGGTATTTGTCTTTTCATCTTTGTACGACCGTATCATGTCCCCTTCATCAGGTAAAAAAAAAACAGCAAAACCAAAACAACAATAAAAAAAAACCCCAACCTGTGCCTTCAGTAACATTTGCTGTTGGAGTGTAGCCAGAGAGGGTTTTTCAGCTTGGTGGGTATCATGCAAACCTGGATTCTGGTCTCTGCTCAGTGTGGGAGAGAGGTATGTTTCCAGGCAGCTGTAGTCAGGAGTCCATCCTCCTCCTGCATTTCACAAAGGCCAGGCAGCCCAAGTATCTTCCTCCAGTTCAGCTGAGAAGCCAGGCGTGATCCCAGTGGGCAGTCAGGGTGTAGCACCTTGTTTGGGTGCTGTCCTTTCTGGAAAAGGAATGACCTGAAGTGACTTTTCACCTGACTTACAAGAAATTTGAGTAGTCCAGCAGTAAGTGCATGGTTTAAATGGAAATCTGAAGCAGAAGAGCCCAGTGGCTCTGTTGCAGCTGTCAAACGGCCAGGAATTGGATGTAGCCCTTTGAAACAAGAGAAAAAAAGGGAAGGGTTTGATTTTAGTGACCGAGTTTCACCATTTAATGCTAATGTGCTGGTACATGTTATGTGAGTGTAATCAAGGCTAACCCTATGCTTGTGTACTTTTTCCCTTGTTTTCCCAAGAAAACAAAAATTATCAGAAGTTCAAAAAAAGGCTTCTGTGCTTGCAGAGATTGAAGAAATTAGGGCAGAAATTAGAGAAGAGAGAAATAAAATGAGGGAATAGCTGAAGCTTACACAGCAGTGAAAGGATTGATGAAAGTCAAGCAGTTGAATGTACTGTGGGTTATCTCAACATAACCTTTGCCATGAATGTAAATCAGTTAAATATCAGTCAGCAGTTGGGTAGGCAGACAGCAGGAAGGGAGAACTCCTTAGAGGGGAAAGACTGAACACATGCTTCTTTTGGAGTGCTTAAACCCCATCTTTTCACAGAAAACATTGATGGTCCTCTTGCCTCCCTGAGGGTGTCTTCTGGTGATTTTCTGCAGTCAGGAAAAGAGAGGAAAATAAAGAGGGAGAAAAAAGATAGGAAACGTGGGGACAGGGATGGGGGGAGAGGGCAGGCAAAGAGAAGAAAATGAGGAGATCTTGCATTGTTGAGATCATGAATGCCAGACAATAATTCCAATGAGGCTTAGTGGTTTTCTGCCTGCCTCTTGCTTAAAGCCAGTAATCTTCTAGTCCAGATCTGCTTGACTTCTGTCTGGAAAGTGATTGGTTTTTTTTGCTGTGAAGGACATGTATAGTGCTGGGGTTGGTTACAGCAATGATCTCATCATTTACTTATCTGATCAGACAGGCATTCTTTATTGTCGGAGTAGACTGGCTATCAGGGAGACATTATCCTGTGAGCAGGTGGTCTGGTTTGCCAAGTCATCTTTCTGTAGTAAAGTGTATGCTAATCATGACAATGAAATACTATGTAATTAACAACATGGAGGCCCTAAGCAATTTGTCGTCAGTGCAGAACTCATTTTTGGAGTTGGGTATAAATAGTTGTATCCCGTAATCATTGATTTTATTGCATCTAATTTAAGAAATTATGGGTCATGATCTGTTGCTCTTTAATTGACTGAAAAATCCAGCATCAACCACGAAGTTGGATTTAATACATAGTAACCCTAATTAAATTGTTGACTCCCTGAAAAGCAGATTCACATATTTTCAAAAATAAAAGGAAACATAATAGTAAAATTAATTATTGTCACTATTTTAAAGGTCATGGTAGAGGTAAACTTGAAAAGTATATTCTGTAGAAATTCTCAATATTTCAGAAATAGTACAATACAACAATACTATTCTATTATACTTAATTTGAAATGTAAGTACATGAACATACTCAAGAAACTTTGCAGGCTAAAAGATGGTCCCTGGAAGCAGCAAGCTTTCTGGAGGGGGAGAAGACATGGCATTGTAAGCTGGCTTTTCCTTTATGTTGTAGTCAAAGTTACATGACTATTTGTCCCTGCTGCAGACCTTTACTCTCCTTTTTCGTCTTTTTTTTTTTTTTTAAATACAGGGATGTAGCAATAGACACTGTGAAGACAGGAATGGGAGGAAAAGCTGGAAATAAAGGGGCAGTGAGCATTCGTTTTCAGTTCTATAGTACCAGTTTCTGCTTTATATGCAGTCACTTAACTGCTGGGCAGACACAGGTAAAAGAGAGGAATGAAGATTATAAAGAAATCACACAGAAACTCAGCTTCCCAATGGTAAGTATAGGTATATTTATGCTAAAAACATGGGAGATAAAGGCTGTATCTTTACATTATGAAAGCTTGTCTCAGGCCATCTTCGATGACGGATCATCAAAGAATTAAACTCAGTGCTACGGAGAATGGGCAAAAAAGAAAATGGTAAAGAAAACATCTAACAAAAAAAAAAAAAAAAAAAAAAAAAAAGTATGTTTCACAGGAGACCAGATACCACCCAGTAGAGCTCTTGCTTTACAAAATTGATATGCCTTTCGAAAAATACAGTTGCTGCGGTGCTTGAAAACTCCTCACCTTTGAACAGTTTTCAAGCTGATCTTTCAGAACCGTGCAACTTAACTGACAAATCTGTAAGGCCTGACGGATGAGATCTAGGTGACTGATGTTAGCGCTGGAGAGCATGATATTGATAGCACTTGCTGGCACTAGTTAGTATGGGCTCCTAAAAGACCATCCATGCCACTCTGTACATCCGTGCTTTAGCTGCTCCTGCTCGGATATGATAGATCAGTTCTTGGTCACTGATACGGTACTTTCTGTTCCCTTCATTTTGTCCTCATGAATGTGTCACTGTCAAGGAACTGCTGGCTTTTCTCAGAGTGTGACAAGTAGGCACTTATTGGTCTGTATGAATAACTTTTCCCCTAAATGGTGTCAGATCAATCACCCTAGTGTTTTATTTCACGCTTGTCTCCTCAGGCCAGCAGATAACCCATGGGATTTGTTAGCAGTGCTTCTTTGCTTCCTTTAATGTTTGTTGCTTTAATTTCCACAATGCTTTCGTTCTTAGACCTCTCTGGAGAGGTTCTAAACCAGGGAGGAAATGGGCCAGTTTGTGTATTCTGGTTAGTCAGCAAAAAATGGCATTTAGGTCACAAAGCATAAAATTTTAACTCCCTGTTGTTTGCAAGGTTTAGAGGCTTGGCACATGCAGCATATCAATCAGTTGTTTTATGTAAGAACTAATACTGACAGTCTGAACGTCCTGCATAGCATATCTGTTCCAAATGGCCATAAAGTTGTGGTTATGGTAGTTTTTTCTCCTAATACCTCATTAACTATTTTATGTCCTTTACATTTACAATAGCTAAAATGTTCCTTGTGTGTATACTGCATATAAAGAGTGCCCTCTAGTGCTGTGCCAGGCAGAGCTCTGGAAGGTTTCCTTTACAAATCTCTGGGGTTTAGAGGTTTAGAGCTTAACCAAAAAAAAACCCCAACCCAAAACTGTTTAGAGGCTAGGCTGTTAAACTTAAAATTGGAGTGAATTTTCCTTGACGTTTTATTTCAATATGTGTACAAAACTATGATGTGCATCTAAGATCAAATGTGGACTTGTTCTTCCTCAGGACCTTTGTTGCTCAATGTGCCTTGGCACCAGAAGGACGTTTTGTGTTATATTTAGAATATGTAAATATGTGTCTGTGAAATGTGTTAGGGAAACAAACATATATTTTGAATATTCATGATAGCCAAATTATGAATATGAAACTGGGGTCCCAGCTGAGACATACCTTCAGGAAACAGAAGTCAGAGTCTAACACTCTTGTTTACAAAATTCAGCTCAGTGAGATACAAAAGACGGTGAAGGATCCCTTCCATTTTACCATAAGATGGATTCAAACAAATAGAATCTGGCAAGCAGATCTGGTACTTAGAAATTCAGAGAGACTGAGTTGTATGTTTCAGAGGTTTAACCTCATTTGAAAGGAGGTTTCATGAATGTAATTTAACATTAACAGTATTCTGTACCTCTGAACCAGGGCCGGAGCGTGTTCTCACATGACTATGTCTTCTGGTGTGGTGATTTTAACTATCGCATTGATCTAACATATGAGGAAGTCTTTTATTTTCTCAAACGTCAAGATTGGAAAACACTTTTGGAATTTGATCAACTACAACAGCAAAAGTCCAGTGGAAAAGTAAGGCAGCGTGTCTCATTTTCTTGAGTATCTGAATGTTGGCTTGGTTTAATTCCTTGAGAGAGTGAAAAAGTGGCATTTTCTGACCCTTGTTTGTAGTACCTAAATGTATAAATTTGTTTATAATTCAGAATGTTGTTTGTTTGCAAGGAAGTTGATACGTCACAATGGCACCTACCTCATCTGTAAATCAAAGAGGTGGTATTTCTTTTCATAGATTTTTAAAGATTTCCATGAAGGGACTATTAATTTTGGACCAACATATAAATATGACGTTGGCTCAGAGGCTTATGATACAAGTGATAAGTGCAGAACCCCAGCTTGGACTGACAGAGTCCTTTGGTGGAGAAAGAAACTGCCTTTTGAAAAAACAGGTGCGTAGGATCTTTCCTCCTTCTTTATCTGAAAGTTATTTTGGACTTCATCCAGAACCCACGTAAGGCGATTTAATCTAGTGAACGGTGAGGAAGGGAGTTAGTGAGTTCGTGACTCAGAGCTGTCTTTAGATGTGTCCCTTAGACAAATTGCTCTAGCTTTACTCAAGCTCTAATTCTTTTGCCTTGCTTCTTTTTGCTGCTATAGGCTAGAGGACTATTTGCCTTCTGAGAAGTTGTAGTCCCAGTGTAAGTGATTAGGTGAAATGCCATATTCCATATTAACTCATTTTCAACTCCACAGAAAAGAGATAGAGTTATCCATTAGCCCAGTGACCTAAAAACTTTCCTGTTATTGACAGCAATACAATATCTCACTCTAGCATAACGTCCGGAGCACTTTCTGTCATCTTAATGCATTGCAAAAGAAGTATTTGGGGGTTGAATTTGCATGGGTTTGCTTTCTCCTGTCTCTTGTGTATTATTTCTCCAATACCTGTGTATTATTCAGATTTGCAGTGTATTTTGCAAGTACAGTGTCTGTTTCTGTGCTTAACAATGGGGCAGGAGGAAAAATATAAATGTGAATCTGTCAACCCAGATTGTACAGCTGATTGACTGGGTGACATTCAGGTTAACCATTTTGCAGGTGTCTTATTCTAGTGATCAGCTGCCTCTGTTGCACTCCCTGTCCTTTCTGTACTTCTTTTTCCTAGTCTCTAACTTGTAGATCTTTTAGGATACAAGCTCTTCTTTGAATGGTATATAGAAGAACAAAAAAATACCACCTCCCATTACTAGGGTCTGTGAAGTGCATGCTTGGGGAATAGCTTTTAACTGTTAGTAAAACTAGCTTTGGGTGAGTTTTAAATCACGTTTTGCTCTTCATAGCTGGAGAGATCAATCTTCTAGACAGTGATCTGAACGCTGACACTAAAGTCAGGCACACCTGGACCCCTGGAGCCTTGATGTACTATGGAAGAGCAGAGCTGCAAGCATCTGACCACAGGTAACGTCCTAAGCAAACAATCAGAGAAAGGGCTGCTAGGTTAGAAAGTGTCATACTGAATTACACCTGCAGAGGTAAGGCACTGAGTCTGGTTGTAACAGGAATTACACCCTTATTTTGTATTCAGTATCCATTTGGTGGGTTTTTTTTTTCCCCTCATGGTGGGTTTTACACCAGAGTGGCAAGTATCTATGGTCCTGTATTGACTTCTGCTACGCTGTGGTCTCAGCAGGGGTTGGATAAGTTGCAGCAACAGGTATAGAAAACTGAGGGCTTTCTGTTGCTTGGTTTTATAAAGCTCCAATAGCAAAACAAGCTGCTCCCACTCAGTGGGTGGACTCCCACTCAGCATGCTGTGGGAGAGGAGGAGGTTGTGACTGTGTGGCCTGAAGAGGTATAAGCCATACACACAGGACCAGGTGTGACCTCTTCAGAGCAGGGAATTGTTGGATTTCTGAGCTTCCCTTAAAAATGGAGACAGGACAAGGAAGATAAAACAAAGACCAGTGCCTCTGGCTGGTCCATACCACATAAGGGATATGAATGACCTTTCTTTGTTAAACTTGTCCCCGCTTCACTTCTGAAACAAATTCTGTAATAAATACCCCTTGAAAGCTCCCTTGCATTTCAAATAATCTTTTGTCTCATCCTTTGTATGCCCTATGGAAATGCTACAATATTGTTCTTCATAGGAGTGCTCAGTGACACACAGTAGCTGGCTTTGTGCTTCTCACGGCGCTCTTGCATGCAAGGACTGTTCTGTATTCCTCCAGCAATGGAAGAACATGCCTCCTGCAATCAATTTATCTGTGTCAAGGCTTTGACATTGCTGTGTTCCACAAAGTGTAGTGGAACTGCTGCACTCATTATATAGGACCCTGGGGATGTAGTCTGCGAAACATGGCTGTTGTACCTTGGTTTCCTATTTCAGCAAACTTGGCTGCAAAACCTGCTTTTTAATTACAGTCAGCAGGTTTGCTTTCCCAAGGTTTGTGCTGGGAAAAGGGCTTAGCTACATCTTTGTGACATATGGAAATGCATTATGATTCACTGTGCTTACAGTGAGCACTTCCTATGTGGTTTGGTTTTTTTATCTTTACTATTCCTTTCTAGCTCTGCCATCATTGCTTTCATAGGTTCTGGTGATGCATATTCCAGAGCCTGCTCTATTGTGAGTAGGAGGCAGCAATTTTGACCTAGTTAGAAGAGCAGTCACCCCAGTTCCTGCTTTGTGTGTATGTGCAGGTGGAAGCCTGAGGACGTGGATTGCATCCACTGAGATGAGACAAGCTGTACTCTCAGACAGCTTTCTCAATTTTGTTTAGATCTAACACACAGGGAGGTTGCTTGTAAGAAATGGCTGAAGCAGCAAGTTTGCAGCGTTGACTGCTTATGTGAGGGATTGACATTTGTTTGCTACAAAACCACATTGCGCACTTAGAAGATCTTGTCCTTAGTTTTTGGAAGAAGACATCTTCATGTGGTCTTGTCTAACAGAAAGAATAACTGCCTTCCATCTGTATCCATAGATGTTTTGGGAGACAGCTGTTTGATAATGAGTGAAGTGTCCTGGTATTTTTAGACTGCGGGCTTGCTAGAAATGCTGCACACAATTATTTGAATTCCTTTATGGTTTGTCCTCACTGTTACATCTGTTACATTCAACTAATGTAGGGCTGGTAAATAATCAACAGTGCTCAAGGCATGATCTTCTACTGGAGGAAAAATGAAATAATGCACCTTCTGCCATGTATTGCCAGCCACAGTGCTTTTTTGTAGTGAGACCTTCTCTTTCTGCGTAGAATGCACATAATAATCGCTTCCTTACAAGGTATAGCAGGCTTAATTAAATTTTAAATATTAAACAAAATAATAAAATAATTAAATACTTGCTATGACATTGTGGCATTAAAAATTATCATAGATGTGTAGAGTTTAAACAAGACACTCTGTCCTTCACACAACTAAGTTCTTACTTGTCCTACTACTTGACACTGATTTTAATTTTATATAAGCATTTCCTACTGGGTGATGTTGCTCTTGATTTTAAATAAGCATTTCTCCTTTGTTTCATGTAGGCCAGTGTTGGCTATTGTAGAAGTGGAAGTTCAGGAAGTTAATCAAGCTGCCCGTGAGAGTGTTTTCCAGGAAGTGTCATCTTTCCAGGGACCACTGGATGCCACAGTAGTGGTAAATCTGTTGTCACCAATGCCTGAAGAGAAAAATGAATTTCCTGAGGACTTGCGTACAGAGCTTATGCAAATGTTTGAGGTTTATGGCACTATTGTTCTGGTCAGGTAAGTTTGGAATCTGAAATGGTGTGTCATCTGTTCAAAAACAGACTAGAAATTCCCTTTTTGCCCTGGCAGAATTAACTTTGGATTTGAAAGCAGTATGCTGAATTCCTTTACTGCATGTTGAATTCGTAATGGGAAATTGAATACAAGTATTTTGAATATTTTTTTACTTCTTGTCAACCTGTTAAAGAAATAGTCTAACTGCTGTCTTGGCTGAGTGGAGAATTTCATTCAGTACAGCATCATAAAGCAGAGGCTTTGATGTGACCTTTAGATTCAGGCCTCGTTTCTATGCATTGCTTCTGCTGGTGGGTCCTTGGGGCCGTGCTTCACTTCCCCTGAGGAGGTCTGCTCTCTTGCAGCACTCTTTCACACTTACTAGGATTTCCTGGCTGGCTCCCCTTTCTTTTAGGGGTCATTTTGCATATTTTTTAATAGTATGGCTTCTCACAGTTTGAGAGGGAGAGCATGATAACTTCTGGCAGCGCAGTCTTATTTCATTCTGGTTGGTTTTGTACAGGGCCCCAGCATGGCTATGAGACTTCTATTTTTTGAGAAATAGAGGTAAAAGACCTGACAGTTGACCTGGGAAACAAGACCAGAAACCTGTTTATGTTGTATTTGACCCATTTCTTAGCGGAGAAAAGTGATGGCCTGTTGTTGCTTCGTTTTATGAAGTACCAAATACAAGTTGAGGATTCAAAAGCAGCTCTGCAGGAACAGCAGCACCACTTTGCTTGTGAAGAAAAAGAGCAAGAAAAGAACAGGCGATGGTTTTGTTTTGGTTTGGTTTTAACTGCTTTAGAGCTTGGTGGTATACTGGTCTTTGAGAACATCACATGTCCTCTGAGGTGAGGCATATGCAGAGCCATGGAAGTTAGTACAGAGGGAGTGTGGGTATCAGACTGTGTCCTGTCAGCAGCTGCAGAGACGTTTGTACTGCTGCTTCAGGGATGGCCTAGTAAAGGGCAGGGTGCTGGGGTCACAGAAAGGCAGGATGGGGGAGAGGAAGAGCCCAACTGGGATTCACAGGTCACTTGCTCCTCCCCAGAAAGTAGAGTTGTGAGGAAAATACAACTAAAACCAAATACATAGCTGTACAAAACTGTCATGCTTGCCTTTAAGGCTTTCCATTCAATGGTGAAGTAAAATGCACTGTTTTCTCTCTTCTGCCTTTTTTTACTAGGATCAGTGGAGGTCAAATGCTGGTGACATTTGCAGACAGCAAGTCAGCTCTTCGTGTTATGGAGATAGATGGTGTCAAAGTAAGACTCTCTCAAACCTAAAATAATTTAATAACAGATTTCTTAAATGTGGTTCCTTAGAATGAGACAGTTGAATTTCTAGCTAAATCAAACAACATTACTTTAAAGAAACTTAGTGCTCATGAAATCCTTCGCTTTCACAGCTGCTGAGGTTTTTAATGCAGTATTTCAGTTCAGGAGGTGGCTTTTTCCTGGAGCTCCTAAGCAGTGTTTAGTACCTGGCCTCTCATACCACTGCAGAATATATGGACTCGGTCCCTGGCACTTGAAGCAGTTCTCCTGAGATCGTGTGACTTTATACTGTTGCCAAAGCATCCTCATGATTGTGGTTTGGAGATTTTTTTGTTTCTCTTAAGTGTATCAAATAAACTCCTTCTGCCAAGCTGGAACAACATGATTCATTGGGCTCCATGGCTAACTCAGCTTTAGCAGTAGGCGTTCACCTTCCCATCCCCTTCTCTTCCTTCCCACGCACATACTCTACAATTCATCAACCTCCTCATTTATGCTGACAAAACTGTTCGTGGGGCTGCACTATAAACTTAACATTGAAGTAATGGATTTAACCCTCCTTCTTCCTTCATATTTGGAGTATCTATTGATTTGCCTCATTTTGTTGATGCAATTTATAGCACAGAGCCAAACACAATTCTATGTGCATAATGTGTGAAGGTGCTGGGAACCTGATTCAGGAGCTTTCCAATTTTGCTGCCAAAGCTGCTGCCTTGGATACACCTCACCCCAAATGTCATGGAGCAACACATATAAGAAGCTGTGGTCTGAATCTGTTTAATAATATACTTTTCATGTACATCAGCCATCACATTTGTGAGTTTCTGAGCCACCTTGCAGATGGCACTAGGTAGCAAATTCTTGTGTGTTTTAAAGCTACTGACTCAAAAATGGAACTCTCCCACACCGTTATTATTATTGCAGTATCATTTTGACAATATTTGATGTTTTACCTATTTCTCAAGTATTTCCCAAATGCAGCAGCAGTGCTTTTGAGCAGTGAAGCTACTTTTCTTTAAAGAATATTGTTACAGTCTGAAAACTTGGTTATGGGGATAGGAAGAGTGCTTCTTTTTCACTTGGGTGTAGGAAGAGTGCTTCCTTTTCACTGAGCTTCTGAAATGGAGGTTTGTTTGTATCAGTTTCTGAAGCAGTTATATCATACACTGGCAGCACTTGCTTATTCTCTTCAGGTGTTCTCATTTTTGTGAATATGCTTGGCAAAGGGAAAACAATTCTTTCTTTGTGTTAGGTCAGAGGCCGAACAGTGAAGATCCGCCCCAAGACCAAGGACTGGCTAAAGGGCCTCCAGGAGGAAATTGCTCGAAAACGAGACAGTATTGTCCCCATGTCCCCCACGGCAAACTCCTGTCTTCTGGAAGAAAATTTTGACTTCTCAAGTTTGGACTATGACTCAGAAGGTGAGCAGCACATTTCTAAGCTAAGTTGTGAGAAATTGCTTTGCTGACTTTGGCTGCACAGAAAAGGTACAGTAGGAGTGTTAGTGGTATCTTAATTTGTAATGAAGCCACACTTCTTAAAAAGAGGATTGTAACTAAAGCCATGACCTGGCACTGTGCCTGGGCAGAGAACTCTTGCTTAGATCATGCTATCAACAAGCAAATCCAGTGTATGGTACAGTTGCCTGTATAGAAACAAACTGTAATAGAACACATGGGTTACGCGAGAGGTTTGTCCAACACATACTAAATTAATTGATTAGTAGTAGAGAGAAACAGTGAATGCATTTGGTCACTGAGTCTTTGTTATGTAATGTTTTAATTCAGGTGATATAGTGGAGGATGAAGACGACTATTTAGATGATGCTTTGTGTCCACACCTGGTAGCAGACACAGCAGAAGATATGCCTGAGGGCTGTGGACAATTCACATCCATAGATCCTTCAAACACATCTGGTCAAAACCAACGGCTGTATAAAGGTAAATTATCTACATTCCTTAAAGTAAGACCTGCAGGTTCGTTGTTTGTTCTCCTTTTGTCTCTATTTTCCTGACCATTTATATTTTAATTGTAGGTCCTCTAAACATAAGGATCATCTTTAGAAGAGCATGTTCATGCTCAGCCTCCCTTGAGTTAGTGACTGTAACTGAGGCCCTCAGGCATGACAGCAACACAAATAATAAAGCTTAGATCAGGGGTCCTCAAACTACGGCCCGTGGGCCGGATACGGCATTCTTTTTCCTGTTTTTTTGTGTACTACTACAAATAAAATATGTGCAGTGTGCATAGGAATTCATTCATTTTTTTCCAAACTATAGTCCGGCCCCCAACAGTGTCTGAGGGACAGTGAACGAGCCCCCTGTTTAAAAAGTTTGAGGACCCCTGGCTTAGATCCTCCTTCTCTCTAGCCCAGGCCAAGGTAGGATTGCTGAGAAACGCTGGTTTCCTTTTATAGCCTGGAGAAATTAAGTATTTATCCATTTGATGTTGTTCAACACCAGAGCATAGAAGAAAAAAAGTCCATTATTTTCTTATTAGTGAGGGCCAGAGCAAAATCAAACCACAGGAATCCTGTTGATTCAGTGATGGGCTTGGCCGTGTCCTTCAAGCAATAGCTGTGCCAGTGCAGTCAGGTGTAAGGCGGACAGTCCAGGGGGTTGTTGTGTTCAAATGACTCACTTCAAAGAAGCCTAATGTTTCTCCATTGTTCCCATTTTATTTATTTCTGAAGAAGTCAAGATTCACACAACAGGTATATTCATTCTTTCAGTGCTTCATAAATGTGTTAGCATTTTTGCTGGTCGCCTGGCTTGTTTGCACCTTATTGTGAAATGACTTGGTAAAAAGAAGATAAAGCTGTGAAGAGAATTCAGATAAAAACTGCGGCAAGAACTAGCCAGGCCAGTGGTGATCTTCTGCTGGGGATATGGCCAGGACATGCTGCAGTGACCAAGCAATGGCTGGCTGGGTCACGTATTAAGCACTTCATCATGACAGCAAGTGATTCAGTAGCTGTCTTTCTGCATTCTCTCAGAAGTGCTTTGTCTTCTGACATAAAAGTGAAAACTTTTAATACCTTCAAGGGTTGAGTCAGAAGTAGAGTTCAAAAAGATGAAATGAAATTCCTAAGTTTTGACTGACAGCTTTTCCAAAGAGAGTGATATGACAACTTTCTTGTCCACCTTGAGTCGTAGGCTGGATGCAGTGTGGCCAGGCCCAGAAACCTAGCCCTGAGCCAAGGAGTCATCTGTCATTATTAAATACTGTGAAGCCAATCACTTTGTATTATAGGATGCCTTGCCCTCCAAACACCTCCGGCCTACTGTGTGATGATTCATTAAGTTACACAGAATTGCAGTGATTCTTTTCACCCACACGAACTCTTCTCCAAAAAAATATCACAAAGTAAATGGAGATGATAAAGTACAGTTTGAAGGAGGTCAAGGAGTGGTCACGATCTCACACAACTCAAAATATGATATATTCAATCCATCTTGAAAGTCTCTTCAATTTCAGGTGCCTCCACAGGCTTCTAATTCTGCCTAAGTGACTCGTAATCGAAGGTATGATGATTGTATAGATAGTATTAGACATCGATGGAAACATGTAACGGGCATGCCAGGGTGTATGTGTGTTTCTGAGGTCAGAGAAGGGCATAGCCTCATAAAACCGATGTCTCTGGGAGCTGTTGCCTAAAACCAGCAGCCTTCTAGGGGAAGGGATAGAGTGGTGGTGACTGGTTTTTTTTTCTTGTGTTCAGTGTTACTGCCAGAATTTCAAGCCATGCATTTAGGTGTCTGCATGACTCCTTGGATCCTGCCAGTAAGCCTGTATCTGCAGCACTTAGGAGTCCTGAAAATGCAGAGAGAGGGAGAGGGTGGGTTGGGCAGATCACAGGCTGTGTCTCTGTGGCTGCCACCCGCTGCTGAGTGGGAGCAGGAAGCTGTGAGGCAGCTCAGTATTCCCTGCAGAGCACAGCTTTCTGAAAAACAGGAACTTATGTAAAAATGCCTGAAGTATGAGAGACTGCTGGTACACAATTCCTTCACCATCCTTTCCAAACCACGGGGGCAAAACTAAACCCAGTGGATTTTGGAGCCCTAAAGAACAGAGCTGCATGTCTTGGAAGCCACGTCAAGCTGAGAGAACCGAATTGAAAGCCTTCATTTCAGCAGACTGGAAGACTAAAGCAATCCCTAGTTCTCGCCTCACCAGCTTTCAGAGAGGCTTAGATGGGATGAAAGATTGTGTAATAGCCTTGTCATGTAAGGTGCGGCCAAGGGCTAGCAGATTGAGGCAGGTGTACCTGTTAGGAGATGTTGCTGGAAAGCTGAGATGTGATGAGTGAGCCATTCAGACAGATTTTTCTCTGGTATAAAAACAGTTCTCCTGAGCAAGGAAAGTTGTCTAATCCTCAGAGGAATTCCTGTGTTTGGGAAGGAAGAACAAGGGATGGACCATGACTAACCTTCTCATGGCTGTCATGACACAGTTTGAATGAGAGCAGCTTGCCACCAAGTCTGGCTGTGAAAAGCTCAGAATCTTACAACGTGACTAGTAACCCCAAAATATTTGTGTTGGCACAAACAGTTAATTAATGCTGGAAACGGAGAGCGAGAAGTGTTTGACAAAAAGATAGATGTTTCTTGGAGAGGGAGCAGGGAGACATTTGAGGAGAGCAAAGCAATGTGAAAGGAGCCATGTTGTGTTGCTGAGAGGTCTGGTTGAGGCTTGCCATTCCTAATCGTCTCTCTCCTGACCTCTCAGATTTGGTGCATCTCATCCAGTGGGTATCTAATACAGATCCTTTCTGAAATTTCCCTAGATGATACAGACCTGGCTGACTTGAAGAGAGAGCTGGAGGCAAGTGGGGATTGCCACCACCGGACTCCAAGCAGGTCTCTGTCCATTCCTACCAGGCCTCGGCCACTTCAGCCACCACAGAGGCCTCCACCTCCTGGTGAGTTTAACGTTCTTTAATGTTGGGTTGGTGCCAGCTGAACAGTTTTGCCTGCTGTTTTGGGGTGACAAAGAAAGTAATGCCATGTTCTGAAATGTCAGGCTGTTGAGGTGCTTGTACTTGCTTCTCAGTCTGTTTCAGCCTGACTATGGCTGCAGTTAGCAACAGCAGAGATTTGTCTTTAGGGTGACAGATACTCCACAAAGACATGCCTTTAGTGAGGATGGAATGGCCCATATGGTTCATACTAACTCATCACTCAGGTTAGTGAGTTGGCCAGACGCTCTGTGGCAATAAAAATAAATATCCGGATTTATGCCTGCTGGCTTCCAAAGTCACTGAGTGTTTCTTACAGGTTGTTTTGTTGTTGTTGTTTGGGGTTTTTGGGGGGTTTTTTTAGTACTTGTGATCTTTCTTTTAAAAAGCTTTGACAAAATACTTTTTCTGGACAGTTTCCATCCTTTCCTGCTTTGCAAGCAATTCTTGCTTGCTTTTGTATTTATGAAAGAAATGCAAAGTGGCTTATGATTTTCAGTGAGAAACAAAGGGGAAGCGATGCTCTTTACCTAAGCTCTGAGTGCACCTGAGATGCCATCAGTGCTCTGCTGCTCCTGTTTTTATGGCTACTTCTGGACAAATGCTGATTGCTAGATCAGCATAATCCTCTTTGCCTTCCGTTAGACACAAGCTATACGTCACATTTTTCTTGAAGCCCTAATGTTTCTCTTCTGTGTATATTTTTCAGTCTTAAATTAAAGGTTCTGTCAGACTCACTGCTGGAAGATGAGTTCTTCGGGATTATTCCCATTCATTTCTGAGTCGGTTGCACAGAAGTGACAACACTGGTACCTATATTTCTGTGCTTGGAATGCAATGTGAATGCTCAGCTGAGGTTATTAAATTAATTAAAGGAAAGCAAGACTAAGTAGGAAACTGCTTCCTAATACAGTTCAATATTTCAGATTTTATTCTGTGTTGAGATTTTTTTTTTTTTTT
>VZZY01005806.1:24770-62156 GCA_013400335.1 Eurystomus gularis
TTTTTTCCTGAGACTTGACCAGTAATAGTTCAGCTCATTGCTCCTCCTGGTATAAAGTGCCTTGCTCTTGGCACTCAGGCAGAGGGACTCAAGGTCCCCACCATCCTACAGGAAGGTCTTGCCTAATATGTCTGCCCCTGGAGGGGCAAGGAGAGTGATGGTGTCTCTTTTATTTGTCACAAACAATTTCAAGGCACGTTGGTTTTGCTCTTTTGCAGATAAAATGTTGTACCAGCTCTTGAATGTAAAAACCCATTTTTATTCCTCTTTCAGCTGGAACATCAGGCAAAAAGTCCCCCTCAGATGGTTCCCTCTCTCCAGGAAACCACTCCACCTGCTCCATCCTGGCAACGGCAAAGCTGTTACCTGGAGCCCCTCAGCAACCAGTGAGTCCTGCCACTCAGTGTGGCCACTTAGATTGCTCCCGATCTTCCCTTTCTACATAGTCACTGTAAACACTGAGCATCATGTACATGATGCACCTTTCATACAAGGAAGGAAGTCCATCACCTGCATGAGCTGGAAATGCCAAGGTGAAATTCTTGTACTGTAACACTAACTGCAGAACCTGCTGGACACCTGAAAATTGTTATTAAATTGCTAGGAATTAGAAAGGCCAAAGAGGGAGAGAGAGAAAGGTGCAAGACCAGGGCACTGTTGGTTTATTCCCCACGCTCCTTTCTGACAGGTGCTAACTTGAATTTTTAATGCCATGACAATACACTTCAATTCTTTTCTCACCTCTTTTTTGATGGGCCACACTAGTGCCCATCCAGCACATAGGAAAAATCTTGGCCACTGCAAGCAGGTCTGCTAGCTCTCTGAGCAGACCAAGACCAGAATGTGGAAACCCATCCCAACTCCTCCATTGTTGGATGAGAACCCCAGTGTATTGACCATGGGATGGCTAAGGGCCTAGCCGCGGCGGTAAGCCATCGGCTTGTCTGTCAGCTGGGAACAAAGATGTAGTAACTGCCAAAAGACTCACCACCATTTCTGTAGTATTTATAGATTGCTGAATAGCCGCTGGCAACGCCAGAACTTTACAGGTGTGTGGAGTTTAGCTGTGAGATTACAGGTGTACAAGAAAAAAAACCAAACCAGTTTTCTCAATGTGACTCATTCCCATGTTTTTTTTAAAGCCTAAAGTCCGGACTGGAATAAGCAAACCTTACAACGTCAAGCAGATCAAAACTACTACAGCTGAGGAAGCAGAAGAAGCTATTAGATGTCTTATGGAAGCTAAAGGAGGTGAGCGCAGTGTTCTAACTGACATCTAAAAATGTTTAAATAAAGAAAACTGCAGGTGTATTCATCCTTCCCGTCATAGCCCAGATGCGCGTATTTCTCTTCAGAGGCTTCACTGAACACTGACAGACGCATTCTTGCAGGATTGCGCTTCGTATTCTCTGTCAGTTTGGATAATATTAACCTTTTTTTTTTTTTTTTCCCAGGATAACTGAAGTTGTATATTTTGTTGTAGAATCTGTTACTAGGACTGCTTTGGATTATTTGCTCTAAAAAATTAAAAGATAAAGATGGGATCTCCATGAATTGGTGCCTGTGTTAGCTCAGAGTTGCATAAAGGATATTTGCCGCTCTGTTTATAGTGAATGCTTGCTATTCCATGCAGGACTAGAGAGCAGATATAGCTATGGGAGAAATAACCTGGGTTCTGTTCACATTTGGACTGCAATTACAGTGTAGACTAGACAGAAGCTTGCACTGCTTCAGCTTGAATAGCTGAGCTAAAAGGCTGCTCTGTGTCCAGGCTCTGTGTGTAATCCCTGGAGAAGAGAACTTCTTTCGAGTTAGTGCAGGTTAGTGCAGGGAAGAAGCTTAGGGTATTAAAACTTAGGCGCTGTCAATGTACCCTCCAGGCCTGCAAGCAGTCTTTCTGCTGATGCTGTATGAATGAGAAAGAATGCAATAGGACTGAGATAGCTACCTGAGTCTGCAAGGCTCTCCATTTAGGAGAAAAACATCGCGTTCTATTATTAAGTGCAGTTTGGAATAATCCAATTTAGTTAGAAATATCATAAAGGCATATTGATGTTAATCCTTTAGAGAGTGCTTTACATTTGTTTAAGTCAGATTTACTCTCCATTAATTTAGAAATTCACATTAAGCATTCCACTTGGTAAGGAAACTAGTCCAGTCAGCATCACTTTCAGTCCCTTGTGCTGTACCACCAGTTGGCAAGCTTCCCAAAGCACAAGACGTGCTCGGTATCATTTTTGTGGTTTTCCAGATAGGGAAACCAGGGCAAAGGAGATTCAGGACTTGAGACCAGTACTCCTGAAGTCTCCAGCCAGTGTTTTATCCACTTGGCCAAATGGTGGCACAGCGCCGCTGTTTTGGCATGAGGCGTTTGGGCAGAGGAGTTTTCCCATGACTGCCTCTTACAAATGTGACAGGGTTGCAAAGGTCTCTGTTTATTTCTAAAAGCTGCCTTCCCAGTCTGGGCACGCCCCTTTTAGGCATCCACATTTTGGGAAATGGGATTATGAAAGAAGCTACATCCTGATCAAGCCAAGCCACTGATTGTTTTTGCTTTTCAGGACTACAGGAAGATGGAGTAAAGGCTGCTCCAGCTAGAAACCTAACATTCACCAAGCCCGAGTCTCTTCCCAGCATCACAAAGTCAGCATCATTTCAAGGGTCACAGGCAGGACCAGTGCTCATGCCCCATCGCCCACCACCCAAAGTTCCAGCTACGAAGAAGCCAGTACCTCTGCAAAGGACTGGAGTCAAGGTGGAAAACGTAAGACAATTGCAGCAAAATGCTTCCAGCCTCCATTACACAGTGTGAATGATGGTAGGAGGTGTGGACTGTTAAAACAATTTGTATGAAGTCCTGTCATTTAAAGTTCTTGGCCAGCAGGCACTAAAATGATGTTGTGTATTGCAGTTACCAAGGCATAAAGATGTACTAGGAGCTCAGAAAGGAAATAGAGCCTTGAGTTCCTTACTCAGCTTCTCTATTTGTCAGTCCATTCTCTTAGATTTTGTTACTTTTCTTCTGGTTTGTCTAAACCCTGTCAGGATTTAAGCCTCATCCCTTCTCTATCCCTGTGTTTACTTTTGACCACATCATGAGTGGTCTGCTCTGTTTTGATTTGAGGCCGCTTCTTGATCAGCGAGTTGTTCTGTGTCCTCTTCAGAAACATCCAACTTTTCTCATGTGCCTTACAACAGGATTCAGCCTTTTGCTTTGGATTCTGGATTCTACTCAAGTTCAGGTTCTTACAAACACAAAACTGTAGGTGTTGGGGTGTTAATCTGTCTGGCAGGTCTCTACGATGGAGATAATAGCTTTTCACCACTAGAGCTGCTAAAATGAGTATTTAAGGGCGAAAGCAATTTAAGTACAAGAGAGTGACAAATGTCACCTCTTCTATTCTTCCTTTGACAGAACCTTTGCTAGGAAGCTCTGTTCTGAGTTGTTTGGAGTAAAGGCATTCATATCCCTTCTCTATCTTGGACTTTGAGCAGTCTCTACCTAGGAGATTCAAAAAAAGACAAAACCCCCAGACAATACAGCGTGTGTACCCTTTCCTTAAGCATTCAATAACAAGGATTGTTCTGCTTATTTCATGTTGTCAGCGTTCCCAGGGCACTCCTGAAAGGTGCTGGGAGGGACTACTATGTCGGTGTTAGTGTTAGCCACGTGAAATCTCCTGCAGGAATAGATCTAGTTCGCTTTGACTCTCTCCACTCCTCCTTCCATCCGAGTCAATGCAGATGGGAGCTGTGTGCCTGAAAACCTCTACCCAATCCACCTCTTTTTTGTTAAATCAAATGTAGGCAACTTAACAACAGCATATAGACAGAAGCAGCAGGGGATCTGTCCATCATGAAATATTGACTGGATATTTTAACTGCATTTGAAAGTCTGTAAATTATCCTTTAATACTACGGGAGAGTAATAATTAAAATGCTTTCATTCAGTCTCACACACAGAGAAATCTGAGGCAGCCCCTGCCCTCTTGGTCTGAGCTGGGCTCCAATTATTTATATATCTTTAAATGGTGAATATATGTTAAGTTGTACTTTGAGAGTTTACTTTCAGCTTCAGTTCCTAGCACCAGTGAGACATGACAGAGCCATTCATGCATTTCTTGCGTTAGCTTAAGCTAATGGTCCTGCAGCGGGTATGGGAACGCACCCATTCCCAAAGGCATGTGCTAACGGCCCTGTTAATTTAGCCCTCCCTACGCATTCTTGCTTAAATATTAGTCAGCACGGAGATGTAACAAATAACTAACTCCTCAGTACTGTGTTAATTTGGCCTGGAGCAAAATCCTACCGTGAAAGAGAGACGGGGTCAGACAGAGATGGATTTCTCATACAGGGAGAGAGCAGGCTTGTCCTCAAATAGCGCTCTGTGAAATGAAGACGGGGCCAAGGCACGGTGCATGAGAACAGAACCAAGCGGGCACAGAGTAAAACTGGGCTGTCAAGCCTCCTCTTTGTACTATTTGATTTTTTTTCTTCCAGTACTGTCAGCTTTTCTCAGCAACACCATAAAAAAACTGGCACAAATAGGGACTCACAGTTTAAGATATCCTTTTTGTTCTCAGATGTCTCGTTCCTTTTCTCCCTTAGGCTATGTCAGCAGTGGAGCAACCTGACCATCAGGCAGCACCGTCTCCTTTTGGCTTGCCAGAGCCCTGTCTAGAAGCCGGAGCTATTCTTAGTCCGACCAAGATTATGCCAGTCCCTAAACCCAGAACGCCACAACCTGCAAAGCCCCAGGAGAGCAGAGGGAGCAGCGACAGGCAGCCCCCCTCAGCGAGCACAGTCGAGGCCATTGCACTGCCTCCCCCAAATGCTTCCTTTGCCCCAAAGGTGCCACCACGAAGAAAGAAGTCTGCTCCTGCAGCTCTTCATCTGCAAGTTCTCCAGAGCAGTGACAACCCACTTTTTAGTGCGTTAATGTTCAACTCCAGCAACAATCCCGGGTTCTGCCCCGAGACTCAGGACGCTTATGTCCCTGCACAGTCTGTGCTCTCAGCAACACCCTCCTCTGCCAGCCCAGAAATCACAACGAAGCAGCTGGCATCAGATGCAGCAGAACTGATGGTGAACCTGCCAGGCCCTCCTGTTCCAGAAGGTCAGCGTGCACAACTCTTAGATACCAGCTCCCTTCCAGAGAACACCAATCTTTTGGACCTGGACCCAGATTCTTCCTGCCCTCTTTCTGTACAGATGGCATCAGGTACTCCTCCAGCACACACTGCAGAAAGTTTAAAACACCCCAGCCTCAAAGATTTCAGTCACTGGGTTACATTTAGTGACGATGAAGATGGTGGCGCGCAGTCAGACGGGTTCAACAAACTGCTTGTCTTAGAACAAAACAAAGATACTCTGATGAAGACAAATACTGATTTAGAATTGTAAAATTTTATCCTCGATGTTCCCATAGAAATCATAATTATGATGCAAAATAAAAATACAATTTTTGGACAAAGATTTTTATTTAAGGAAATAGATCATCTGTCCACGCTACATTTCATTTTCCTGTTTTAAAGATACTGCCCCTGGAGGGAAGCGTATAAAGTATATACAACCTAACGTTACCTACAGCTTGTCTGAAAAGTTCTTTTATTCTAAGTTATTTCTTTTTATTAATCCATCTTGAGATGTTTTATTTCATTTCAGGTGCAAATCATATACAAGAACATGTAATGATGAATGGAAAAAAGACATTAAGAAAAACATTTTCCTGTGAAACTTATATATTAATCAATTTCTGTCACTTGGAATAAAGCATCCTTATCTTGAAGGGTTAGATTGCTACAGTTAGTTATTCTGGAACAAACATCCAGAAAGGGAATACAGACCAGTATGGCTACAGCAGTAACACTGGTAATAGTGCTCCAGCCTACAATGAGATCAAAGGCAGCCCCAGTTGGTTTTCTACCACAGTTCCAAAACTCACCCTGGTGGAACTGGACATGGACAACAGCACCTGAGGCCAAGGACAAATTTAAGCAGCGCTGTCAGTGAAGCTGTTGCTCAGGCACGCTGTGCATCCATACTGAGGCGGCAGCGGCAAAGCCCGGAGTAAGACTTAATGGTGAAGCAACCACCATAATCTGTCCTGTGCAGGTTCTTGCAAACAAAAGATTTAAAAGCTAACCATGTTCAATGGTTCAGACTACGAACCCAGCCAGGGGCAGCAGCCCCTGTTCATCACAGCAGAAACATCAGGCAAGTACTCCTGTGTGCCTGCTTTGCTCCTCCCTGACGTTTACCCAGCATTCCAGCAGAGCCTACAGGACCTGGGCTTCAGGTGAGTCTGTCACTTACCGCGGTGGGCTGACTCACGAAGCGTTGCTGCTCAGCTCTACGCAGACTCCATCTTCAGATGAAGTCATCGCTCGTTCATCAGCAAGCCAGGCCAAGGTTTTAGCGAGGATAAGCTGTGGTGCCTACGGGCTCCGTACCCACTCTAGCTGCCCGGGCTTTTGCCTTGCCTCTGCAGTAGAACCCTCCGCTACAGCTGCCATTTGTTCAAAGCAGGCAGTTAGTTAAAAATGATAAACAGATTGCAGCTTGTCATGGTAACTTGTTAAGAGAAGCATCAAGATCTTTTATTATTAAAGGAAGGAGAGCTTTTCTAAGCAGCTGGTGAAGTTGAAAAAAGCCTTGTTTTCAGATTTTTTTTTCTTAAAAAAGATGTGTTAAATTCAGAGGTTGGGTTTTTTTTTTCCATAGGAAAACTGGCTTGTTCTCAGCTTCTTGGAAACTGGGAATTTGAACATAAGACAGCCTGTAAGAGAGGACGCTGCCTTTGTCTGGCACTGCCAGCCTCCTCTGCTCCCTCCTTTGCTAGACACAAAAAATCCCCAGACCCCGAACACCAAACCAAAACCCCCATGCTAAGCTTCTTAGCCCAGTGTCAGTTTAACACGGTAGCAGGCTAGTGAATAACGCTGAAGCAGATCCTCGTTTCCCTACAAGATGACACAGAGCTTTAGCCTCTTTGTCCTCCTCTTAAAAGAAAAACTACAGTGCATATTTATGGGCACACTTCAGTATAAAACATTAAAAGCTGTAAAAAAGAGAGAGTACTTTATATGACCATATCCAACATTTTCTGCAAAGATAATTAACAGCTCTAGGACAGCTAATTTACATGTTAATGAAAGTGTGAGCAGGAAAGCCAATTAAAGTGGATTTATACAAGTCAAATAAAATCTGCTTTATTACTCTCCTTGAATAAGAGACGTATCTGGCCTTTAGCGCTACAGCTTATGTCTCTGTACGTGGCAAGCTGCCCACTGAAGTATGAATCCCTGCAGCGAGCTGGTCTGTGCCGGCAGTGACAGCATATACCGTTCAATCACAGCAAATCAAGGGAAAGGAACAGACAGTCCAGCAGAAAAGGTTACAGCAAAGAATAAGGAGTCTCCTGTCTCAATACATTATCTTCCACCCTGGTGCCCAACAGCCCAGTGGAGAGCCAGGTGCTGGTGACCTGGGCTCTGGCTCTAATGCTCAGGAGAAGCAAAGCAGGGCCAGACTTGCTCTGTGTTTTGGAAACCACTACAGAAAACTCAACCTGCAGGAGGTGGTGAGTCTTCCTTTGTCGTTCAGGGTCAAGCTGGGCCCCACCACAATGTGCGAAGAGACCAAGTAACTTGAACCATCGTTAGCTGGCGTCCACAACTAGGGAACCCACAGCACGGCTCTGTCCTCACCTCTGCTGCCCATTAGCACTGGCACATTACCAATGGAAACCAACGCTCTCAGTGATAGCTACCAGCCCTGAGGACCGTGTAATGGGTGGTAGGGAGCAGCTGTCCCATGACATTTTCTAGCTGGTGAACCCAGCACTTAGAAATCTCAAAATTGTTGACCCTGGCTGTGAAGCCAGGTATGACTGATTTACCAGATGTAAGTACATAAGCACCTGCATGCTTTTTTAACGTGAGAGACTTTGGCAAGAGACTAACACCATGTGAGCCTGCCCAGGACCCTGTAGTCCAGCAGCTTTAAGTAGCTGCTCAGCTGCATTTGCAGTCAGGTGCGTAAGTGGTTCACCCTGGTGTAGCAACTGCCCCGATTTAGCTTCTTTAGGTGGGCGAGCACTGAAAGAAAACCAAACCCAAAATATTGTTTAGAATTTCCACCCTAACAAACATTTTTGCTTTTATTTTTTTTGTCCAGAACTGACATTTGCACCAGATGGAAAAGGTCTCCTTTCTAGCCACTTGCTCTGCCTGGCACCATGCAGCACAGATCACAGTGAAGATGAGTTTTTCACTACTGAAGTCACAGCAGTTAAAAACTTGATGACCTACAAATACCAGTGCAGCTATACAGGAGTGCTGGACAAGGGCACAAGGATTGATGAATTCCTATTAGCCCTCCCTTCCGCTTTTGCTAATTTAGCCTTGGATGCCACAATGCAGACGAGAGATCTTAACCGACACACACCCTTGCAAGCCACATCTGCAGCTGGGTTCCCACCTAGATGGGATGAAGGGCATAGTTTGAGACCTAAGAACTTCCTTAAAGGCATTAGTCTGACTTAAGGTGACGCCAGAGAAGCACAAAGGCATAAATTTCTCACAGGAAGCAGACGTGGATGTGTGACACACACTCTGGCCCTCAAAGCCCTGTCTACACACAGTTTAGGAGGCCCTTTTGCAAAATCTAAAAGCACAACTGAAAACCTGTTCGGCTTAGCAAAGCTGTGCCCCGCAGTACTATGCCTCTTGCCAAAGATGAAGGGCAAACGTTACATACTTCATGTACGAGACAATCACTAAAAGGTAACACAAAAGTCTTCAACAAAAGTGAACATCATCCATAGCATTCATTTGGCAGCTCGCGCATCTTTAATACATGTTGTGGCATATCTAGTACATTTTAAAAGACACATTTCATTCCTATATTAAAAAAAACTAAAAAATAACCCAATGCCAACACCCTCCCCCCAAATATTAGTTTTAGAAGTTACACGCATATATACATACAGTTACAAAAAGGAGAAAGTTGCCTCAAGAGTTACAGTAACAAAACATAAGAGAGATTACACATTAATCTCAGTAAGAGATTAGTGTCACTGATCTGAACCCCTGTAAACCAAAGAAGGCTATTAAAACCAATACCGGATTTGTCACACTAAACACTCACTTATTAGAAGTCTTGTCTGTTCACAATGCGTTCCACGTACCCTCTACTTTGTGTATAAAAAGTGTTCTAATATATTTACACTCTGAAGTTTAAACCACAGCGTAAAAATTATAAACCTCTTTAGAAGTTACGACAGTTCTGTTACATTTTCTAGCTGAAATACCACCATGCAGTGCTCTTACCTACACCTTGCTTGGGGGGAAAAAAATGCTCTTTTTTTGCCAGTGTAGGGCTGTACATTCTCTGTACTGCTCTTGTGAATTCTACTCTGCAACTCCCATCAGGGCAAGGCTCGACTTCCAGAAGTGCTTTTTCAGATGTAGTGTCCTCCTAGGCTGGAGTGCTCTCAAGAGGGAACAGCTGAGGTGGCTTCAGGACCTGGTGCCTGCACCAAGCCCTTCAGAACCGCAAAGCACATCCCACCTCTTTGGTAGCTTTCACGGCCATACTTTTAAGGCCAGTGATATTAGATCTATCTCACATAAGTGATGCTAAGAGATGACTTAAGCCCATCATCAATACAGGCCTTATTTAACAAATGGTCACCTAGGGCAGTATGGCCTAATCATAGCCCATGTTTGGTTTCAGAGAGGGTTGGGGGTGGAAAAAAAGGAAAGGAAAGGGACCACAATTAGACTAGGCTGCTTTTAACTACATTGCAAACTATCTAAGACTTTTTAAAAAGTGACTGAGCACTGTTTTGTTGTTTTTTCTTCCTCCTAAAAATATTTAGTTCTCATCAGTACTGTTAAGGTATCCTTAACATAAACATAAATTCAAATAAGACAACACTGCTTTTCTCAGTATCTCCACCAATAAATACACTTCGGCCTCAAGAAACCAAAACGTCTGGAACTTCTGCATTTCCAGTGGGACTTTATGATCACCTGAATTTTTTCCTGCTTTACTTTCTCTACCTGAGCTCCAAACTCTAAGCATCAGCTTTCTTGTCAGGGCCTACATTTGACTTACTCCACTTAAGCATTTTCAATGCTCTTCTTTAGTCAGGAAAGAAAGCAATCTCACAAGTTCCTAAGATTAAAAGAGAAACATACAAGAAGGCGAACATTTCTTTTGTTTCTTTTTCATTTATACAAACAGATTAATCAACAGCCACAGTTGTCTATGCAACAGATGCCATATTTGCCGACAAATCTGGGTGGTCTGTTAAATGAAAAGGCAAATCACAGAACGTCCCGTAATTGTGCCCCTAGACTATTTAACATGGACAGTAAACCAAAGCTTTGAGGCAGTGACGTGCTGCTGCTTCTCTTTGACACAGGAAATGACCACCTCAGTCAATCGCTTCTGATCCTCTCTGTAAGACTTTAGTCTCAAGTGTATATTTACCTTAATGAGGCCACCTACCACCAGAGCAAGCTCCCGGGCTCTCTCCACAGCCTAGCTGTGTTGCTCCAGAGAGGTATCTGCAGACTAAGTGAAACTTCCCTTCCAGGGAGTCTCTTTTGCCTCCCAGCCAAATTGCTGGGAAATTGACACATATTTTGTCAGCAGATCATGTGTGCTCTAAGCCAACACACATTTTCTTTTTGCCAAGTTTATAGGACTTCAGTTTGTATTTGTTTTGAACACATTTTAGAAATAAGTTGGAGAGGTGTCTAAGTTGGAGATGTACTAAAAATTATTTTAGCAGCAGATACTACCAACACAGCATCTTTATAGTTCTGCAGATCCCCTAACGAATGCTAGGAGAAGAACTTACGGTGTTACACCAAATGGAGGAAATAAGCAGCCAAGGATGGTAAAACCTCAGTCTCCAAGTTCTTGGGCTAAAACATCCTGAATGAACTTCAGTGTACGTTGGTACAGGAAAGCATCCTTCGTCTTTGGCTTACAAATATTTAGATGATTAACATCCACTGGAATAAGGTCTCCAATTCCTAAATCTGTGAGAGGGAAAATAAATAAATAAATCAATAAAAACAGAAGAAAAAAATACCACAGTTCATAAGATCACCTAGATTGAAAAGAACATCTTGCATTAGTGATTTCTCGCTCAAAAGAAACTTCCCATCTTTAGTTTAAAAAATAATGAAGACAGAACAGTTAATGTGCTAAAAGCATCAATACACACTGTTATAGTCAGAGCTATACACTGCTCCAAAACCCACACTGGTAAATCCTTAGGTCAGAGTTCTGCTGTCTTTACAGGGAATATGGAAATGTATATTTCTCCATATGGAGAACTCTGAAGAATGAAACTTCATTTACCAGCACCTGATTGACAGCAAGGTCCTGACTAAAGTTTAAGCACTGACATGAACAGGGACAGGGTTTAATCCAGGGTATCTAGATTCCGATCACCACTAATTGCCCGTATTCCTTATAAATTACTTTGATGTGGAGATTAAAAACAGGACTAGAATGAACCTGAAATATGCCACAAATCACTACACACATTTCGAGGGAAATAAAAAATTTTAACTGCTTAATTGTAGAATACAACGATTCCATTTTCAGCTACTGATTTTGCAGCACACTACGGCATTTATTGTTTCCTGACAGCTATCACTGCTCGTGAACTTGCCAGTTAGGAGGCTGTGACTGCCACATTCCAGTTTATTCATTCAACTTTCTAAGAATTCTGAAAAAAAATCCTGAGAAAAGGATTCTCCACTTTGCTTGGAACTCTGCATCTTTAACCACGTAAAATTATAGCAGGGCAGGATGAAGCTTTGCTTTCATGTGCGCAAGCAGGCATGTAAGACACAGTGAGTGCACTGCTTGCCAGCCTGGGCTTCGAACAAAACGAGTGGCATGCCACTGGACCACCATGTCCCCTCTAAAGACTTTCAAGAGCTCACGTGCTACTTGTGTGTCATCTCTAGAGGAAGAACATGTTACAAAATTGTGAAAACACAGTGCTTGTTTGTGCACTCCATTATCCAGCCCTCTTTTTCATTTCATTTTGTTAAATAATTAAAAAAAAATGCCCAGTTTTTCAGTCCTCACCAATAAAATTGCATCAGCAACGTTTTTGTGAACTATTGCCTCTTGAGAAGACATACTGAAAAAATACTGCTAAGTATTGACTCAGGAAATCAGGGATGTATGGTCTGCCTTTTTCAGAGCAACTAACCTTGCATTTATCCTTGTGGATTTAGCTGGTGGAAAGCCTGATCTAAAACCCAGCAAAGCAATGGTTTCTGTTCAAGGCCTTACAGGTACCTCGGGCAGGGCAGAAGAGGGTTTTGCTCAGGGAAAACCTGAAAATATCAGACTTTAAACAATTCCCAAAGTCTAACACCCATAAACAAAGCAAGAGAAAGAACTGCCTGGTCTCTCCTTCAGCTCCAGAAGGCAAAAAGATGGAAGGAACTCTTCCAGAGGCAAACTCTATTGCTTGACTACCTGAGATACGGAAGCAAAAGGACTCTTAACACTGAAAACCAGCTTTGTGACTTTTTCCTTCCCTGACTAATGTTCTTTCTTATTTTTTAAAGGAGGAGATAGCTGAAACTTGCAGGAGCTTCTGAAACAGAGTATTCAGCCTACAAGTTACTAATATTACAAAGGAAAGGACTACAACAATGTAACACTAGACCAGGCTCTACCCTGCTTTTTTCAATAAGCAATTGTTACTCACATTTAGAAAAATCAAAACAAACAATTGTTATTCCAAGAGAAATGTAGCTGCCTCTGATCTTAGTAGGGAGACTGCAGCTTAAACTCAGCCAAAATTTTAAACAAAAATCCCCACAATGTAAGAGATGTATTTTTCTAGGTCTTTCTACCATAGCATTCACAACCTTTCCTCGTTAGTGGTGCTTACCTGAATAAATACAAAATGAAATAAATTAAATGGCTACTTGACTTACTTGCTGATTCCAGAGGTACGACGTGCAGTTTTATCATGCTGCCTATGTGTGTTGGTAAGGTTTCTGCAAAACTCAGGACTGAAAATTTCTTATCTTTGGCAAAAGACAGGAAGTCATCATTCAGCTCTTTAAGGGCAGGAGAATCTGAGAGAGAGCAACATAATTTTTGCAGTGTTATCTTGAACATCAGCTTATAGCATTTGTCTGGTGATACTGCATTCCAGATGTTTCTGGAAAAATTAATACTCCAATAAGAGAAGTGGCATTTTGTTTGTAATCCCCTTTTTCATGTGCAACAATTGTTTATTTCTGCATGGCATGGAATTTGTTTAGAATTTTGCCTAAAGTCCAGCACATGTTGAGTTACTACACTGCTAAATGGCCCAAACTACTCTTCTATAAACTTGTTCTGAAAAAATTACTCAGAAATACTTCCAGTAATTCAACACACAACCCAGAACCTATGAAGGGAGCTGGTTGTTTTTATCCAGATTTTTCTGACAGCACGATATAAAAACAAATTCCCATAGATCCCTGTTGTGAAACGGTAGCAAAGTGAGCATACCCTTGCTGAGTTCTTTAACCTCCACAGACGGAAAGAGAAGGTATCTGGCATTTATAGAATATTCAGCCAGCTGGGAACCATGGTGAGGTACGCTATAAAAGATGATTCCTCTGGTGTTGTTTACAATTTTATCCATTTCTGGATTCTTGGAAGCATCCACCAGCATCTTTTTGACTAGAAGACCTGGCAACAGAAACTGAATTAATACAGGGATTTAAACCACTGTGAAAATAATGATCATGCTGTATTATCCACGAAACAACTAACCATATTCTTGCCTCATCTGATCAGTCCTTAGTTTGTGAAATATGTAAGATTAAGTTGAGAAAAAAGCAAACCAAACCTGAGGAGGCATTAAAATAAAATGTCAATGAATGCTGCCAGTCCAACTTTGGTTTACTTTAAGTGTTGCTACTGACATTTACTGTATGTCTGATCATGGAGAAAATTTTGCCTCTGGAACCCCATTGATGTGAATTTCAACTCATTGATTTTGTGTTTTTAAATCAACACACTAAAACCCAACAGCAATAAAGATCCTTTCAAAACATCTATGTTATTGAATACAATGCTTTAAGAAAGTATAAATCTATTTTCCAGTTTTAGGTCTTTGCAAAATTTTTAGATAAACTATTCTGAACATTTGCATTTCAGACTGGATTTGTTTAACAGCTTATTCTGAAATATAACAGCAGACAAATACTCTGTACCACGCGGCTGATGCGCTTACCGCCCATGCTATGCGATACCCACACCAGTGGCCTGTCTCCAATCCCAGCAGCCCTGAGCTTGTCAAGAAGCTCATTGCTCCTGTAAGCAATAGACTTTCTGCAAAGGAAAAACAAGCACAAGCAAGATGAAGCACGATAGGTTAAAAGGCAGTCTTAAAGCAGAATGAATTTTCAGTGCTGCATTGTAACAGACGTGAATTAGGTACCTAAAACATAAATTACTTAATTCTTCTTGTTACACTGAAAAATGCCAAAAACATTTTAAGGCTGGCTTCACAAGGACAATAGAAATTGAGCTGAATTCAGTTTCTTGATCTTGCTAGAAAGTTTTATTTTAATTTCACTCACCACTTATTTCCTTTAGCTTTAATTCCAGAAATCTCTTTATGAGTTTTTGTGGTTTCATTTACACATTGTAACAAAATCATGTTTTCATTTTATGAAAGCATCATCAATGCCCAATGAGCTTTATCCCCTGAAACAAGAATATACCTCATGTCTGACAAAAATGTACTTTGCTAAGCAATGTTCAAAATGTGAAGCAACATCCTGGAAATTAATAACTAAAAGCATGATCAACCAATACATTAAAAAATTACAGGTAATGTTCGTTATACTTCCCAGACAATAATCTCTGAATGCTTTGTACTGGAACAGTATAAAAGCACAATAATCTCCACTTGATAAATGAAGAGACTGAGTTCTGGAAAGGGTAGGCTACTTGTTAAAGGTTGAAAATTAATCTGTGGTACAACCAGAACAAAACCAACACCAATTCCCAATCTAAGCTTTAAAGTGCAACTTCATTACTCCTTCCAGTGCAACAAGAATCAAACACAGAAGACCTTTGGATAATGGAAACATCAGGGTATTGGGTCAACCACTGTGCAAAATCTAATTCATTTCATCTCTGTTGGTTCTCAGCATTCTCACTAGAAATTGCTTTTGTAACACGTATGAAAAGGAGACCCAAATGTGTCTTTTCAGCTGAAATAATCGGCTTTAGGATAGCCGAGGGACATAAAAATTCACTTTTAAAACAGTGAATGAGCCTCTACACTTAGAGTAATTGTAAGGCTGTGATTCTACTGCTACATCTTTGTTCCTGCTAGTAAAAAATATCTTCAACATCTTTCATTTTTTACTAACCACATCAAAGTATAAAATAATCACATACTATGCTTGGGTGATCATAAATAGCAAGTAATGTAATTTTCCCTTTTGTAATGAAAAAGACATTATCTTAAAATAAATAAGGACATACATGTTTATTTCTTTTTCAAATTTTCTTCCATTACACTTACTCCAGATGGACACAGGAAGAAAGTTCTCTTAGCATCATAGAATCATTTAGGTTGGAAAAGATCTTTAAGATCATCAAGTCCAACTGTTACCCTAACACTGCCAGGTCACCATTAAACCATGTCCCTGAGCACCACACCTATCTTTTAGATACCTCCAGGGATGGTGACTCCACCACTTCCCTGGACAGCCTGTTCCTTTTTTTTTTCCTATTCTTTTCCTAATATCCAACCTAAATCTCACCTGACGCAACTTGAGGCCATTTCTTCTTGACTATTGCATGTTACTTGGGAGAACAGACCGACCCCCACCTCTCTACAGTCTCCTTTCAGGTAGTTGTAGAGAGCGATAAGGTCTCCCCTGAGCCTCTTTTTCTCCAAGCTAAACAACCCCAGTTGCCACAGCTGCTCATCATAAGACTTGTTCTCTAGCCCCTTCACCAGCTTCATTGCTCCTCTTTGGCTGTGAAACAAGGTACCGGGTCCCTCTACAAGGTCCAGTATTCTTTGGACATTGTAGAGGTAACCACCCACATGTTTTTTACTGTCATGGTTATGCCTAATTTCAAGTAGGCCTGTTAACAGCCACATCTTCCTTATATTTTCCAGTAACTGCCTTGATTCTTGGTATGTCCATAGGGAGGAGGGAATGAACAAGTACTAAGTTCCCGGTCTATTACACACATGCTGAATTTCCTTCTCCCTTACACAAAACGTAATCAATTGTCAGATTCTTAACCTGTGAGCAGTCATGCACATGCCTTCACTGAAGCACACAAGTTGAATCTACAGCACTAGCTACATGCTTAAGCATCTGCATAAGGGTTTGAAGCCTAAAAATCAATTCAAGCCAAATAACTTTTACAGGCTCAAAGTATTTTCGGGTTTTTTTAGAATGAACATGACTGGAGGTAGCATTTTCTTCTGACCTAACTGGTTTATGGCCTCTAAAAATTCCTCTGACAATGAGGGCAATTACACTATCTGACCAAACCAGATACTGTTGCTATATTTTATCTATCAATCTCTTTCCAGGGATTTAACACTTCTTGAATAAAATTATATGCTTCATTTTATCATGAGTAAAAGTCATAGTACCGTGATTGTTTTGCTGTGCTTATGAAGCATTACTGGGCCATTTTAAGCTTAAGAAATATTCCCCTTAAGATGTAAAATTGATGTAATATTTACATCAACTAATAGTATAATTTAGTGTCTCTCCTAAACATGAAGCAGAACAGGCTGTAAGAATTTAGGAAGTTGTCCATGAGGCTAAAAGGCTCAAGGCCTACCATGACTATACCTAATGTTTTTCCAAACTTGATATTCAAATGCAACAGGGAAAACCAAACGCACTGTTTCAGGTGATCCCAAGGATCAGCTTTGCAGGTCTCCCTCCTGCCCCCCCTCCAAACTGCAGACAACGCATTTGTTACCTGTGAGCCTCAACAGGACATTTTGCTTTCCAGTCACTCAAATGGGTGTCATATTCCACAGATATTATTCTAAGGGCAGGACAGTCTGAAGCCAGCCATGTCTAAAGTACAGAAAAATGAAATGAAAAGGAGCTTATAATTGAAGTACTTAAACTCTTGCAAGCCATTTATCAGCAATGGAACAAAGATATGACTATGGGGACAACATCAAGCAAGATTTTTGCTCTTCAGTTAATCCCCAAATAAATCTTATGCCTAGACTATCATTCTTTCATTACATGCTGGCAAACTCCAGCCTGTTGCCCAGACACAAAGTAGGCAAAGGATGGAGATGGATTACTAACTGGTGCACTCCTGGCTCCCTCTCCTGGGTGAAACAACGCTTACTAAGATTACCAACAGACTGATCAGTTTAAGTTTTACAGAGATACTTCAGTGGTTATAACCGATGTGAGTTGCTTGAAGCAGTAATTACTTATTTAACATCAATTTTTAAGTAGCAATCTGCAAAAATTGAGGTATTCAGTCTCCTATGTAAGAAAGGATACGTAATTTTAAATGTAATTTTATTATCTTTTTCTCGGCAATAACATTCCATCAAAAAAATAACAAGAGGAAAGCAGCCATTCCCTCCTCTTTCACTAGCAGGGGAATGATGTTGAGAGCATCAAATTTAGCAGGGACTTTCCTTTGCAAGAACAACCTGTTCAAAAATTTCAGCTTGCTAACAAAAGTATATCAGGAACTTGGAAAGTGCTACTTGGATAAGATATTACAAGTAATTTGACTCAAAAAGGACAACTGTCAGACAGTATAATTTGAGATCCTCTGGACAGCTCTCATAAATGAGAAAATAGCAGCCACATATGAACATGTTACTGTCTTTTTACCTTTGGCCAGCACTCGCTATAGTCCTCTTCACCTTCTGAAGCCTTTTTATCCAAACGCCGGTCAATGTCTTGCTGTCGCCAGGTTTTAAACGCTGCTCCCAAAAGCCCATGAACAAAAAGGATGTCTGCTCTGATGGGCTGACTGATACAGAAAAAGGAACTTTTAAGAGAGGCATGGTACCTTATCTTTCAGCAAATCAAATTTACCCAGAACTTTTATCCTAAGGGATGCTATTTCTAACACTATACGTGATTTCTTGTCTTATGGACAAACATTTCATGACATTTCCTGATATTTCAAAGAGGATACTCAGATCAAGACAGAAAACAGGGATCCAAACAGAAGACAGACATAAAAAGAGGTATGGAAAGTACCCTCTCACAACTTGTGTTTTTCTGTAATGAAAAGCACCATTCTCTCCAGCTACTGCTAGCGCAGCTCGGTAGTTTCAGCTTTATCATCAAATGAGATCTTCACTGTAACCTGACTAACACTGATCTGGGGAATTGTTGTTACTAAGTGACCTACCACGCTGGAGACTGCTTCAGTCCCAGATACACAATTGCTATTAAAAGAAGCTGAAGCTGTAAATTTACTGCATCTCAGGCCAACACGTGCTGTGCCCAACAGAACAATGACAAGGCACTGCATCCCCAGACAGCCAGTACAAAGGTTAAATGGCTGCAATGCACACAAAGCAGTAACTCATCTCATGGTCTGTGTGTGGATTTTTCCATGCAGTACAATAACACTCCTTTAACAGCTATGGACTGCTCCCATCACTTCCACTGTTCTCCTGTTGGAGGATCTAAATTCAGTTCCCTCAAGCCACCAAAGAACAGGCGGAGCAGGTGACAGGAATACAGCAGTGCTCTGACATCAAGTCTTCCAAAGCTTTGTACCTGAACAGTATAACAAGTAACTCAAAGAACAGAATGTACAATATCTCCTTCTGTTTTACCTGCTACGATATTGTGGATGCAAGACATAAACACCATCTGGATACTTTTCTTGCACTGTGTCCCTGTCCAGGTTAGCCAAAGCTCTGGATGCATGAGAAGACTGAATGACATGTGGGGATTTCATTACTTCAGCAAGTACAGAAACCCAACCTGCGTTGAAAAAAACATAAGTGGCAGGTTAACTAATTAGAAACATCACCCCCCAAAAAAAAAATTCAGAAACATCATCCTTCAAAATTTACTTGTGAAAATAGATGTTAAAACTTAACAAAGGAAACAGCAAAACAAATTACTTCAATCCACCCTCTTTAACACAGGAAAGCCAATGCTAGATAAGTGGAACCTCCAAAATGCAAATATCCAGGGTGGTGAGAAAGAAATGTATTTTGCTACTGTTCAGCTTATGATCTGAAGGAGAACCCTTTCCCAGCAGAAAAAGAAAGTGTATCGGCAGGTAACTGCAGTTGTCAGAGAAAGAACAGATCTCAGAATTACAGAACAGTAGAGGTTGGAAGAGACGTCTGGAAACCACCTAGTCCAACTCCCTGTAAAAGCAGGTTTACCGAGAGCAGGTTGCACAGGATCACGTCCAGGTGAGTTCTGAAAGTCTCCGGAGAAGGAGACTCCGCAACCTCTCTGGGCAGCCTGTCCCAGTGCTCTGTTATCCTCACAGTAAAGAAGTTTCTCCTTATGTTTAGGTAGAACTTCCCATGTTCCAGTTTGTGTTCGTTGCCTCTTGCCCTGTCACTGAAAAGAGACCGGCCCCATCCTCTTGATAACCATCCTTTAGATATTTATAAGCATTGATAGGATTCCTCTCTCAGTCTTCTCTTCTCCAGGCTGAACAGACCCTGGTCCCTCAGCCTTTCCTCATAAGAGAGATGCTCTAGTCCCCTCATCACCTTTATATAGACCTCCACTGGACTCTCTCCAGTAGTTCCCTGTGTCTCTTGAACTGCAGAGCCCAAAACTGGACACAATACCCCAGACGTGGCCTCACTAGGGCAACTTGAGCCTCTTTTTGCAGGTAAGATGCAAGAAAGACAGAAAATGAAAGTCCCAGAGAGAAAATGAAGCTTAAAGCATAAGAAAGACATAGAAAAGCAACCCACAAAAACAATAGCAGGTGGAAAAATTTATGCTTGCTGCAAGAGGACAATCATTTCTAATTTTAAAATCCAATGTGTGAAAAACTGTTTAAGCAATTAAAATGTTCTCATTATTCTAAAACTAGTATACTATTTATACCTAAGAAACATAAGAGAATTAATGAAGGAAGCCTTTGAATACATTCCTCAATAAAACTTTAAGTCATAGCTACCTCAAGAAAAAACAGATACTTTCTAATCCTTTACCTAAGATGTAAAATATAGTTTCTTAGACATGGATGGAGATGTACATAGACTGCTGAGAAATGCAAAGGACTATCGTTTATACACACAGAGACACATAAATTTCTTTAAAACACCAATGAATCTTGCTGCTAGCAAAAGTGCTCTATAAACCTCAATTACATTAAGGTCAAGTTCATAAATAGAACCTGGGAAGACTCTGAAGAGAGAGTTTCAAGTGGAAGCTGATTTGAAAAAGAAGAAATAATTTACTTAATGAGCACTGTTTCAAAATCATGCATAGTACGTTGGTAGGATACTCAGTATGTTGCTAATTCAAGATCACTGTGGAATTAGGAAAAGAGTGAACTGACATGTGAGTTTGTTTAAATGCAAGTACCTTTGAGAACTGTCAAAAAATTTTTTTTACAAACAGTTATGTCTTGAAATTACATTTCTAAGCAGAACAGATGTTGATCACTGTGCAGGTTTTCCTTAAGAAGAACACTACCTAAAAATCTATTTTCAGTTCTCCAAATGCAATGAAAGACTGCCATACAAGTCTGATTAAATCTAGCAAGGTCTCTGGTTTTGCATTTCTCTTAAATGACACAAGATGAAGGGTCAAAAATAGTGTTCAGAATCCTGCCCCCAGATGCCCTATCACAGCTACTACACAGTGCATCGTTGCTTTTCTTTCTCTTCCTGTGTCAGCAGTTTTTGCAAAGAAAAAGAGCCTCAGAGGTTCTTTCTTCTTATGCTTCATCCAGCAACAAGAGAAGTCTTATCAACTGTTGACAGCAGTATCCATCTGCTCATCTCTGGAGTCTGGTTCACTGTCTACAATAGTTTGTACTAAGAGCTCTGCCTCAGAGGGCTTCTAACTCCTCTGTTATTACACATATGGCTTAAGCAGTCATCATAAGAATGTAACAATAGTGCTAGAGCTCAGATCAAAGGCCTCTGCAGTCCAACTGTCTGTCAAAAAGTGACCAGTAACAAAGTTGTGGAACGACAAAAGAATAGAACAATAGAAGTGCAAGTGTACGGTACTTGTCCTCTGCTACACCCTCTCAGCTCTCTGCAATCAACTTATTGACTTGGCTTCTGCATGTAGAGCTTTAGGGATTTGTTGTTGGTTTTGATTTGGTTTTGTTTGTTTTTTTTTTTTTCCCCCGTGAATTAGTCTAATCATTTTTTGAAGCTTTGTAAGTTTTTAACAATCAAAATGTTTTGTGGCAAGTTTTAGTTTGGTTGTGCACTGTATGGAAAAAAAAAACATATTTATTTGTTCTGTCTCTTCATAATGTACAAGAACCCCTGGTCTTGCCTTACATGAAACAGCAGATGACCATTCCCTTTTTGCCTTCGCTACACCAGTGAGGATTTTATCAATCTCCGTTATATTCTCCTTCTGTTGTCTCTTCCAAACTAAGTTTAGAACTTATTTGTTCTTCCTACCACAGTCATTCCAAATTTTTAATCACCCCCACAGCTTTCCCTGTGCCTTTGCTAGTTCTCCTTTTTGCAACAGGAAGAATCCCTGAAATGAATCCTTTGAAAGTTTTAGAATAGAATCTGATGCTCAGGCTGCTTGCACTTGCTTTCCTTTTACCTGCACGTACTATGGAGGAATGAAGACGTTCATCCAAAGCCATATTTCCAATAATACGAATTATGTTCCTTTGTATTTTTGCTGAATCTTTACGTAGCTGGTATATCCTCTGTAGCAGCTGAAGGCCTCCTTTAGCTTCAATTTTATCACAGTGAGAGGAAACCTAGCATTATACAATAAATACAATGACAATAAGTAGATGTTGTGTAAAAGGTTGAGATGCTGTTAATTCACAAATTAGGAAATTTTAAAGAGTTGATATGATGCAGAGCCCTTATTACATATAAATTCTTATTAATCTAGGACTTATGCCATAGTTGAAGCAAATATTTTATACGACTGCATGATTTCTATGGATTTACAACCTGAAAGATGCTGAGTATTGTCACTCTACTCTCCTCCACATCTAAGTAAACTGAGATTGCTCTCTACCCGATGTGATCAAATTTCAATTAAAGTTCAAGATTCTGAACAGGACAATTGTCTGCATGTGTTAAAGCACTATCTCAACCAGAGCTACTGTCTTCCTGTTCTCCACCTAAAATGCAATCATTATAATCCCTTCTCTTTGAAATACAAAAGTATTTCTACTTTCCCAATAGCACTGTCATCATTATTGATCTTAAGGGCAACAACAAATTCCAGTCCATGCAGATGAATATGCACTAAGTAGTTGCAGTGTCAACTATTGATATTGGCCAAATGCTTGCGACAGGAACGTGTTGTCTACCGTGCTTAAAAATGTGTGGTAGTCATGAAACTGCTGATGCCCTCAAGTCTGTCGCCTTCAACAAAGACAGACATACATTTGGAATGAGTACAGTCACAACTTGTTTAAACTGAAAATCTGGAATATAACAACTTCTAGACTAAGCCAGAATTTCTAAGTATATGGAAGATGCGGAAGGAAAATTGGTGAACTGCACTTTATCCATCCCTACTACCAACAACAATTTGGTATTCTCAGTGCTGTTTCTCAATGTTCTAGGTTTCTGAGCAATTAAGTGCAGGCTGAAAAGTGCAGCAATAGGAATCAAGAAGAAACATTGTTACACAAAATCCTCCACACTCTTCAGCTGTGTCTACAAAGAGCAGACTGGTCCTGGGAAGAGACACTGTATTAGCTGCATGCTGTGCAATATTCTGCCCAAAGGCAGTGACCCTTGAAGGCGGGACATCTCTGAATAGCCAAGGTTTGCATTTCACGCTGTCTTCCAATTAGTGAACTCACGAGGCTACTTTGCTTTTTGGAAATGTGGCACTTGTTAGTCTAAGAGCCGTAAGACAAGACCACCTTTAAGCTTTCTGAACTGATGTACATCAACTCACACACACTTTGCCCCGAGAATTTCACAGCATCAGTATCTTGCTTACTGAGAAGATGCAGCGTGGAAACCTCCAATGACTTTGAGTGCCAGTGGGAGGCAGCCCTACACAGAAAAGACTTGTTAAAGTCATCTAGACCACAGGCGTTCTCTCCTGCTTCCCTGTGTCAGAGCTGCCCTTTTACTTCTTGAAAGATACATACGGGTGTATTACAGGGGAACTTATACAGGCTAATTAGAAACAATGACAGAACTTACAAAAACTTCCCACAGGAAAGAATAAGTCTGTTATGCTGCCTTCCAATTCACATCAGTCTCAGTTGTCTGAATACCCTTACAGTAAGGGTAAGAGACAAGGAATGGTAACCCCTTCCCAATATGTGAGAGAGCATTAGGAAGGAATATTTATAAGTGTAGCTTTTCAACTTTAGTTTGAAGGACAAATTACCTTAGAGTGTTGCACTAAAGCCTGCAAGCAAAAGAGTTCCACTGTCTCTGAAGGGATTTTACTCAACGTCTCACAATATGGAAGTCCATTTCCTCCAAAACACCATAAGCCTCCCTGAAACGAGCATCAGTAAAAATTATACCACATTCCAAATAGCTACATCAAATAAGCATTTCTAAACTAGAACACTAAGTGTGTAATGACCTACAGAAATTGCCATAGAGTGCACAGCATGCATGCATTTTTCAAGATGAACAAATTACAAAACAGTACACCACAAAAATATCTACTACTTTTAACAGAAAATTTTAAATAGAATTTCACTCAGTGGTCTCCACAGTCTATTAACTTCAAAACATAAAACTAAGGGGGAAAATCTAGGATTTTCGTTTTGTTAATGAATGTCTTAATTTAAGATCATTTGCTTAAGCATAAAAAAAAGCAAGAACCAGACTGCATCAAGACTTCCACAGCTGCAAAAATGAGAAGAGGAAAAAAGGTCTTCAGCACTTAGCATAGTGTCTTCAGAGCAGTCTCTCTCAATCATGCAGTAGAAGACCAGCATAACCCCAATAAACTACAGTTTGCTAGAAGAGCAGGATTATCAAAATGCTTCCATGTGTCTTACCAAAGCTCCCTTTGTAGCAAGAGAGCTGGATGTGAAAACAATATAGGAGTCATAGTGTAAAAATATTACACATAATTGCGTCACAGGAAATAGAAGAGTTACTGCATTCTGAAATCTCTAAATAAAGCCTCAGGCGTCATTATTAAAATATGACAGTCATTTTTATTACTTTATCTTACAAAAACTAACGATCACTGATTTAAAGAGTCACACTTTCTAATAAAAAAATTTAAAGCACAAGAGATAATGGATGACACTGGCATTAAAATTCTTATTTTTATGCACTAACTGCACTTCAAATGATGTTCCTAAAGCCATTTAGGGAGTTGTTGGACAGACAGAGTTGAAGAATTCCTAGTTTTCAAATCCAAACAGAGCACTAGACTATTCCAATTCTGGTTTTGGTAACAGTGACCTGTTACAGGGAGGCATTTCCACGTGATCTAACAGAGTTTACTGTTTAAGGTGTGCTAATAACTGAACAGTTTGCCAGTGAGACTTAACAGAGGTTTAATCATCTCAGCAGTGAAAGTCTAAAAATCCAGTAAGATGAAATGTGAAAAAATAATTTTATAAGCACTGCAAAGGGAAGAAAATGTTCTGGACAAAATGTTGAAATATCTGCTTTAGGGGAAGGCTTGTTAAGCAAAGACATAATCTTTCACTAGACCAACTAGTACAGCTGGGAAAGATAAACAAGCTTTCAAGCAGACTGTATGCAGAAGAGATTTTACTCATGTTATACAGTCACAAAGTATCTGTATTTATCCTCCTCTTATAACACTCACAAATATGGAAACTGGGTTTTATCTTTGAGCTCTGCAGGAACAAAGAACCCAAATAGTTCTATTCTGCAGGTGGGAACTCACCCTTTGTGCAGCAAGAGTCTGACTACTTTCACGTAAAGCAAGAGATGTGAAGTACTTGACACATGGATCAAGATCAGTCTGAGGTAAAGACACTAACAACAAGCGAAGTTCATCTTCTATGGGATATTCCTGTGAGAAGTAAGCACAAATAGCTTTTAGTTCTGTTCAAAGCATGAAGTAAAACACAGAGAAAAAGAATATCTGACATAATGGAATCAGCCACATTAATAAGGCCATAAAATATAAACCCTGGACTTGAGTGCTCTGTAACTTTGGTTTCATAGTTACACCTGTAAAGACTTTGGAAACTGATAATTCTAAAACCACCACCTGAGTGATGAAAAAGAAGCTTTAGAGTCCCTACTTTAGTGGCCTTATTGTAATAGGTCCAGAAGGGCAAAAGTAATAACAGTACCTGTTGGCACAGAAAGCTTAAAGTTCACCCTTAACTACACAGTAATTTTGGTGCTGCTCCATTAAAAGGAATGTATAAATTACTAGTAAAAAAAATACAGATGACATTTTATTTAATCTTTTATCTTCAAAATATTCATATGGATGTTCATTTAATAATCCAGGGTAGGTGACAGGAAAACAGATTCAAAGTAAATTTATTTGCCCACAGTCATGGAACTTGCAGTTACTTTAATCCTTGCTACCATCAGAGATGGAGGCATATCTGATGTGCAGAGCAACACTTTCTGCCACAATTATTTGCTTCAAATTCCTAAGCAGCAGATTGGGAACTCTTTGCTTCAATCACCTAGTAATCATACTGCTGTAAAAATAAAGTATATACAGAACCAAATACTAGCATAATCTAGTACTTCAGGACAGACAGGTGCAGATCTACCATCACATATTGTTACAAAAGATAAGGCAAAACCTGAGAATATTACTACCAATCAAAGCCGCTTTTCAGAGTTTTGTTGGTTAAGATGTGCAGGTATTCTCTGACAGGGACTTTTGCCAGCATGCATTTGATTAGCATTACAAAAGACCTCTTATATTATGCTTTGTGTGCCAATGCTCTCTATTGAAGAAGCTGATATGATGACATGATTGCTCGAACCATCATATATATATACACTTACTAATTGACATACGAACAAAACAAGGTTAGATCTATCCAGTAAGGATTTGTTGGTACACAAAAGCTGGCAATAAAGAGGTGGGCCTACTGCAGGCCTAGGCATAAAGAAAACAAAGCTAGTATATCTCACCGTAAGTAAAGCGGATGGGCAAGAGCCACGTCTCCACCTCTGGAGGCATTTTTGGAATTTAAGATAGATTACTTAAAGCTGTTCCAGATGTTACATATTTGCTTACATATCCTTAGTTACTGTACTGAAGTACAATGCATTTCTATAAATCTAACAAGTACTGTGATAACTGAAGTTAAATAAAACTTAGTTAATAGTAATAACACTAAAGTTAAATTCACATGTAAGTATATTAAGATGTCAAAAGGAGAAGACAACAGAATTTTGGTGAAAAAGTGAACATGTCTACATTAGTGATTCAACGTGCTGGAGGAATTTTTTCAGGCAGCAAATCTGTCTTGCATCTGCACTTGGGAGTCACACAGTGCACTCAAAACGGCTTCCCTGCTTATATAATCGAGGTTACAGCTGCGTGCCAGAACACTATCTGGAGCACCACAGCAGCAGTGAGAATGAAAAGGCCTCTAGAAGTGCTCTCTATGCATAGTATTCTGTCAGTATCAACAAGATAGTCTAGGATGACTTAATGTAATGCTGCTTTGCATTGCTTATTAGGTACAGACAGGCAGACTGGTAACTGGCTCAAACTTCACTTCTACTAAATGTGTGGACATGCAGTCTGAGAACAATAACTGATCAAGCCCCCATCCTTACTTCTTTCCCTCATGCCATTAACTAATGCAGATATACCCCAGGGGTATATCACTATATTATAGTTTTGAATTTTGATCATAGTTTTACTACTCAGTTACTTTAGAAGAACTCCACTTTAGCATAGGCACTAGCAATGAAAGCACTAAAAAAAAAAAACCAAGCAAAAGTAATCTAATACCTACTTTTCATTTACTTACATTTTTTATTTTTAGCAATGGTGGTGGAGGCAGGAAAAAGCGAAGATCAATATCTTTGGATCGAGCCAAACCTATAGCAGTCCTTTGATCACAGGTCTGGGCAACTGTACCATACTGATAATCTGTAGTACAAGAACTTCAGTGTTAGGGTTGAAACTAACCGTACATATTTCATTTGGTTTATAAATACAGTTTGTGATCTACTTTGTTAGTTGTTAGTTACTTGAAAAGACAGCCACCTCTCTGCAATCTACATAAACAAGGTCTGATTTTGTAATCACCAATTCCAAAAGACAAATATTGCAGTTATTCAACCAGTATTACACTGAAGACATCTGGACACTAATTGTTCATTATAGAGCAGTATTTGGATACAAGTTGAACACAAGCAAAAGCAAATGTTCCATATTGCCACTGCGAAAGGAGTATGAGGACTACAAACCCAAGCTTGATACCCTGGGCTTGAGTTAAAATTTGAAAGGTATATGCATATTTTTTTCTGCATACAGTATTAAAACCAGAGTCCAAATGCTGCCAATACAGAGACACTTGATTTCAAATGAAACAAAAGCTATGTTTCAATAGAATTGTTAAAAGTCACAAAATCAGGTGACTTTTAAAAAAATGCAGGATAGCACCAAAGCACAGTTTCAAGTAGTCCTTCCTTACTGAAGATACAAGACAGACTTTCAATTACCCTACTGAAGTGAAATCAGACTTAAACAGTAACTATCGCTCCTTACCAAAACATACCTACTTCATAGCTGGAGAAATTGAAAATTACGTACTGAAATAAGTGGCAAACTGAAGGAAAAGAAAATACAAAGTGTATCAGTACCTACTCTACTAAAAATAGTTTCTATCCTTGTAACTGCTATAGAATTCTACAACAAAACTGACAAGCCATCTAAAAAAATACACTTTTCACAAATAGTCACAGATTGACCATCTTTTGCCTTTGGTGCAGATCACTTCAAGCTGCAAATCGAAGTCGCTGAAGCAGTGCTTTGGGCAAGCAGAATATTGAATTTACAATAATCAGTGTGCTGAACAATTTGGTTCTAGATGTGGAAAGTTAGCATGTTTTCAGTCTTCCTTGGACTCAGTTTTGGAATATCAGGTTAAAAAAACCTCAACGTTTTCCTCATGAGGTAGTTGGAAAGAATAAATAGTGTTTGCAAAACAACCAAATACTACAACAGTGAGAACTACAGAGAAAAGGAGATAACAAAAAGCAACTACATTCCCAAGTACTGGCCATCTTGTGCACTGAGATCACCTGCTAACAGTATTCCCCTACAAACACAAAACAGTTATACTGAAGTACACATAGCTTCAGCTTTCATACAGCTTAGCTTTCAAATATTTTCAAACACAGCTGTTGGATGTAAACTGCTTGGGGTAATTTACTAGAATTTTATAGAGGAAATAGGAAACAACATAAATCTCATGTCAGGAAAAGGCCCTCAACTGACTGGATTACCAGAACAATGAGAGTCAAGGTTAGAGTGTCACCTAGTTTACACGGACTAGAGATGGAAGAGGGAGGTGGACACACACATACAGCCCGCCTCTCCCCCTTTACTTGGGGCTTCAAGGATATTCACCACTACGAGGACCAGGGAGGACCAACTACTACTAGATAATAGGATGGAAAATGGCTTACAAATAATGCTTGCACATACAAGTTCTCTACCTCTGGTTGGTCATTACTACCTGTTAGTTCTTAACCAATTTTTAACTGAACCATGGTCTGGCCTTTTAAAAATCACTGCCACAACTAGTGACCATGTTAGCAGTTCCAAAAGAAAAGCTAAGGAACTCATGAACAGGAACTGCTCTCCCACACTATGGCAGTTGCTGCAATTCTCTGGTGGGGAAACAGAGAGAAGTCCGTCCTGCGGATACACACTCTGTATCAGGGTATTAGGAACTAATTGCTTGAAATGTAAATAAAGTCCCCATATTTTAACCCAAATTTCAGAACATATTTGCACTCCTTGCAGCTACTACCCTTTTTTGTTGTGCTGGTAGCAGACTTGAAACAGCTAACTGAGACTTTGTCACATTTCTGGGATGAATTAGGCTACATCAGCATACGTTACCATGCCAGTGACTGTTGTTTGCCAAGTCTTGTACAGCCTGCAGTCGGACCTCTTTGTTTTCTGACTGACTTCTCTTCAAGAGGAGCCATAAGGCACATTCATGATCTTCTCCATCAAATGTACCAAATTGTTCTTTTACCAGGAAACAAATAAAAACCAAGTTATTATTAATGAGCATTTTAACAGTCACACTTCTATTCACTGGTTAAAAAAAAAAAAATCCGTTTCTTTTCATATTCGAACGTTAGTCGCTAACAGTAATTTAGAGTATAACATTTTAATATGGAATTATGACAGAATGGCATTAGGAAAATGATGATCCTTAAATAAACAGGAAGGTTTTAATTAATTTTAGTGGCACCAAGTTGATATTTCATATATACGTTGCACATACACATCCGTGTTGGCACTTACCAAGCAGAATTGCCAGCTTGCAGCAGGAGCTGGAAACGATTACCAATTCTTAGGGCTCTGACCTTGAACAATTAATTTCGTAGCACCACAGTGCAGGCACATATTGTTATAACCATTAACAGATAGTTAAATGAGAACAGATAGTGTGCCTCAGGAGCACAGTTTCTAACATGAATTGAAACTTTCATTTTAAATTACTCTAAAACTCAGTGACACACTGTTACAAAAAGACCGTGCTGCTTTCAGTTAATACTGGCAATTCCAATGAAAGCGTAACATACTTTTCTAAAATGAAATTTTGGGAGTATTTTGGCCCACAAACACCTTTTATACATGGAACTGGTACCAAATATTAACCTGGTATCTTAAGCTTCAAATATCTTCTGAAACAGAAAAAAAATAAAAATCTCAAATCTCTTCCTAACAATCAACTTCAGTTACTTTAAGAAAAAAAATAGTTTTAATACAAAGGTACTAAAATTCTGTATTAATACAGAAAATGATAGTATTATTACCAACATTTCAAACACAAAAGAACATGTTAAGCTTGTAACAAAAATTATTTTACTTTCTAAAAGACTTATGTATTACTACTTTAAAAAAAATATAGATAAAACCATGCTTTCAATACNAATGAGAACAGATAGTGTGCCTCAGGAGCACAGTTTCTAACATGAATTGAAACTTTCATTTTAAATTACTCTAAAACTCAGTGACACACTGTTACAAAAAGACCGTGCTGCTTTCAGTTAATACTGGCAATTCCAATGAAAGCGTAACATACTTTTCTAAAATGAAATTTTGGGAGTATTTTGGCCCACAAACACCTTTTATACATGGAACTGGTACCAAATATTAACCTGGTATCTTAAGCTTCAAATATCTTCTGAAACAGAAAAAAAATAAAAATCTCAAATCTCTTCCTAACAATCAACTTCAGTTACTTTAAGAAAAAAAATGGTTTTAATACAAAGGTACTAAAATTCTGTATTAATACAGAAAATGATAGTATTATTACCAACATTTCAAACACAAAAGAACATGTTAAGCTTGTAACAAAAATTATTTTACTTTCTAAAAGACTTATGTATTACTACTTTAAAAAAAATATAGATAAAACCATGCTTTCAATACCTACCATTAAAAGGTCTCCTGAAAAATTTAGCTTCTGTTTCCAGAATTTTCCTCACAGCTTTATGGATTTCTTTTCTGGCTTGGTATGTGATCCCTATGAGAGTATTTTTAGATTACTGGAGATCTGAAAGACAGTTCTATTACCTTATTTTTCATATATACATATGTATATATACAAAGACAAATGTAAGGTCTTGCACTTCAGAAAACATAATCCAAGGGTGCAGCACAGGCTGGGATCCACCCGACTAGCGAGCAGCTCTGTGGAAAGGGGTCTTGGGGGTCCTGGCTAGGCAAAAAGAACAGTGTGCTGCAGTGGCAAAGAAAGCCACCAGGGTGCTGGACTGCATCAACAAGGGCATCACCAGCAGAGATAAAGAAGTCACTATACCACTCTACTCAGCACGTCAGGTGACACCTGGAATAGTGGGTTCAGTTTCGGTCTCCACTATACAAAAAAAGATGTGGACATGCTGGAGAGGGTCCTGAGAAGGGTCACAAAGTTTATTAAAGGACTAGGAAGCTGCCATATGAGGAAAGGCTGAGAGAACTGGGTTTGTTCAGCCTTGAGGAAAGAAGGCTTGGAGGGGACCTTATCACCATGTTCCAGTGGGCAGCTGGAAAGGGTTGCTACAAAGATGGAGACTCCCTTTTTACAGGGAGTCACATGGAAGAGACATGAGGTAACGGGTACAAGTTACTCCTGGGGAGATTCCGATTGGCTATAAGAGGAATATGTTTCACAATGAGAACAATCAGCCATTGGAATAACCTCCCCAGGGAAGTGGTGGATTCCCCAACATTGGGCACTTCAAGGATTTGGCTGGACAGGGTGTTGGGCCATCTTGTCTAGATTGTGCTTTTGTTGAGAAAGGTTGGACCAGAGATGATCCTTGAGGTCCCTTCCAACCCCGTATTCTATTCTGTATATACATATATACACACATATATATAGGGACATACCTAGAGAGAACTGTATGTATAGAACTATCTTAAAAAAACACAGCCACCTTCAGTGACGTTGTGAATAATATTATTTTTGTAACAAATCTCAGGAAATATATCTTTCCTTATGTAAGGGTGACTTCCAGAAATAGTCTATTCTCTTAAAATTCTATTTTTAGAATACAAACAAATATGCATCTTACCTTGATGTTCACTTGGATGTAGAGAAGCTGTACGTATATATACATAGGATTTAAGTTTTTCTTGGTGTATAGCTTGAGTATCGATTTGCAGTAACTTCTTTAGGGACAGGACTTCATATGTAATGAAAACAAAACCTCTTTAAAGAAAAGAAAACTGCATATGAATATTAATATTTAAAAATATGGTGGCAAAAATATGTTAACAATCATTTCTATATAAAACATCTAGATTTTACCAAATATATAATTTTACCTAAGAGTCTGCAGTTTATTTTATTTCAGCAAAGTAGAAAAAAGACTCTGATATACTTAAAGTAAGTAATAACTATCAGGAAATATGCTGCAAAACTATATTCTGTCTAAAGGTCCCTGATATTGAATATTGTCACATTTTTTGAAAGACACATAAATTAAGATTTTAACTGTATACATATAGTAATTTACATATACACTTGTCAGTTACAACTTACCCTAGTATAAGCGATCCGGTTACCTTTGCAATTTTTCCTTGAAAAGAAGAAAAATTCATGTCAAATAAAGTTGTGTGCATCACCTCAATATAAACATTGTTAGCATCTGATTACCAGACAGTAAGAATTTCAGTCATTAAGAGTAAGCTTTTAAAAATTTTCCTATTGGTCTCTGCCTTTCAGAAAATCACTATCTAAATTTATAAACAGAGAAGACACTACTTGACTAGAATTTCCTGCTCTCCTAAGCAAGATGATAAAACACGTATCCTGATAGAGCTATTTACTTCGGATATTGCTACCTATCAATTACATTCACTGCTCAGCCGCAGGAATCAACAGTGAACTTTCTCTGCCTGCATCACTAGCGTTCATTTGCAACTCCAGATTTTTTTAAGGAGTTAACTTTTTCTAACATGGCATGGATATTTCTTTAATGTATATGAATACATACAGGAGTATGTATGTCCTTTGAAAAGTCCTGCAGAAACTCCCCAAGAAAAAGTATTTTTAAAATAATTCCATTGATAAAGCAAACAGCTGAATAAACACATGCACTTTCAAAAATTTCCCTTTTGAGCCTAAAGATTCCTGTCAGATTTGAGTTACTTTTTCTGGACAAAGTTGGGGTGATTATCTGGATGTAAGGATCTCAGTACAGAGGTATTCTGTTATTACCAGCAGCAGCAAAACCAATGGAACACATCTCACCTATCATGAGTATTTCTTTTCCTCAATGTGAATTGGGAGATTTGCCCCACAACCACCGCCACCAGGTTCTGTCTTTGCGAGACTGTAAGAATTTTGGCATGCAGACAAGAGGCAGCTACATGAAGAAATAACTGGCAGAGAAGGTTGAAAAGGCAAAAAAATGTAATGCTTCTTGTAGAGCACAAATGGAAATATCCTCCTTTATTGTTCAGAAATAAATTTTGGAATTGTAAGAATTTTCATTCTATACAGAAGGCACCACAGAAAGCAGAGACTCAGCAGGGAAGATTACAGAACTAGTATCAGTAAATAAGGACGAAGAAACAATAGAAACAAACTTTATTCAAACTTTACAGAGGTAATTGTGTCATGGCTCTAGAAGTTAAAAAAAAAAACAAACAGATACAAAATGGAGTTTAAGATAATTTAATGAGATTGCATATGGGTGAGATCCTCATCTCCATTCTAATCCCAGATAATCTGCTGGTGTCATTTTACCTATCACTATGCAAAGCAAGGTCAGAAGCAGCATCCACTTTACAGAAATAGAAGACTTTGATCACAAATTATTCAGGGATTTAGATCTTTTGCATCATTTAATTATGCATGGTGTCATACCAACACAGATTTTTCCTTTTTATTAACACCTTAGATCAATACCTATTGAACTGTACTTACTGATATCATTCCATGGTAGGTGTATTTTGGTGGCTGGAGCAGAAGTTCCTATTTGTCTATAGCAAAATATACAGTAAGCGGCCACTGACATCCTGTATATTAAAAAAAAAAAGGAAAAGTAATAATTGCTTTCAGAATCACAGCAGAAACCTGTAGCAGTTTTCTTTCCTGTCTTGTTACAGCAAAGGTCATGCTAGAAAAGGTCATGATTTACAGCAAAGGTCACAATAAACCATATTTATGTCATTTTACTCCATATAAAACCCTCTAATTAAATCTATAAACTCCTTAATTTAATAGGCTGCATTTCAATTACAAGAAAAGTTCAAAGTGGTTTTTCATACAATTATGGGTTACTGTTGATTTTAGTGAGTATGTAACTCCAATTAACTTCTCTGCTTGTAAGTCTCCTTTCCTACTTCTTAGTATCTCTCCCTTAAATACCAGATATGGTCATATCTCCACCAAGACATTACTCGATATGACATGGACTTTAATACACCTTAGTCACCAACTGCTTTTAAAGTTCATCATTGATTGCCTTAGCAAGTAAGTCCTTTACTTTGACTTAAAAAGCTCCAAGAACTACTACATATTTTTGCCTTTAAAGGGCAAATCAGACAAATACTTCAAGAAGGCAAAAACTCCAGTTAGTAAACATAAGTATTGGTTCTGAAATGCTCTGACTCTACGGGTTTGTGAAACTCACAGGCACGCTTACAGGTAAAACATAGAGGATGCATCTCACTCTAGAACAATTCTTACACGTGCAAAAGAATGAAAACCTAGACACAGCCATGAAGAAGAGAACCTTTTCTAAAATTGAGACCTTAGCAATTCAACATTCTGAGGACACAGAATACTGACAGACTGATCGCACTGCATTCACTGAATGCTGAAACCAAACTAAGCAGTATCTTTTTTTCCAGAGTCACAAACAAATGTATCTAATATATATTAGAACTACAGAAGTTCTGAATGTAGAAGCAACACAATGCAAGCACGACTCTTCTTGACAGTAATACGGTCTCTGTGAAGGCAGCATCTGAGTGCTTCAGAATTCTGAAAGGATTTATTCTTCCAGCCCATCTGTGATGCTAGACACTGAACTTTCCCCATTTTACAGGTAGGAAAATCAGTAAAGACAAGTACACTGGAACTTCCTTACACATTCTAGATACTACCTTGCCTCTTTGCACAAGTGGGACTATACAGAAGGGACTGTAAAGGAGCTGTGCTCATTAGCCCACTGATCAAGGCTGCATCTTAACTACTGCGCAATGAAGTTCAAAGAAAGTACAGTTACATTAGGCAAGCACTGAAAACCAAGGCAATTTAGGCCAGCTAGTAGCACCAATTCCTGTTTCTACCACTCATACATATTTACCACTTTAGGTATTAGCAAATGTTACTTCCTTAACATTTGATTTATATAAGAAAAACTGACCTAAAGTTAGGAAAATACACGAATTGGCTTTGGCAACCCACAATAATCTAATTCTGTACATTAATTCTGCTGAAGACTTAATCTCAAGTCTTAACAGAAAGAACATGTCGTGTTTTTAGCTCAAAAACACAAATGCCCCAATCCACAAAGTATATTAAACTTCTATAGCAGTCATAAAATACACAAAATCAATTGCTGCCCACACTGCAGAAGTAACAGGAAATTTGTATGACAGGTGAAATCTTAGTGTCTGCACTGATACATTTATGCCAACTGAAATACTGAATTAATCTATCTAAACAGATTTAAAATCATACCACTACCTATTGTATATTTAACAAATTGTTATGTTAGAAACATAAGCGCCCTTATTAAACGTCAAATTAAACCTGTACCACCACAATGACAGTTAACTCAAAATGATAAAATGTTATGCATGTAAATGTTGATCAGTAAATCTGATCCTGAAATATGGGACCCCTGATAAGTTTCCTTGAATTTAAGGTAAACTCTCCAGACCGAAAAAAAAGAGCTTATATTTCTTATAATGTTACTGTCCAATTTCTCTAAACAAGGGGACTTCTTCATCTCCTTCCATCAATATGTCTTTTCTCTTCCCGTTTCCCCAAAAGTTTCAAATTTTCCCCGTTCTCTTGTATGTATGGGAGCTTTGGGAAAAACCGTCAGCATTACCCCAGCACTGCCACAATCTCAGCAGACAGCTTTTTGGCTTCTGTCGTTTCAGTATCAGGCTTATCCATCCACTTCAACAGAGCATACTACACTATGAAACACTTCTACGACATGAATAGTCAGTCCCCAGGAAACATTACCCCCATCCCCAAACTCTCTAATCCATGGCAGTTCCTTTACTATTTTTATTCACAGAACCACAAAATTCTCACATATTCTTCTACCTAATCACAGCCTGCAGCTGCAATAAACAAGCAGTTCAGTGCCACAGCTCCCCAAGTCCAAAGCACACTCCTGCAAGCTGAAGGTGCCAAATCAAGCACCATGTTGGACAAGAAGCTCAACATGAGCCATCAGTGTACACTTGCAGCCCAGAAAGCCAATCGTATCCTGGGCTGCATCAAGAGAAGCATGGCCAGCAGGTTGAGGGAGGTGATCCTCCCCCTGTACTCCACTCTCCTGAGACCCCACCTGGAGTACTGTGTCCAGTTCTGGAGCCCCTATTACAAGAAAGACATGGATGTGCTGGAACGTGTCCAAGGAAGGGCCATGAGGATGATCAGAGGGCTGGAGCACCTCTCCTATGAAGACAGACTGAGAGAGTTGGGGTTATTCAGTCTGGAGAAGAAAAAGCTCCAAGCAGATCTTATTATGGCCTTCCAGTATCTTAAGGGGGCCTATAAGAAAGCTGGTGAGGGACTTTTTAGGATGTCAGGTAGTGGTAGGACTGGGGGGAATGGATCAAAACTAGAGGTGGGTAGATTCAGATTAGATGTTAGGAAGAAGTTCTTCACCATGAGGGTGGTGAGACACTAGAACAGGTTGCCCAGAGAGGGGGTGGAAGTTTTTAAGGCCAGGCTGGATGAGGCTCTGAGCAACTGGGTCTAGTGGGAGGTGTCCCAGCCCATAGCAGGGGGGTTGGAACTAGATGATCTTTGAGGTCCCTTCCAACCCAAACCATTCTATGATTCATTTCTGTGTTGCCGGGAACCTCTGAGCAGGCCTGAGAGCAAACACACATCTTCAGGTACATCAGAAATAACGCAGAAGGACCCATTTTGCCCCTGGCTCCGCGGCCGGTTCCGGAGCCCCGCAGCCTGCCACAAACTCCCGCACCGGTCCCGGTGGTGCCAGCGTTCGTGCCACGACCCGGGCGTGGGGCAGGGACTCTCCTGCCTCGCGACAGCGCGATATAGATTTTTTTTTTTAAAGTACAGATCTAGGCAGTGCAACATCCAAACATTCCAGGAGCAAAGCGGGGATAACTCTGGGCCTCTTTCCAAAGGCAGGAAAAACCCCGTTCGTACCTGTTACGCGCTCGCACGGAGCGGGTGAAGTTTGGGGCGTTCTTGTGATTTATTACGTCGTTTCAGGCACCATCAGTTATTTAACAGGCGCGGGCTGCCCCGGGCCGGGCCGCT
>VZZY01005807.1:0-50349 GCA_013400335.1 Eurystomus gularis
CCAGTAAGTAGGGTTTTATTCTTGTCTGGAAGAAGGCAGTAAAAGTGAAAAGCTTTGTGTTTATTGAAATCAACAACTTTTCTTGCTCTTTTGAGTGATGTAGGGTGCATATTTTATCAGGACAGAAAAGCATTGGATATTTCTTAGTTGCCAAAATTGTATTCAATAGAACCGAAGTATCACAGTCAGTTTCTTCTTTGACAGAAGGAAGGAGTTGTCCCACTTTGTTGTCTAGTAGAATCTTATTTGATGGACCACAGAGGTCCTTTTACACATCTTGCAGCCCAGCAATAAGAAAGATAACCTTCTGTCCAACTTNACCTTCTGTCCGACTTACAAGGTCAGATTGATCTCATTCCTAATCGTTAACAGACTGTTCCAAAGTTCATTTGACTTTTCTCTTACTTGCAGCCACTGTTGCTCAAATAATGGCAGCGTTACCACTCTACACCATCTGTGTGTATTACCAAATGCTAAATGAAAATCACAGCATTAAATATTCTCTTTTCCATGTTATCATTGCATTTAATACTACCACTCATTTAGAAAGACAATAAAACATGAAACTGCAAGGTTCTGCTATGTTTTTATACTTAACACTACAGTGTAATTGTGCTTTAGAATGTTGTGCAGAGTATAATGAGTAAAAAGATCTATTGTATAGTAGCTAATCACGCAGACAAAGTCTGTTTCCCCTTCAGTTGAATACATTCTCTTTTTTCTTGATATTGCATAAAAGGCAGGAATTAACAGTTTATTCTTGTAATGGACCCCAATTAAACCTATACAGTGTCAAACTAATATTTTAAACAACTGTCTTGATATGTAAGATTTGGGGTTTTTTAATAAAAAACAGTAAATACTTTGTTTTTGGAGAATTATCATAGTTGTACTGAACTGTTGTAAATGAATGCAGTAACCGGTTGTACTAAGCTAGATCAATGAACTGAAAAGTACATAATATATATATATTTATTTTTTTTTTTCCCCAAGCTTCATTATAGACAGATACTAAGATGACTTTCTCTCGTAGCAGAAAAACACATGATGCCTAATATCATTCCTGTATATTAGGAAAAAACAGCTCCCGAATTAAATATCTTGATAGTAGTTTCTGTATTCTAGCTTGTTCCAGTGAGGTGTTGCAAAACCTAGGGAATTTTGCCACAGAATGTAGGTCTTTTAAAGTACTCAATTCTCGCAACAGTAGAGTTGGGCATCAATGTAGATGCACAATGTAGGTGAACTAGGGTTGTCTCAAATTTTGGCTGGGATACAATTTCCCAGCAGTCGTCGTTTCCATGTTCTTCTCTTCGCAGAAAATGAACGTTCAAACTGAAAATATTTACTTTTTTAATAAGATCAGGGTGGATCCTAACTTGTCCTACTTCCATGGCTGTTATAAAAGCAGCAAAGTTAGGAATTCCTGTTTTCTATGCCTGCAAAGTCTTTAACCACACAAGCCTAAGGGTATGCAGAATGTTAATCTTTCCATACTTATTATAGTAATGGGACCGTGTACACATGCACACCCTTCGCCTTTCATAGTGGCAATGTTAGGTACTGGTTTGCAGACTAGTACTGGTGTCCACACAGAAATCACCCTTCACTTGAACTAGGGTTAAAGAAATGATTCATGATCTTGCAGCTCCAAAGAACATCCTGTATTTTATGGGTGGGGTGTAGGAGGATATGAGTTACAAACTTTGAGACAAAACTTAGCTGAAAGTGTCTCAAAGCTTGTACAAGCACTGTTCACATTTACTTAATAAGCTATTTGTCATGTTCAAAGAGAAGATACAAAATCTTAACTAATAAAGTATTTTATTGGGCTTAATAAATCCTTGATTCATTTTCATATTTAGAAAGATGTCTCTAACATTAAAACCAATAAATTTTCTAGAAAGTACTCTTAACAGAATGATTTGACAACGTTGATTATTCCTTCACTATTCATACAAATAAAAAAAAATTTGCTCTTTACACTAATCAGTTGAGTAAGACACTGTAATAATCCTTTCTTCAAGTAATATGATGTACTTCAAATCACTTCAAGCATTTTTCTAAAGGCAAGGAATTGCTTTCACTGTTTTTACTAAGAAAACATAAAATAGCATAACTTGAGTAATATTTCTTGTTTTTTCAAAGTGTTTAGCTATGAAAAACACATAGACATATGAATTAAAAGCAGTTGGTGGTTCTTCAAGGGGACAAACTATAACTCTCACTTTAAATCATTATGGAATTTCTCAAATGAAGGTAGTTTCAGGACTAAAAATTCTGATTAATAACTTCTCCTAACAATTTTTCCCCTTTTCAGTAGGCTTTTTGCCTCTTCTGTCAAAAAGCATAATCTACTCTTGTTTTCCAGCCTCACAGACATGCTCTGAATTTTCTGTGGCCAGCATTTCTCTCTAATGACAATATGGCTAATAAGCCATAGAATTAAAGCTGTGAATTCATAATATATTTGGAAAAAATTTCTGGGTTAAAAAAAATAATAAATCTGATCTCCACATCCTTTCTTTATTGTAGATAATCACTTAGGTAATTCTGCCACCACTTCAGGTCTGCATAATTTGATGCACACAAAGCACTTGTTTTTTTATTCTTTACATAGAGAAGTTTTCACATAGGTTCAGTGTTAGGGGTACTAGAGAAAAGGAAGGTTGAGGGAACAAATAGTGTTTGGTAAATAAAACACGTTTGAGCAAGTGCTGTAGAGGAAAAGATTAGTAATTCAGAAGATGGTATTTCAGGTTTTAAGAAGGATAAAGAATAACATAACAAGGAAATATTTTATCTCTTTCAGAAAGCTGACAATCTGGACAATCAGCACAGAAGATCTAACATGAAAATAATTGGCCTCCCAGAGTATGCTGAAAGGTCTAGCTTTATAAAATGCGTTCACTCTTTTCTTAAAGATCTGTCTGCAAGATGCAATTCATGTTTTCCAAGTTACAGAAAAAGCTCACCAACCCTGGAAATGGTAAGAAAGCAAGAGCACTTCATGTGAAATGCGTTATTGAGATAGGAAATATGTGTTAAAAATAGCCTGTGGGTGAAGGGAAATTCTTTGAGGAAAAAGTAAGGAGACAAGCCTTAAGATTATCTGTTGAGATGTCTATAGGGTAAAGAAATCCTTAGGTCCATAAAAGTTGAGTGGTCTGACATTCCTGGTAATACCTGCCTACAATGAGAATGGATTATGAAAGTCTGAGGCTTTTTTCATTTACCAGAAATACAAATGAACTGAAGGCTAACTAAAGAATTATTTTAAAGGCCAGATTCATCCCATTTTTAAACACTATGGAAGGATTCTGTGAATATGAAAACCATAGGATCCCCTCAGGGAGTTCATTCTTGTCCTATTTTATTGCACTCTGCAATGGCAAGACTATTGGACCCCTGAAGACTCTAGAGCTCATTCAGATATTGGTGAATTTTAGGATTTTCATCAGGTTTTCATTAGATAAGTGTAAATATACATCATATTGCAAGATCTTTATTTAATTTGTCTTCTGAACGGTAACATCCTCTGCTGGTCCTGCAAAATTGATTTTTCTGTCCTGAGGATGAGGATAATATTAATTTTGCCTGTATGCCTAAAGGAAAACTTTGAACCAGTTCTGCCCAGTTCTTTCATTTTTGATAGGGTAGGTTTTTTGCTAAGGTAGTTCAAAGCTGGGCGTAGAAATTTTGTAATTGTTTGATCTCTTGATTAGACCTTTGTTGAGTCTGGCTAGATAGCTGTATAAGTACTTCTAGCACACACAACAGAGACTAAACTTTAAAAAATGTGGAGCTCTCACTTCCACCCTTACACAAAATGATGACTCTCTCAAACTGCTGAACATCCAATAGCTCAAATTAGAAGAATAGACAACCAATGTTTAGGGGCTCTTGAAGAAATGTGATTGTTTCATTCATCTGCTCAAGTGGGCATTTGCTAAAGGCTGACTTCTGTTTGAAGTTGGGCTAGACGGTTTTTAGTGTGGTGAGTCCATGGGAAACTCACCCTTAAAAATTTGAATCCTGACCTCTCTACTTAGTCAAAACTCACATGAACATCAGCAATAATTGATCACAGAGCAAAGTAAGCAGACTGAAGCTTAAAGAGAACTTTCTGGAGAAATGTGAAAACAAAAGTGCTCCTATTTTGCAACCGATATGCAAATCAGTCCTGTTTAATTAAATTTTCTTGACGTATTAAATGGTCTCACCGTAAGTGTCAGATGGCTTTTTGCATTAAACAAATGTAACTGTTTTGATGGAAAGCTTGTTAGAAACAGTTCTCTTTGAAAAGGAACCACTGTGTGACTGCAGAAACTTGCTTGGGGCCACACAGAAAAATAGGAGTGAACAGTGACGAAAATAATGTAAATGAGCAGGTTCTTATATGCACCTGTCCCCAGCCTATTGCTTTCATTCTTGCAAGAATAGAAGAAATCTGAAGCAAACGAGTATCATTGCTTGCAATCCCCTTTTGTTCTAATGGAAGATGTATTCTGTGCGTGCATGCGTTATTCTAGCCTCTAATACTGGCAGCGTGCCTTAAAAAAAAAGTTTAATGTGTTGAAGTCAATGCATTGCACTGACTGCATTGGATTTTGGGTCAGCACCATAACAATTTCTAGTTTAACTGATGTACAGCTCACAGAGCTGTGACTTAAATTGCATGCTAGAAAACTGACCAGAATGTTCTGCTATAAAGGCAACAAAAGCTATTAATGAAATAGTACTAAGTATATGTATTTATTTTGTTGTAAGGATAATCTAAATAATACTGAATTATTTTAGCAAACTGTAGTTGTTCTAAATTTAAGTTGCTCTAGGAAACAATATGTTATTGTTTTTGTTACAGTATATTTTTGTCTAAGGTGGCATCTTTGGTTCCAGTGGAATGGAGTTCCATTTTATCCTTCTGAAAGCTGTGTACATGTAGTGGTAGAAGTATACAGCCTAGAGTTTCTTGGTTTGTATCTATTTTTCAGAACAGAGAATACAATACTGTGTTGTATTAAAACAATATGTATTTCTGTAATATTATCTCACCTCCATAGAGATCACTGGTCATTTAATTGGTTGACTAGTGGCTTTCTAGGAAAGAAAAGTAGTCTTTTTCCTGTGTTGCAAAAGTGATGAGGACTTTGTTTGTGGAGGGGTCTCAAATTTTTGAGTTAATGAGAAATAACCTCCATTCTGATGGTGTATGGCAAGTAGAGTTGTGAGTCAGTTTAGCAAATAGCGCAGGCAGAAATCTCATAACTAAGTATGAAATTTTGCATGAACATAATATCCTCGTTAGCATTTGGACCATCTAGCATACAGATGCTAATCCTAAAATATCTTTTACCGTGTTTGCCTCATTTTTAAATTCTAGTAAACAGTAAATCCAATGAATTCATTGTGTTTATACAGTGGAGCTTTTTAGATTCAGTATATCCAATTAAGCAAAGAGAATGCAGTTGGGAAAACATTCTATTAAAAAAATAAAAGGCTTTTATATTATGTTATTTCATGTCATGCCACCATCTGTAATATCACAGCAATCCATGCAAAGAAACCGTTCTCAAATCACATTAGTAGCTTGGCTTATCTATGTCTCTGTGCTGAGAAAGCCAAGAAATAGTGAAAAGCTATGTCTCTGATGAAACTGCCTTATGTCTAATTAACTGTGGTTAACAAATGAGTTTCTAATATTGACAGTTCTACACAAGCTTGAGGACAATTGGCAAGAATGTCCAGATTGTCTCAACAGAAAAAAAGGAGTATGTGGAAAAAGACGGTCACTTAGCAAGCTAGTAGCCAAACTGCAAGGCTTTGTAAAAATTGACATTTTGGGAAAAAAAAAAATTTAAGAAGAGGACTAAGTTGGTAACAAATATATATGATCTTTGCAAAAGGTGTTCCTTGGAAAGCATATGTCTACACTTCCTGAAAGTCATTAATATTATTATTTCTAGGGGTTGAATTTTAGGTAGTGGGATGCAGCAAATTGGGAAAGATTTTCAGTCAGATTTAATTATGCAGTTGTTAACCACCTGTTTTCCAACAGCAACAATCCTCCTCATCTACCTCAACCAAGGAGAGAAATTATTTTTTCTACAATTGTCACTTAAAAGAGCAGAGACCAAATCATGCTCTATCTGTGAAAGCAGACAGATGCACCAATTAAAGAGTGCACCCTTATTTGTTTGTACTAGAATACTTGCAATGCTTCCCATTTTAAGTTTTACAGCTAGTTTACAGCTATTTGTGAGGGTATGAGAAATACTATGTTCTTAATGAAGCTTTGTGTGATGTCTTTGTAGTGCTGATTTATAGTGTACACTTGGGTCTGGGAGACTTATTGCTTATCAGAGGATGTAGCACTAATGAAATAAAAATCTGGCTATATTCTTAGTAAAAATCAAGTGGCTGCAGCCTGGCTGTGAATGGCAGCACTGCGATTTTGCAGCCATACTCAGATATGTGACTATATTGAGGCCTCTTTGGCTGGGAGAGACAGGCGTCCCTACCTAACAGCACATCAGTTCTGTTACTCTCTTTACACAAGGATTGGGAAGCAAGAAAGAACCAGGGATGTTAAAGAGAGTTCCTGCATCTGCAGAGAGAGAAAAGGAACTCAGTGTCTGTGTCTCAGTCTCTCTTCCATAAATCCATCTCTGAAGGTTAATTATTTTAACTTATATGTGCCTGTTCTGGAAAAGGAGCAAACATGTATGGGTGGTGTGCAATCTGTTTTCATTCAGGCATGACAGCCCAGCTTCCACTGCTTGCTGAACTAAGGCAAAGGAAAAACATCTCTCTTGTCCTTCTGCAGCTTGCTTGAATATATTCTTGGTATTTTTGATCTACACTGTAGACCCAAGACAAAACTTTGCTAGAGCTGAGGAAAGGAACTTGTGACTGTTGAGAGATTCTCCCGTGATCTTACATGGGTCATGAGAGATACCACCATGTCAGATGTTTACAACTAGGATGGGTCAAACAAATAAATATAACTAGGCAGTCTGTCACACACCTCTACCTTGCAGTTTCTGGAATAGCCATAAAATGGGGTATATCAAGCCAAAAGAAGGACAGAAGCTCGAGTCAGATGTAAAGGTAATTTATGATGTAGGCTTTTCTTGTCATGCATATTAATCATGTAATTTCTGGGAAAAAAAAAAAATTACTTTCTACTTTTATTATCTACAGAGTTAAAATTCCCTTCTTTTTTTCTTTTTTAAAGACTTATTTTTAACCTAGAATGCAATAATTTTCAAACTATCAGTTCCTTTCTGTGGTATTTTTATGACACTAGAACAGTGTATTGTTCTTTGTTCTGATGGGTCATCTTTTGAGCATCAAATTGTTGTTCTCTTTCAGCCTAGGTGCCATTCTCTCATGTGATGTAAATTAGTTATATAATGGCTAATTTACTTACAGAGTACTTAGAATGTTTCTCACCTTGAAACTAATAGTTAAAAAACTCCTTTTATTTGATTTCTCCCGTATTGATCGTCCTGTAGTATACTTCCATTTCATGGCAAATGTTATTCCACTATGAATATTTTGACAGGATGCAAATATTTTCTGCTTGAATTAAGCAGGTTGCAAATGAAAAGGTTCAGTATACGTTTCATTCATTTATTTCCACAAAGTAATCTTCAACTCCCTGCATAATTCTGTACCGTGAATGAGTAAGATAATAATCTACGTCAGGCAGTTTATTGGATTGTGGTGTGCATGTATCAAAGATATTATTTCAACTCAAAATTCTGTAACAGTGGAAGTTCTGTTACAGTATTTCCATATTACATTAAAATTTCTATGCATAGACACACCTAATTTTCTTTTTTTCTTGTATAGATGCTGTGCTGGTTTTGACTAGGATAGAGTTAATTTTTTCCGTAGTAGTTAGTGCGGGGCTATGATTTGGATTTGTGCTGGAAAGTATTGATAGCAAAGGGCTGTTTTCAGTATTGATGGGCAGTGCTTGTGCAGAGTCAAGGCCTTTTCTGCTCCTCACACATCCCCACCAGCAAGTAGGTTGGAGGTGCACAAGAATTTGGGAGGAAACACAGCTGGAACAGCTGACCCAAGGGATATCCCAGACCATATGATGTCACACTCAACATATAAAGCTGGGGGAAGAAGGAAGTGGGGGGGCATTTCCAGTGATAACATTTGTCTTCCTAAGTAACCATCATGTGTGATGGAGCCTGGCAGTCCTGGAGATGGCTGAACACCTGTCTGCTGATGGGAAGCAGTGAATGAATTCCTTGTTTTCTTTGCTTGCATACGTGGCTTTTGCTTTGCCTATTAAACTGTCTTTATCTCAACCTACGAGTTTTCTCACTTTTACATTTCTGATTCTCTTCCCCATCTTACTGGAGAAGAGCGAGCAAGCAGCTGCATGAGGCTTAGTTGTCAACTGGTGTTAAACTATGATAGACCCTCATACACTTTCAAGTACTAATGCTTTGTCATTTACGAGGCAATTTTTTTTAATGTATTTTGTTAGTTCTGGTATTATGAGTCACCTAGTCTTCCAGCATACACATTTCTGCAGGGACATTTTTCTTTATCATAGTAATTAGTCAAGAAATAGTAAAGCCTCAAGGGGAGAAAGACCTTGTAACAGTGCAGGGGGACCACTGCCAAGTAAAGCATTTGGAAGAAAGTAGGGAAAGAGAGGTGGGCAGACTTTGTTTGCATGTGGAAAAGGGACTTGAAAGGGAGGGAGCAAGAGATACCGTTTCGTCACAAAGGTGGCATATCTAGGAGACCAAACATATGGGGCAGCTCTTATATCATGATAGCAATGTTTATAATCATAAAAAATGGGAAATAGGAAAGTGCTGAAAAAAAAGGCCCATTGTAGTTCATTAGAAAAATGCTGTATCAAAGTCTGGGCATTCCAGTCTTTTTAGTACCTTTATTGAACGTGATATTTCCCGAGTTATAAAAATCTGTATAATTGGCTATAAGCAATTGGTGAATTCACGGGGAACTCCTGAATGTGAATAATGAAAATGAGGCTCAAGAAAATATGTTTCTGAAACTTTACTCATGAAAGTAAACCTACTTTTGTCATATAAGTCTATCAGGCTTTACGGACTATCAGAGTTGCAGGAATGAACTAAGTCTTTCTCACACAAACTGCACAAGGTATTTTAAATGAAGTGGATTGTATCATAAAAACAAAGAAGAGTTTGAGGAACGCTAGGAAAATTTATACAGCCTCTGCACCATTGCTGAGACAGGTCTAAAAGCATCTCCTATCCCATCTATCAGAACTCTGCAGGATGTGGTAAATTATGGGGTTTGTGGCTGGAATTTTTATGCAGTATTTGCCACAAAGTTAGTGCTGGGATAGCAAGTCCATGACTACAATACCTTTGTGTGTCTGTGTTCACAGAGCAAATGAAGTAAAAGCTGTAACAGGAAAGGCTACAAAATCAGTTTATGGCTACGAAGATGGAGTTTCTGTGGTCAAGTGGAGCATGAGAGATGGTATTCCTCTTTTCCTTCTCTCTGGCAAGCCAAAGCATGTGCACAGTTAGCTGAGGTGGAGTGGGAGGCACAGCATCAGGGCCAAAGAGAAAAAGCAGAACTCTGACTTTGCTAAATAAACAATGGGAGGGCTCAAATAAGGAGTCACACTTGAGATGACTAATGTGTTTTTTCTCTGAATCTGACAGGATTGACTGTTTTGTCCTCTTGCTGTTTTGATCTCTTTAAAAATTAACAACTATGAATAGAAATAGATGAAAGACTGTAGGAAGCAGTTTCCTGGTTTTAAACAGGCAGATTCATAGGTACATTTTTACTTCTCTGCAGCACAGGAGATAGTGTTGATTCCCTTTAGATATACATTTCTTTGAGTTAAATTTGTGGACCAAAAGGGGGCTTTTATTCTTATTTAGGCTCCCAGAGAGTGTTTACCTTATGTATGGATGTCTATATTTTTGGGGGGAGAAAAAGGGCTATGGGAATCAGGATCTGGCTTTGTTTGATCACCTAATGATAAATGACCTAATAAACGTGGAGTAGAGAGGTCTAGAGGAGCTCATGGAGACATAAAAAAGCTGTGAAAACAAGATTCTGGAGATCTGGTGTAATATGAAGACCGTGCTTTCTGCCTGCTGTTCTTTACAGCAACTAGTACAGTGGCCAAGGTCTTAAATATTTCAGTTGTGCAAATAGTAATAGTGAACTAAGAGCCTTGTCAGATCAGGGATGATGCCTCTTCACTGTCTCTCAAGAAACATGGTGAAAGAAGAGACAGCAGCCGTGGAGCCGTGCAACCTCTTAGATGGGACACAAGAATGTAAAAACCCTCTAATGATTTGATGGACACATTAGTGCAGTTCTCCTGTAGCTGGTTTTTTTGCCAGATATTTTACAGCTTTGTAGTTTAAAAGACTTTAAATAGTTTATGAGGATCCTGGGAATATTTCATAATATGCTATTGGATAGTAGTAATCACTAGTCTAGATATAGTCTCTATATGCAGAGAATTTGAATCCTGAGAAAACTGTTTTACTTCCTATGTGTCCTTTAAAGGCTAAGGGGAAGAAATTATCTTAATCTGTACTCTTTTGTACATTATCTTTCAGGGTTTCCCTTTCAAAAATCCCTGCTTTTTAAGCATTTGTCTCCCCACAGAGGACATTATTCTTTTTTATTGTGATATGAATATAGTTTAAAATAATGTGTCATTTGATAGAATTCCTAACATTTCTATCTCTAATAACACACAAGACAACAGTTCCTTTGAAGGACAAAGACTGGAGTGTTTATTTTCTCCTTACGTTTGTATATAAAGGCTTTATTGACAGAGTTTGGTTTTTTAAATTCAAATGTTTGTATTCAACAGCTTGCTTTTTCAGTCTGTGCAACAATGCAGTGTGAATTATAATGAAGGGACAGCTAAACTGAATAAATCTTTGGGTCACAAGTACAAAAGTAAAGACCTAAAAATCCGGTGTACAAATTGCAGGGTATGATTCAATATGAATTAAAGAGTAAGTATGCTTGTGCTTTGACCATGATCTTAGGCTTTTCAGTCAACCAAACTGGTAGAGACCCGGACTGTGATTATGGCATTGCTTAAATCTGACATAAATTTAGCCCTGCCTTTCCAATTCCCACGGCTGCATGTACTCCCTGACTCCATTGTGCTGACACTAGCACTTGTGCAGCCACTTGGTGAGCTGCACCAAGGGATGGGAATGGGCTACTTTGGATGTCTGCACAGATGCTCCTCTTCAACAGCGTCCTGGGCTAATGCCAGATTAAAGTGGATATGTAACCATGGCCTCATGTTCTTAGGGCCAAGGATCTGTAAGTCAATTACAAAATAAGCCATTTCACAGTTCATTTTACTGTGTTCATTTGCAAACAGAGGAAAAATCTTCAGTGAAGTGGTATTTCCTGTTTTAATCAGATTTCCGTGCAGCTGTACTCCTGAATGCATCTCTGTAGTAAGTAGGTTGAAATACCAAGACCAGCTCTATTGGCCATGGTAAGGCTGTGAAGACTTCACTGTTTAAACGTTATTCTTTTTCAGATTTGAAATCTTGCTTAAGTTCATATGGTGGGTGAGGTGAAAAATTTTTGTGCCTGCTCAGCTGTTAAACCCCAGTTCCTCTGTTTGTCCTGTGAGTTATTTAAATTATTCATAGCTTCATAGATCTGAAAATCAGAAGGGACTGTTATAATATTGAAGTCTGACCTTCTGCATAACACAGACCAGATTTCCCCCAGTTATTCCAATGTTGTCCCTCTAACAAATGGAGTGTAGGAAGTTATTCTGATTCAGTTCACACTTGTATTTTCAGTATTTGAAGGGCATGTCTAAAGTCAAACTGCGTTGGATAAATTATTTCCTGCCTCATCCTTTTAAAGTACTGGGACTACATATCTGGAACCTTTTTAGGTCTGTTTGGTTTTCATTTGTTTGTATTGTCATACACTTTATCTTTTAATGGTAAAGCCAGATGCACATAATTTTGCATTCCTTGTTTCCAAGAAATTTGAAGATTGGTGGCTGAATTACACATTTTTAGGTCTGATCCTATTTAGCCTCTCAGAAACATAGATTTGCTAAAATATTTCTTAGTGCTTAGCCTGGAAAAAATTATGTTTATGTTCAGTCTTATATCTGACTTTGAACATCAGACTGAGATCACAGAAATCTACTCCAAGACTGTCCAAAGGAGAGAAATTACAGTCTCAGCTATTGTCTCAAAAGTTAATAACTTCCCTGTATGTTCATTTCCTCAGTGGTTAGAAAGAAACACAAACTTTGGTTAATCTAGCTGTGTCTGAGTGTCTTGGTTTGTAAGGGCTATACTAAACTCACTTTGCTTTTATCAGTTATTTCAATCATAAGTAGTTATTTGTCTTTTAGAAAAAAAAAAAACACAACACATTTAACTGTATTGTATGGAACCAAAGTCTTTTCAATTGAGCTGCTTTGGCCTTTTTTATGAAAAGCCAAAATGTGTGCAGATTAGAGCTACTTAGTATATATATGTGCTAGAAATGGGGCAGGGATTTAGTGGGAGAAAACACAATTCTAGTGGTTTAGATGGAAGACATTTGATGGCATGGTAATGGCATTGCAATTCAACATCTTATCAGCAAACCTGACTATAATTAATTGAAGCCAAAATTCTGCTACTAGGTATATCTGCTTTTGCAAGGATATATAGTAATTATGTTCTCCTGATTGTATAAGTCTCATATTCTTGTTCTGTTTGTTTTTCCCCTTCCTCTTTCTGATCTTTTAACCCTGTGATTACTGATTTTTAATTATCAAAAGTCTTCTTTTGAATATTTAATGTGAGTCCAGCTTCTTTGTTGTGAAAGGAGAAATGGCATTAAGTAATGCAGAACGCAATTGTTACTGCCAGTGGTGAATCAGGTCTTGCACAGAATGGCAAATAATTAAATTGCAAGTAGTACAAAACACAATCTTAACCTGTCTGTTAATCTGAATAGGTGCCTAAAAGGGACTTTAAAGCTCATTTACTTGAAAGGCAGCAGAATGAATTAGGTTAAAATGCAGAAATATATGAGCATCATGTACAGTAATTATTATTTCTTCTTACGAAGGAGGCTTTTCAGTTGCAAATAGTTCTCTAGATCAAAGAGATCATTTTGATGACGGAATGACTAGAGCTGTCAATAGAGTATAGTTGTTGGAACACTACATATAATTTAAAAATATTTTAGGAAAGGTATTTCCAGGTGAAATAGAAAAGTATCAATACTGTTGCTTAAGAGTCTGCTAAGACCTTATTATTCAAGTTATACAGCTTCAAAAAATAATTATTACTGGAATGGGTCCAGAGAAGAGCTGGGCTGAGAGATAGAATAGAAAAGAGAAGGAGATTGAAAGAGGAAGCGTCTAGAAGGACAGGGAACACTCATCCATCCTGCGTAATGAAGCATAACAGAAGGGTTGTATGTGTTTGGGATTAGCTAGATGCCCAGAAATTCCTGGAACATGTGGGATCAGCATGTTTGGGTAAAATATATAGCTTATGCACAAGAAATCCAGTATGGTTTTATCCATTTGTGTGAAATGAGCTGTTGCTGCATTTGTAGCATTCAGTATATTTACACATGCTATGTGAAATTCCGGACAGCAGTTTGGTAATCCTGCTTTTGTTCCAAAGCATCCTTAGCTGATCTCACCAGTGGAGTATTTTTTTATCAAAGTACCTACAAACTGTTTACAAGAACCAATTATAGCTTGATATTACATCCAAGAAGAAAAATATAAAAAAGGAAAGCAGATATGAATGAAAAATGGGCCTTTTCAAGTGAACCTTTGAATTCTACCCCAGGGTTATCTTTCTTTATCATCAAAGAGAAAAAAAGTCCACTTTCTTCTTTCATTTTTTTTTCAACAGTAGAGTATCAAATAATAGTTCTGTTTGAAAAAAATGTACCAAAGCATCTAATATTAACAAGTTTTAAATCTTACACTTTTTTGTGGAAGAGGTCAAGGCATTTTGGTATTATTAGTAAATTAGTACATTAGTAAGTATGTCTTTTTTATTATAAATTACTGTGCAGTCACTATTTAGCCTACTGAAGATTCTTTGTTAAAAGTACCGTATGTTCACTATATAAACTATACCTCCAGTGACCTGCATCTCAGAAATTGCTGAGGCTTGAAGATGAGTTCACTGATAAGCTACAACACATTACAGGAGAAGGCCATGGAGTATACTGGGGTACAACAAGCATGTAACAGATGACTGGGGTAAGTTTGTCTTTGAAAACTTCATTTAGAAGTATTTGATACGCTGCTAAATTACATATAACTTTTGGACCATTTAAGTGAAAATGTAGTACTTTGTCTCAATAAAATACAGTGTGGATTTTCATTCGTCAATGGAAATATGCAAATATGGACTTCAATCATGTAATCATATGATTTTCAAATAATATTATTTTTTGAGTCAACAGAAAGTACTGTTGATGTAAAATTAAACTCATAGATAGTCAAGCTTATGGTTAAGTCTCGTTTGCCCTACTCAAAGTTACTTTAAGCAGAAATTTAAATCAGGGCTTTAAAGGATAGAAGACTTTCTTAATGTATAGTTATGAGGAACCATAGGACGGGGGAGTAGCAACACAGATTTTGACGTGATTAGGCATAACAGAGTACTGGTGAACTTTGTCAGTTAAGCTATTTTCAACAGGGAAGCAAAGTAAGAAATAAAGATACCAGAATATTTAAATGAAGTGAGAAGCTAGATTAAAGAAAAAATTCCATTCAGAATAGCTGATAAGCAACTAGGATGCTCGAAGTGAAGCAAACAGCTGAGGAACCTGGGAGCAGACAGAACTACTCATGTGGTGGAAATTCCCCTGTGTTTACTGGTGTGCAGGATCTATACCGGTCCAGCTTTCTCTTCAGAGTTCATGCAGTTCATGAACTATAGGATGGAAGTCAATAGGAATATTTATATCTCACCTTTAGTTTTGTTGGTTACCAGTTTCCCATCTTTCAGCATAATAAAGAGAAAGTATTCATAATTAGCTAAAACCTTAAATTACAGCTTTAAGGTAACCTTGTGTACAATATAAATTTTTCTAAAAAGTATTGCTCCTTGCTAATACTGAAGACCTGAAGATAAATTCTATATATCCAGTGAGGTAGGGGAAATTAATTATTAAGGCAGTATTTCACAATTAATATTATTCACTGATTTATCATAATTTTTGCTCTTTTTCTTGACCTCAGGTTTTACATTCCCTGGAAAGTACATAGCAAAATTCTTTTTCTGAATTTAAATAAGGTGTTTGGTTGACTGGTAAATTTTCCAGTACTTATATATCAGTAGTCTAATGTAAGTTTAAAATTTATCATGTCGAAAGCAAATATTAGTCACACTTTAAATTTTTATTCATTGTGCCATGGCTTCATAAATTATAATGGGTCAAAACATTTATTATTATTAGTTATACATATAAGAAACCCTGGAATGTTTAACAAATACCAACAGAAAATTTTTTTATTACAATTGTTAGCTGAGATTTTGGCAAGCTTTTTGCCAGCTGAACTCATTAACAGTTCATACCAAGATTACCTGAGTGCTCCAAATATATATTCATAATTTATTAGCTTTGTTATAAACTATTTACAAATGGATTCTCAGTATCAAATGAAGCCTAAATATTTCAGAATTCAGGAAAAAAAACAAAAAAAAGCAATATACCCTGCTGTCTCCGTTTAAAAAGTTGGACAGTGAGAGAACTTTATTAGTAATTTTTCATGGCTCTGGAAACCAGTCACCTTAAAGGAACATAATTCTGATATTTGTCTGCCGGAGTCCTAGGACTTTCACTGATCCAGTTCTCAGCATCCCCACAAAGGACTTTCACTGATCCAGTTCTCGGCATCCCCACAAAGGACTTTCACTGATCTGTTTATAACAGAGTCCCCACAAAGGACTTTCACTGAGTCAGATTCACAAATAATTCAAAATTAAGTATTTTATTGAGAGCAACAGAACAGATTTGAGATTGCCATTGATAAATTCACTTAACTACAATAGCGCTACTAATAAAGGTTAATATTGCTAGCAGGGAATAGTAATAACACAACAACCACCCAGGGGTTAAACATTCACCAGAGGGTGAAAGGTTCGGTGCTTACCCAGAGAGGGTCCTTGCCTGGGGTGGAGGAAGAGAATGCAGCCCATTGGCTGATCCGTCAGTAATGTTGAGGTTCTTTTCTCCCAATTTAACCATCATTTTCTCTGTCTTTTTATCCCTCAATTTACAAGGTTCTCCCCTCCCCATCAGGTGATGTGTAATATGATTTGGGTGCTATAGTCATACATGTTTAGCATGATCTCTATAATCTTCCTTAGCATCTTCAGGGGTGCCAACTGGAATATACATTTCACAGGTGATGAGGCAAAGAAACAAAGAACTCTGGGGGCTCCTGTGATCTTGTTGTCCTTGCTGACCAGCAGTAGGGCTGACCTGCCTCAGCAGGGCCCCCTCCTTCACTGCATCCTGTGATAGCCAAGGAGATTCCACTCCCCTGGCTTGAACTGGAGATAGCAAGGCCTCTTTGAGCACAGAGGACCCCATCTCGTTATCCAAATACCACAAAACCTTTCCCACACAGGGAGAACTCGGTGCATCCTAGAGCAGAGGTCTTCTTGCCGTTAAAGATCTGGAACCCATCTCTTCTACATGAGAGCTCTATGATGAACTAGTTTGATTCCTCCCCAGTGGTTTTGTCAGACAAAAGTCCATCTTGATCCTGTCTTCTGATTCACATGGAAGTTTTCTCTGGATGTAGAACTTAATGCTAAATTCTACCACCTTGTTTATATTCTAAACACTTCACCTCGTGATTTTTGCAACTGAGAGCAGTAGCACTCTGAACTTCTCCACTGTGATCAAATAGGGACAACTCTTTACTGTTCAACTTAAAACTTCAGTATTTTGAAGCTCATCACTATCTTAGAAAGGAATGAATTGAGATTCAGACAGAGCAAATTGTATTATCACTTATGCATAGTATGACATGTGTACCCCCATCTCCTTTAATGCTGTTTTGTTGCTTGCAGTAAATTTTCAGTGTTTTGATGTCATTTTGAGTGACTTATTTTGTTGGGATAATTCTGAAATTCAGCTGATTCATGTGCAAATTTGTAGCTATTTATTCATAAGGAACATTGTTTTTTCACAGGTGAAAATTATGTCTCATAGCTTTGAAGCTAAGCTCTTAAAGAAGCTCAGTTAAGAAGAAAATGTCCAATTTTGTTTTTTAATTAATGTGGTGCAAAGCACTTTACTGGAAACACTTATAAAACAGAAAACGAGGTATTTTCAGAAAAACAGTGCTCATATTTGCAATTCCACATAATCTGTTATTTATAACCATATATAATGGGATTTTTAGTAAGTAAATATCAAATTTAGTAGTAAATATGAAACAGTTTGGATGTGATATTCATCTTGTTTTCATACAATTTCCATTGATTATTTGCTTGTTAAACTATGGATGTACTTCCATGAGCATAATTTTGCATAAACTGGTGATTAATAGTAGATTCTCTATTTTAATGTGACAAAAATTCTTTGCAGTCTAAGTTAGTGTCAGAATTTAGAGGGTATAAACTGAATGCTTATTACAACAGTGACTTGAGTTAATGCAATAAGCTCATAGATACAGTACTGAGCTGGGGCAGAAGATGCTTCTGAGCAGGCTTTTAATGAAAAAGATTAATTTTTATGATAGCACTCTTACACTAGTACTTCCACAACTAAATTTCATGGGTATGTTTTTTTACCTCAAACACATCTAGAAATATTTGACTGTGCAATAAAGTCATATTTATATGGCATCTCTATTGCATTCTTTCTTCTGGGTAAAATGCACCGCTAGCCTGAAGCTACTGAAATTTTCTTTGCTTTGATTTGTTTCATCTTGTAAAGGATGAAACATCAAATTTGGTACATAAACTGAAAGTTTATGGATCAATGTACTATATGCAATGTGATCTCAGGAAAACGTGGCCAATGAGAGTATTTCTTATTTTTCTTTTGTTGTATGTGTTTCTTCCCTATTATAGACTATTCTTAAAGACTTCTTTAGGTCTCATTTTTTTACATTTATCTGAATATATTTCTTAGTTACTGTAGATGTTATGTAAGGAATTAACTCAGTCGTGATATATGCTGTGATAACTCTTTGTTTTTCAGGGTGAAAAGTAAAATTTTGCTTAAAATTTAACTGCAATGCCAAAGTTAGCATCTTGGTATCTACTTCTATAATGTACTTTGTGTGAAACTTTCTTGTTGAGTCTTGAGAATTTTGCATCTTCCTTTACCAAGTCATTTTTATTGATGGTACCTGCACTACTCTTTCTCACTGTAGCTGCACTGAACATGCTGTAGCTCACCTGTTAGAAGCTGTTCCTGCTGCTTCCTTCCTTCCCTAGTGAAACTGGGATAATGACACTACCCTACATAGCTGACACATGATTTCTAATTATGTCTCCTGTGACCTTTATTCTTTCTACTTCTACCACTGGACCTGTGTCTCTCACAGCAAAGCAGGATTTATAATTTAAAATGAAACTTTTTTGTTGTTGTTAAAGGAGTAAGAGATTTATGTTGAAAAATGGTACCTTTAACCCAGTAAGGCCAATGACAGGAAACATAAGGAAGTTAGCTTTCAGCAAGCCAACAGGTGAGTGTTTACCCCCATTTCAGCTCCTATTTGTATCTCACTCTCCTTGACTTTAGGCATTTTGCCCAGCCTCCCTTTGCTGCAGTCTCTGATGGGTGACAAAGGAAACATACAGTATTTCCAGACCTGACGTTTCAGTCTGCCTCTTCCTGGGTATGTGAAAGCCTTCTACCCAATTAGGTCAGACCTGGAGTTAGGAGCTGGAGGAGCCACTGAATTCAAACACTATTCAAATATCTACAGAAACAGCCTTACACTCTCTTCACGATAACAGTATCTCCAAACAGATCGAGACTAGTTTTTTGCGTTTGCTACTGCCTTCATCTACACATCTTCATCTACACAGCAGGATAACATCTTCATTGCAGATGTGAACGATGCATTATTTGATGTAAACTCATAAGTGTCTGGGTGTTTAGGTCCCTTTATTTTTTTTACATACACCCCTCCTCAACCAACAAAGCATACACATGCTGGAGAGAGTATTGACACAAGTGATGCTAGACATCTTGCATAGTAAGTTGAGAGAACTCCAGGCCCATAGCCTAGATCCTCTGAATAACCCTTTGCTCTGGTTCTGTTCCTACAATGACTATATAGGGATTTTGACTCTAAGGCACTAAAATTAACAGCCTAAAGGTAACCCTTGCCCTCCCCATGTCTCAGTTGGTAATTCCTCTGAACTTTACTGTTTAATCATATCTGGAATGTCAATTCTTTTGCTACGTGCACATTTTAAGTTGAAACTGCCCATATTTAAATTCACTCACCAAGCAGAGGCTGAATCATTTCATAATCCAGGAATCCCCAAAAGAAAGTCACGAATGAAGTGAGGATGAGCAGTTTGTGGTGTCCATTAGTCACTATGTGTTTACGTCTGGTGTCTCTCTCCTCTGCTGTCCTACCTTGTGGATACCCTTTAACATAACCTGACAGTTTCTGTTTTCTTCGTGTTTTGTGAGCAATTTCTTTTAAATCTTCAACAGTCTTAATATACTCAGCGGTTTTAGTTTTATCAGTTCAAGAGGATGAGCAATTTCTAGGGCACTAGTAAACTCCTCTTTATTTTTATTTTTTCCTTTTTTTTTCATTAGTTGTCTTCCAGGTTTGAGTGACATTCAACACCAGGCTTGTCTCCAGTTGTCAAAGTTAAATTCATGGAAGCACTTCCTTTTCCTAGGAGAAAGAAAATTACTGAAGCTGAGCTAAATACTTGATATCATTGATTATAGGGATAAAATCCTATTTCCTTGACATAAATAGTTTTTACTTTTTAATCTTTTTATACTTCAAAGGTTGCTGGTTTGCTCTGAGCATCATCGTAATTGTTATTAATAATGAAGTAGTAACTGAAGTTGCAGTGCTGAAGTGCATGTTTTTTAGTAAAGGTAAAGGCAACGTTCAAGAAAAACATTATTTCTCGCAAGAATGCTTACAATAGCCAAATAAAAATATTGCTGAATGAACTTCCCTGTATGGATTGTTTATCCAATAGACCCAGTAGTTTGTAAGGCTAATATCTCTATTATTTTCTGAAATTCTATATTCTGCAACACCGATAATCCAATACTGTTTTTTCTCTGCCTTAGGGACCATTTGAAAGCCTAAATACCTTGATTATGTTTTTCCTGACCTTTTTGACTACTGTGACAAAATTGTAGCCTTTACTAGGAAACTCGTTTTGTAAGAACTTTTCAAATAACAATTGAATTGTGTCTCAAAAGGAGGAAAATGCAATTAGGTTGTTTCTATTTCTGGAGTGCAGGTCTCTATACAGTACTCCAGCATCTGTGGTGGTATGCCTTTGCAAGTAGAGCTATGTTTAGTTTTATATCTACGCTGTCTTTTCTGATGTGTGACATTTTACTGTTGGACTTGATGATCTTAAAGGTCTTTTCCAACTTAAATAATTCTATGATTCTATGACCTAATGGCCCTAATTAGAATTGCTGTTTTTCATTATAATAAGCATTATGTATGTATGGCACAAAAAAAAAAAAAGTATGAGTGTTTTCCCAAAGAAAAGGAGAAAATCCAGAGTGGAGACTGAATTGTCATTTTCTGCGTACAGTTGCGAGAGCAGAGGAATGTGGTTGAGGAATTGAGTTGTAAGTTCTTGGTTGTGCCCTGCTGGAATTCTGTGTATGCCACTACTGCAAAAGAAGAGAGACACATGGGGAGAACAGGCTGTGAAAGTGTTGTCACTGAATGAGGATTTATCAGAGACCTTCTTTAGTTACTTAACTTAGTTCATCAAAATAGAGGTTCTACTCTTCTTAGACAGCATTGCCATGGTAAAATGATACAGCACTGCAGGTAACACCAAAATGCTGAGCAATGTTTCTCTGATTTAGTCCCTTTTTGTTATCACAATTATTTCCAAATGGAGCTTGTCATTTGGGCATCTGTAGGCGTAATCAGAAACCCAAATATAGTAATCTGTTATATAGTTAAAGGCCACAAAAGTGCACTTGTAAGTCATTTTTGACCTGCAAATTATGGCTGTTAAAAGGGAAGGACTTTTTAGTGAGAGCTAAAATCAAATGCAATCTGATCATTGGAGCAGTCATTTCTGCTTGCTGATTTAAGACGGGGAGGATTATCCTAAATCTGTCTTCATGAGGCAGTTGTTCACAACCCTTGCCATGACAGGAACCTTACTAGGGTAAGTTTAAAACTGGAGAACCTAGTTAAAAGAAGGAAGAATGGATGTGTATCTTATCTTCTGTATGTGGTTCCCATTGATGTAAGATTGACTGTGTCTCTGAAATGACAACAGAGTTACTGAAGCATTGGACAGCATTTTCAAACCAGTAAGGTTCCAAAGCATGTGCTGGGAATAGTGTCTACACTATAGCCTTCTTCAGTAAAAGGCTAGATTTACAGGAGGTACAATACACACAGTGATACAAATGTTCAAATTCTGTGGATTGAATGATTGAGGTGCTTGGGTGTTTTTCCCCTGATGATTTTCTTCATTTGTCTTCCAGGTTTCTGAGCCCCTCAGATTATGTTTCAAGATTGCTTTTTGGGTGAACATTAAAAGCCAGATGTTACTTCAAAAACAGAAAGGTGAAAAGTGAGTCTTTTGTGGGCCTGTGGTTTCCAGTGGTGGGTCTTTTTAAGAAAACTAACAAATAGCTCCGTGTCCATTAAGAAGTTCTGCATAGCACAGGCTTGTAGAGCACAGTTTGACCCTGGGTTAAGAGTCTAACCTCCCCATCAGTAAGTCGGCACTTCTACCTGACACCACAGGGTGTCTTACAGGATAACTAACACCTAGCAGCAGTGTGTTTGTGCTGGTTATGCTAATTAGCACCTCACTGCTGTAGTTATCCTGCAGCAAGTTCCAGGGCTTTCTTGTTTGTAGCTGGCTCAGGCATCTCTGCACCAGTCTGCACTGCACTGTAGATGTATGAAAACAATGGCAGATCCCAAGTTAAAAGTGGAGACAAAGCAAATATCCTTTATTGAGATTGGCACACGTGCTTACTGGATTTCGTTGTCACTTCAGTTGGTACCCAGGAGGTCAGTTTGGTACAATTTGTTTCTTCTCACTTCTTTTTTCACTCCTTTTGTGCCTATGAGGTAATTTTTTGCTCTCTCTGGATTTACCTTTTTCAAACTGGAGCTTCTGAGTTACCTCACTAAACAACACAGTTTTCCTTGGTGCATTTTATTAAAAATGCTAATAATATTCCAGACTTCATGCATCTGATTTGGTAGAAATGCCTGGAAAGTGTAGATGTGTTACCCTGTTGTTGACTGCATCTGGCTTGACTCAATTACTCATGAGATAAATTTATGTTAATGAGATAGGCTTGCACAGACAGAAAAGCCTGTGGGTGAAGACACAGGGTTTTAAATAGGTTAGAGTCTTCGTTTGTTTTTGGTTCTCTGAGAACCATTTTTTCCTGTAAAAAAGATTTGAGTAGAGAAATGTTCATGTATTCTGTAAAAATACAAAAATGTTTTTGAAGCTATAGTTTATAGCTGAAAAATTATGCAGAGGTTGTAAATCATTTCTATAAAATCCTAATGAACTTCTATATGTTATTTTAACCTTTGTTCTCTACTAACAGTACGCTTTGGTTTTGCATCCTGTCCCTTTCTTCTTGCTGTAAACAGTTTTTCAGAAATATAAATACCTATTTTTTTTTTGCCTCCAGATCTGTCAGCAAAGGGCTGAAATTCATTTCCTGCTACAAATTCATTTAGTCTTCAGATTCTCTATTATCTTTAACTCTTTTCCTCTCGGCTGATCTCTGATTTTATTTATTTATTTGGGGGCTGGATTCCCCCTGCTTTTCACAGCTGTGGTTGCCACATAATGTTTCCTTTCATCTGTATGTTTCAAGGTCATCCTCTGCTCATTTCTGAGTTCCGGTGAAAGCTTTGCAATGGGACCGAGTATTGCTTGTCCATGTAAATGCCGACTCTGCCAAACAGAGGATAAACCGACACAGATTTTACAACTCAGCAATCATCTCCCTTTTGAATGTGAAGTTCATGTGGAGAGGTGAATCTGTGCAAGCAGCAAAGGCAGGCTGTGAGGACCAGTACTGGGGGAAAGGAAGATATCAGTGTGGCGCTTCTGCAGAAAATAAATTCATTTCATGTTAGAATAGTAACGAGGAAGGATAAATGGAGAGAAGTCACCACCTCAGTCCTGCCAAATTAGGCTGAATTGCCTCTTCTGGAGTGTGGTTTGCGTGCACCACTGCTGATATGCCATGTGTTACAGAACAGGAGAGGAGTATGTTGAGAAAAATGTATAGAGCTGAACAGAGAGAAGTGTCTGCATTTTGCTTAACCTCCCTGCCTTGGTCCCTCCAGAAACACAACAGAGTTAACCTACACAAATTAAAAGCTGTTTGTGGAAAACTTCTTGAAAAGGTTAGCATTTGTTTTCTACAACTCTAGGCAGAATTGTAAGTGATGGTTAAAGAGCCATGAAAAGGCTTTTACTGTGGCACAGTTGGGGTGTTATGTGTTATTCTTGCCACCCTGGATACGGGAGGGGAAAATTTATTGTAAAATTGCCTTTTCTGTGAAAGAGAAATTAGCACAATTATTGGAAATAGGATTGGGTAAGATATTATTTTTTCTGTGTTGTATCTTACTTGCACTACTAATAGTTGCCAAGGAAACCAACAGACCTCTAAGCTCCTTCTAGAAAGGTGGCTATGGTTATAAACAAGGTCATTTAAAACTGTACTTGCAGATTATGAAAGAGCTAGTAGGGACCTGCCATTGATTCAACTCAATGTCCTGGTGCCCTTCTACAGGCTCAGATGCAATTAGATACAAAATGTTTATCCCAGTCAGTATTAAATGTGAGTTTTTTACAGTAAAAATGCCAAATTATTTTGGTTTAGCTCAGGATCAATTATTGTTCACCAAGTGTGAAGTTTGCCTTTCTGGATTCCCACATTGCTCAGGAGGCTTCTGTTACAACCCAGGATCTGTCAGTTTGCTGCTTCCCCAGTGCTTTCCCTGAGGAGACAGGATACCATTCAGTAGTTTTACTAACCTTTTAATATGATAGCAAAGTAAATTGTAGCTCTCTCTGTACGTGAGGTGTAACCATTTTCCAAGAGGTTAAACTTGGCTAACTGTGTGCCTTTCATCTACAAGGGTGCTGTTACTTATGTTTTACAAAGAGTCCACCCCTGTCAGACACGGTTATGAACCTTTGCACATCCATCATCAGCTTTTGGGAAAAAAGTGCCCAAGTTTGTACATGAATCCTTTTAAGGAACAGATGCTTATGAACTTTCTCTCATGTTGAATTTATGGGACTGACATTTATTACCTTACTGTTTTCAGCTAAAGCCTATGAAGAAAATTGATTTAGGATGAAAATTGGTACTAATAGCTTGATTAGAATGATTTTCAGCTTCAAAGGACCCTCATGTCCTTCTGCATTAAATAAAGATCATAAAATCAATTTGTGTATCTCTCATTCCCTTTTTGCCTTTTCTGAAGGTGATGTCCTTTGCAAAGGACACATTATTTGCAGTGTTTCATTGCTTTGAATAGCACTTCCCATTCCTTATTTGCTTGAAACTTTTAGTTCCAAGCCCAAATACAATCAGGCTGTTGAGAGAATCAAAGTCAATCAAGAACTATGAATACTTCTTCCAGAAAGTGCTACAGACCATACACAGAAGTTTTAGTCCTAAAGCAAGCTGTTTCTGGCTGTCACAAATCTCACATATTCTACCTTTTACAACTTACTCTTGGATTTGATTTTTGTCTTCTTAGTGCTAGAGAGGACAAATCTGATGCTCAGAGAAGTAGCAGTTGCAGGCGTGCCTGTGACTGCTCAAACTGTTGGGATGTGACGGAAGTGTGTGCAGATGTGTCTAGCTACGTCACTGCTTGTTCTCTCAGATATCGTTGACAGTATATTCTGGCGTTTGGCAAGCTGGTTTGCCCACGCTGAACTCCATGCCCTTCAGCCTCCAAGGCAGCTTGTTTAAAAAGGCCCTCTGTCTAGAAAAGAGATGATGTTGACACTGTCTATGTGCAGCGTTTGGGCTTCTCAGCATAGGGAGGTTAAATGAATCGCATGCAGGCATCAATTATTAATTAGAATAAAGTGGTTGCATTTGAAATTTGTGCATTTATTAGGACAACAAAAGGATGGATTTTTAACTGTATTTCTGTTGATACCACTCATCAGTGTTGTATCTCAGCATTTCCCACTTGGGAAATGTCTCCAAAAGGTAAGTAAGTGTTGTTACCTTCTTATTACAGAATGGTGAAAAGTAGTTAGAGAAGATTTTGGTGTGACCAAGGCGACAGGGACAAGCTACAGTTCTTTGGTTCCCCAGTGTGAGTATTTGACATTTGACAAGCAGTGAAGCAGCAGAAACTATTTCAGAGGAGAATAATGACTGGCAGAGGAGAAACTTTTCACAAAGATCTGAAAGCAAACCGTTCTGTCATGCAAAGCTCAAATACAGACCTTGTGGAACATAATACTCCTTTGGATTTTTTATACTTTTTCAGCTATTTTCAGCTATTTAATGTTTAAAGATACATGCGTTGAAGCTTTTGCCACCATGTGTTTTGATTCTCAGATGCATATTCCTCTGAATGAACTAGTGCAATTTTGGCTTATTTTCACATGCATTTGGTTGTGCAGGTAGATTGCAGACTAAAAGTTACTGATTGTGATTAGGTGGTATTTAAGTCCTAATATTGTTCTCGTCAATCAGTTTTCTTTTCAGCATCAGATATTCATATAAGTAGTCATTTGCTTTGGCATTGTTATGCAGTGATTATTTGATTCTAAATGCCCCGAGAGTAAGGTGTTATATTAGGGAAGCACAGTTTAATTTAAGGACTGACATTCTTTTTTTTCTAGTTTGCTTTTTTAATGTCTCACAGTTTTCTTTGTCAAGAGTTACAACTAGGTGGGGACTACTGCAGTAGCCCAATAGCTGAGACATATTCATTACCGTGTTAATTTGTTATTAAATTCAGTTTACAGGTCCAAGCATAATCCTTATGGGAAACATAGTAAATATTAATATAGAAAAAAATAGGACTTTGACCTAGTTTTGGACCTCATCAACATGCATGTCTACCAAGCATGTCTGAAAGTCACATTATTTGAAGAAGAAACAAGACCAAAGGGTTCCACCTAACACATTTTATTCCTTACTGTTTAAAAAACAAAAACTTAGGGGTAGAATTTAATTGAAAAGGAAGAATGCTTTCAAAATGAAAAGACATTTTGGATTAAGAAATCAATATATTTCATTCTAATAGAATCTCACTGGAGTTTGGACTCTCTCAAAACAGAGACTGGTTCTTCCAGTCTTTGCCAACACTGACAGGTGGTTTATGATAAATCTTGATATACCAAAACTTATTTGAAGAAAAAAAAAATCCATCCCTCAATTTTTGCCAAAATTACCCAGTTGTTCCGCCTTGGTTATGATGTAGAGTTTTGTCAGGAGGTTGGCTCCTTGCACTACTGCTATATCAGAATCCACTAAGACAAATTTTGCCATCTGTCTTCTTGAATACTAAATGTATTTGCATTTTTTAAATTATTGTCTGGTGATGTTGTAGATCTGTGGAAATGTAATTCAAAATTCTTTGCCCGGTTGGCAAGGGTGCCTGATTTTGAAGGACTGACACGCTTTATTTATACCTTAGCTGTGATACGCAGTATTCTGTTGGACACTACAAAACAAAGCAAAATAAATATAAAAACATAAGTGACAGTCCTCAAGTTGGAAAATGGTCATGAGTCCCTTTAAATACAAAGCTTTGATCCCAATCTTTTAATAGTTTTGTTCCTACAAATTCTAGCAGTTTGTCATCAAAAAGGACTTGTGTCCAGCTGTTCCCACCTGGAGACACCATGACTAATTAACACATGGGGCTGCCTGTGGACTAGTGCATGTTCTCCTCTCTCAGGAGTCAGTAGTACCCACCTTTCTGTGGAGTCCTCATTATGAGTGCCATATTGTGGTGCAATATGTCACAAATACAGCATCTCATATCAGATTACTCAAGAGTCTTCTTACCTGCATATTTTTGTCAGGTCTGTAATTGTGAAGCATGGGAGAAAGGCTGGGGTTTAAGGGCTTCAGGGGTTTTACATGCCTGTTTTTGCCTTAGGAGAGGCATGGTTCTATACTCATTAACTTTTTCAACTCCATGTGTAATCAGCTGCTCAGACGTACAGTAGTCATGACCATACATCAAAGACATTGTCATTGCCATACTCTTTTGTGGACATGCCCCATTGGTCACTGTCACAGCTGTTCAGCACTCTGGCCTGCCACTGCACAGCAGTTCTTATTATAACACCAAGATTACTTTAATATCTCATGTATAATTAAACTTCACATCTGATTTAATTCTGTCACCTGTCATGTGGCCTTTCGTGATTACCACATATGCCAGTCTTGATTCTTTTCAAGGGGTCCAGTTTAATCTCTTTCTCCATGTGTGGAAGGATCCCCAGTTGGCTCAGTCTTTCTGTTAAGAGATGCTCTGTGTACACTGCCGGGGCAGTCTCTGGGGAGCTGATGAGGGATATTTTGTCAGGACTGTTTTCCCTGGACCTTGATTCTAACCAGCAGAGATAAGTTGCAGGTTTATGTATGTATTTAGTGTTCCTTTCATTTCTATCGAGAATTGAGATGGAAGCGTGATTAAAATCACTTACATTCTAGAGTGGGTCAAATATTGTGGGTTGTTTTTTTTATTAAATGAAAATATAGAATTTAAGTACTTTGGGTACCAGCATCATTCTGACTGGCAACCTTATTATAATTTATTTGTCTCACTATTCCCCTAAAAAGACAATGGTTAACTGATTTACTAGAAACTCTTGGAGGTTAAAGATTATGATGCTGTATTTGCAGCATATTGGCAAAGATGTTCATGTTCTCATGACATGTATCTTAATACCATTGTATTATTTCTTATAAACTAGAAAGCCAGGCTGTCTGTAAGAACACTATGCTTTTTCTACCAATGTCACTTGTTCTGCCACTGGCAGCTCCCAGAATACAATATAGTCGTATGTGTCAGGTAGCATTATAATTATACAGCCTGCATCAGAGTTCTTATTTTATCTCCTTGCGAGTATACAGAAATATTTTTTCCTAAATTAATGGCCAGAAAAGGAAGAATAATGTCCTTTTCACAAGCTGATAAATATTAAGTTTTTTTCCTTCACAGTGTCACAATACTAGATTTTAATTTTTTTCCCTAACCTATAGTAATCAGTCTTCACAATAATCGGCTTTTATTATTAAAAGTATACCCTTGATCAGTCCCTAGGTCCACAGTTTTACCCAAATATTTGATTCTTGGAACTCTGCCAGCGCTTAAGATTACTTGAAGTTTCTTTTGCATAATATATGCCAAATTGTTCTTCTCATAGAATACTTACCAAACTATTTCTGCTATTTCCACAGCGCCACTGAGTCATTTCTTACTGCACTGAATATTCATGAAAATTTAAGAAATATGACAATGTTTCTTCTAGAGCGGGTTCTTCTGGTGTCCTACCTATAGTTTTACTTCCTTAGGGTTTGTTTGTTGCAACTGTTACTTTTTTTCCAACTTCTGGTTGGATGATTCTTCAAAAGAGAACATGATACTGAAGAGCCATGATCGTTGTCTAGTCCTTTGCTAGCACAGCTAACTAATATCCTTTCCTAAGTTTAGCAGACCTCATCTTAAACTCTTAAGACATCTTTATTTGATACTCCTATTAGAATGTTGTCTCAGAATGTTATTCTCATGACAAAAGATTTTCCTAACTAATTTTGCCCATGGCCTGTTCATACCTGGTTCTTGTGGTACACTAGGATGGAGAATTGAATACCTGAGCACCAACAGAGATGGAATTACAACTTCCATTTCAGTATCTTAAGTAAGCTCCATTAGTTTCTCGCTACATTTGTCTTCTGCAATGTTGAATCTGGTGATGATCATATAGAATGCCATGTCCTGTGGGTATTGGGAACTTGGTACAGCACTGTACTCTTTAATAGAGGATGTGATGTGCAAAAATAGTGATTTTTCCTCTTGCATAAGCAAGTTATGTGTGCCATTTATGGAAGCCACATATACAGTGGCTTTTCTAGTGTTGCATAGCTCATTTTTTTTAGATAGAATGCTGATATTTGTTAGCAGCTCTTACATTCTGGGTTGCATTAACAACTGCAGGAGAAGAGTAAAATCTGAGATTACTTTCAGCTACACTCCAGTTTGATTGAAGGTCTCTAGAACAAGGATCCAATCACTGTTACTTGCTTGTTTATCTCATATCATTTGCATGTGCTTGTTCACATAGACAGAATCACTTCACAAATGTGTAATGAAAAAAGAGGTGTCCTTGACTCAGGGCTCCAGATTTATTATGCATTTTATTCAGAAGTCTCTAAAACAATGATTTTTTTCTTTTCATTAGTTTGATTTATATTTTTTTAAATCACAGCTTTGTAAGTTCAGTGTCTGGATGTTCCTTCTCCCAGAATCAATCTCATGACCTAGGACCTTGTTATGAGACGAAGAGGAATGAGTAATAAAGTCTTGTTCAGTAGAGTCAGATATAGCTATATTATTGCTCACTGCTTATTGCTATTTTTACCAATGGTATTTAATTAGAAAATTTCAAGTAATAAAGATAATATACCTCTAAAATGCATTTCCTTTCATTTTACCTAAGCTTCAGAATAGCTCAGTATCAGTTCAGTTTCTCTTATCTCTTTGACCAGTCTGAGTTGGATCAAAGAACTGTGTATTTCCAGAGAATCTACCTAATAGGTATAAATACACTGAGAAATTTCTAACTGAGTAATGACTTCAGCCTCTCTGGGAAAATATTAAAATTATATTAAAAATAAAACAGTAGAAAACAGGAAAAAGACTGAAAACATGGCACAAACACTGTCTTCCTGAAGAGACCAGTACAGCTGTATTTTGCTCCACACTACCAGATGAAATACCTGACCAAGAAAGTGTCTCAAGAAATGCAATAAAATATCAGAGTTAAGCTGCTATGGAGAACATCCTACCAAAGGCTTCCTTTCTGTAAAATGCTTGGTATAGTTTTTGAGATTCTGTCCTCTTCAAAGCTAGTGCCAGAACTCAGCCTGCTTATGGGTTTAAGAAGAAAATAGGCCATGTGTGTGTCCAAAAAAAAAAAAAAAAGAAATCAGGGTAGACTATATCTCGCTGTAATTCTTCAGGCATCTGACAAAGCAATGATATTTTGTGCTTAAAAGCTATCAATCCTCTGCTTTCCTCAGCCAATAACAGTTTTTCCAATTCCTTTATCCTTCCAGAAACTAAACAGACAGACTGGTAAAAGCATGTGCCCTGAAAAAGAGTTCTCTGCAGAGATGTTCAAGCTAGGTGAGATCCAAGTTTTTACATTCACACAAAACTGTAATGGACTTTTCTGATTAGCACCAGATACAATCTAGCCAGTTAACTTGGTACCAACCCTGAATTAAGAAGGTTTGATTCTTATCGAAAGATTATTATGTTTGGAACCTTGCCAAACCTTTGTGACCAGACTCTCTCTGGATCTAAGGTCAGATGCTGATAGACAACATTGCGATTCCAGCTTCTGTATTTCCAATTTTGAGACTGACACGAGTAGAACGAGATGTTTCAGCATCTGTCAGTATAAAAATTCCTTGTGTCTTCCTGATGAAATTCATAGCACATGAACATGTGTTCTGCTTGCAGTCACAGACATATGGAACAGAGGTGACTCAGTATTTCCAACCTCATGATTAAAAATAACAAAAAATCCCACCAAAACCTGAGTTGTCTTCCTTTTTTCCAATAGCCCTTTTCTCCCCAGAAAATAATGAGTTTAAAAAATAACAAAATAACGAGGTTGTGTTACAACCCTACTTTTTTTTTTTTTTTTTTTTGTGGCGGAGGAGGAATTGTTAATTTGAGCTAAAGTTCTTGGATAATCACAGGAATTTAGAAACACCTTCTACTGTGATATTTGACAGCAGTGAAAACTGCTCAGGCTTTTTCATCGCTCTAACCATTGACCTCTACATTCAGTAAACATACAGTTGAAAACTAACAGTGGCAAGGAATTTGTGAAACTCAGCCAGTGACCATGAATTAGAAGAAATACCCTGTGCAATACTCCTCTGAAAAATCACTTTGTAAAAATGGAATTCCCTTACTGAAAAACTCTCCATACTGAAAAAAAATCATCTCCTTATATGTATCCAGACATGTTATTTGGAAACAAAGTATGGTTTGAATTTTATATTTGTTTAACTGATGAGAAAAAGGAGCTGATGCCTTGTCTTTGGGCTTTTTCATATTCAACAACAGTGATTCATATTCTGTGGAGACACATCTGCCAGTGGTGGGGCTTTCATAGCTATCAGGGAGGATATAATTTGTAGATATATGGATCCTAGATTGATAAAATTCTGTGTTGCCTTTGGAAATAGAGGGAAGGAAAAGGAAAGAGAAGGGAGGACAATTTTTTGTCCTCTCACTTGAAATCTGAACGACTAGTTCTGGCCCTACCTCTATTGCACATACTCTCTGGTGTGTTTCATGTACACCTGAGGAAGACTGCTTCTCCTTCTAATCCTTCATATCCGTTGAGCTTCTGCCCTCTTCACACAATAAAAGATAGAAATGTCTACTACTATTTTTGTAGACACTGCTCTGTAAGAAAGTATAGGAAATTATAGGAGTTTTTATTTATTTCTTTATTATATTTTACATGAATCAGAAAACAACCAGGACTTTGTAGCAGCTCATTATCATAGAACCATAGAATGTTCTAGCCTGGAAGGGACCTCTAGAGGTCATCTGGTCCAACCTTCCTACATGAGTAGGGACATCTCTACCTAGGTCAGGTTGCTCAGAGCCCCATCAAGCCTTGAATGACTCCAGGGATGGGGCCTCCATCTCTTCTCTAGGCAGCCCATTCCAGTGGTCTTATCACCCTCATGTTAAAGAATTTTTTTCTAATATCCAGCCTAAATCTATCCTTTCCTAGCTTAAAACCATTACTCCTTGTCCCATCAATACAAACCCTTTTAAATAGACCTTCCCCTGCCTTCCTGTAGACCCCCTTCAGGTACTGGAAGGTCACTATAAGGTCTCCCCAGAACCTTCTCTTCTCCAGGCTGAACAGCCCCAACTCCCCCAGCCTGTCTTCATATGAGAGATGCTCCATTCACCTGGTCATTTTGGTGGCTCTCCTCTGGACACGCTCCAATACGTCCACATCTTTCTTGTGCTGGGGGCTCCAGAACTGGATGCAATACTCCCTGTTCTCTTTCCCAGCCCACTGTGGGGAGAGGACCAGGGTGTGAATGAGTGGCCATGTCGTACTCAGCTCCCGACTGGGTCTAAACAATGGCAATCCCTGAGATACTTTAGGGTCCTATGATGAAAAGTTATATTTATGGCCAGCTTCCAAAGTGAAGATAGCTCATTTTCCTGAATGGGTTTGGTACTGACAAGTGTCTGAAATGAGACCTTTTTTGGTCAAAATAGAGCCATCTGGACCTTCTGTTTAATTAAAGTGCTGTTGTGAGGTGTTTGTATGAAGCTTCAGTGGAATGTACTCCTGTCCACTATTTACCTTTCATTGAGTCCCTGATTGAAAATGCTTATGTCAGAGAGTGAAAGAAGAAGAAGCAGTACACTCTTATCCAGACTGAACAGACTTGGTGCATAGCAAACTCAGGTAATTCAAATCACTGTGGTGTATCATTATTGTAACAATTTTTAAAATACTTGCAAATAACAAAATGTTTGATTAAAAAATATCAGTATTCATCTATGAAAGATTCAGTAAGTGACTAAATGAAAAAGAATATTATTTTTAATGAATAGTTCTGTGCTGATGCATATTATTATTGGCTCCTTATACCAATCAGCATCTCCCCTAATTGATTTTTTAATGCATTTTCTTCTTTTGAAGGGAATGAAATCGACTATGCATATCTATCATGCCTATTTTATACATCTTTAAGAGATCAAATTGTTTTCATTAAGGTCTGCAATTATCTGTGACAGAAATGTTGACTGGATATAAATAAAAACCCTTGTTTGCATGTTGCTCTTAATTATGTGCTTTTGATTTTCATGCCATGCATTTTAGATGACTTTAAAAAATGTAATTACTGATGAATGTCTGTAGTGGATTGTGATTATAGTTCAGTCTCTCTTATACAAACATCTGAATTTGAATATAAATATTTTTCCTGTTGCTGTCACATGAGCACTGATACTAAAATTCCTAAGTAATGGTAATGCATGTATGTGTAAAGTTTTAGTTTGTGTCTCAAGTATGTTGACACTGACACTAATTACACAGAGAGAAAGACTTGAAGTGAAATAGTATCACTGCTGTAATGATTGAAAGATAGAACTTCTAGTTTGGAGGAGATTTTAGTTTTCTTTCCAATCCCATCAAATCTGACTGGATGTTACTGCCTTAGAACATATTTGGCAATGGTGAAGTCTTAGTCATAGTCTAGTTAATCTTGTCCTGTTCATTCACTTTCATAGAGAAGATCTTCGTAAAGCCAAAAGTGCACGTGAAGAAGGCACACAGCAAATCCCCAAAGCATATTTTCAGTTTTCATTGTATGGAGCACAGACATATGTACGCTGTTCTTGATGAAACCACAGCCATTTGTACTACTGGCTACTTGTCTACAGAGAGATGAAGTGAAAGAAATTCTCCACTACAGCATTAGACGAGGCAGAAGAGGCAGACTCCGTATTAGTTCTGCTTGCTCTTTAATTTCAGGAAGTTGGTTCTGAGCCTTATGGATATGTTCAGGCAGGAGCTCTGTGTGATCTCAGAGTAGCTGAAGGGCATCAGATGCCCTATTTCTGCCACTGAGATGTGCCTCAGCAGCCGAGTAATAGATTATAAATCTCTGAAAGCATTTTTCAGTCATGCATTTTTACCATATCCCTAAACCAACCACAAGATTTCAAAAAGCATAAAAATCACTTGTACCAGAGGATTCTGTAGCATAGATAATACTGTAGAAACTCACTGTACTGTCATTTTGACACGAATGATTGGGCATGGAGCTCTACGCATACAAAAAAAGAAAAAAAATTCTTTTATCGCCTGCTACCACACAGGATGTCTAATATAGAGTTACAATTGTAATAATCCATCACTGTCTCTCTATATTGAAATAAAAACAAAAAATATTGTGTTTGGACTGCAAAAACCAAAATTGAACACCTGTGGTACAGCTGCATTATTGGGTTATAGTGTAGCTGTTATGTCTGCAAAATTGAACTATTTTTCTGTTCTACTTCAAATTTATTGCTAAGTAAATCAAAAGTTAGTTTGTGAAGGTGAGGACTTGCCATTTTGTAACTAAAGCGTTGTTTTATTCTGAACAATTTCAGTGCATATTTATCATTCCCTGCAACGTTACTTCTTACAAAACACAGGCATTTCTTCTATCTTGCTTTTGCTTGCTTTCTACCAAAGGGATAACTGCATTGCTAATGGCTTGCAAAAATTTTTCTTTTATATTTGTAAACTGGAATCAACCTATTTGTGCAATGGAAACTGAGTTTTCTAGGCAGCACACATAATATATGCAGGGATATGTGTGCGTTTCTCCACTTCCGGACTACTAGGTGGGCTGCAGGGAGAAGAGAGCAAGGTGTGAGGCATCAGCTGTGACATGCTTGGAAGGTGATCTTAATGGAAAACAGTTTGCTTAAGGGCATGGGCAATTACAACTCGCAGGGAAAGCAGATGCTGTTTTCTCTTTTAGGGTCAGTGGGCATAAAGGATGCTTTTGCTGTCACTGTTGCTGATGTTATCATCTAATGGAGTTTCAGCTTTACCCTAAGTGATCAGTCTGTTGCAGTGTTACATCGTTCTGTCACACCCTGCTCACTGTTGAGGGGATTGTTTCATAACGACAAATTGGTCTAAGACATTATTAAACAATGTATTGCCACTTTCAGTGTACTAGCACCTTTTGGTTCAGCAACTACAAAGAAAGGTGGAAAATGTGTCTTGCTTTATGGAGAGCAATGATCATGTGCTTGGCATAGTGTCTTTTAAAAAACTTTTACAAAAAGAAGGGACTGATGACCAGTGAAGTAAGTTTCCCAAGAAAATGAGGTTATCTAAAACAGTAACCATACATTAATCAGATAAGCCGAAGTTCTCATTTTAATCTTCTTTTTCATTGTTTAGCTTTGTAGTGTTTATTAGAAAATTTGCTGCAGTGTTGGTGATCTTTTGCTGTTGAAAGGTTAGTGCAGTAGTATTTCCATAGACTGCTAAATATATGAATTTCTTAATTTTTTTCTACTGGTTTATCCTGTGCTCCTGGTATTTGCTAAGAGCATAGCATCAGTGAAATCTGTCTTTGGATTAGTGACGCATCTTTTCCTTTTTGCTGCCTGATGGGGCAATTACATGATAAGTTTGCCCTTCTGTTGTGGCTGATCAATTAGTGCATAAATTTCATTTTTTGTGAAGGCAGCAGAGGTCTAAGTTTAAGAAACAACTTATGCTTTCATGCTTTTTGTGAGTCCTTTTGGTCTTGCAAAATACCATTTATTTTCTTCAGCTTCATATCTTGTACATCACTAGTCCATCAAGCCACTTTGCAGGTAGGATATGACTCGACTCCATCTACATGTCAGTGCATTTGTATTCATATGTACCTCTTTTTGCAAAAGCCCTGTTAGAACAGCATGTTTTACTAATCTGTGATGGGACAGGCTACGTTAAGAGTATTTCTGATACCCTTGGGCACTGTTTTTGGCTTGGCCAGTAATTTGGTTATATATCAAGAGTTCAGACTTGTATGTCTTGAAAACAAAATCTAGTGATCATTTTGTGGCAATACTGGATGCTTGTTTGTCAGTTCTTTGGGATGACACTAAACTAAGGTTTTGGCTTTCTAGTATAAGTTGGTTGGGGGGGGTAACCTGTTTTTCACTTGCTTATTTTCTCATAGCAATATATATTTGTTTATATATTTTTGATATGCCCTGTTTTACTAGGCACTTCACAATGACAGAGATACTTTTGGTGGAAGGAAATACAACCACGGCACTTGTTCTATCTGTGTTTTTTTTTATTATGGTATACTTCCCAAATTCCAGCCACAACAAAACATACACACGTGTAGTCCCTGCCCAAAATGCTGTCCTGTTTCATCTGAAAGTAGCTCCAATCTGCAGCCTCTGTGGTGGATGAGCAGTAATGTGGCAGATGTGGAAGAAGAGACAGGAATGTTCTCCATGTACTGAGACCATTGCAGTGGTTGCACCAGCTCGGCTGTCATCTCAGGCCTTCCCTGGTCCGGATGAGACAAAATATTAACGTTTTCAGTTATATGACATTTGAAACAAGATGCACATGGCAGTAGGCAAAACAAAAACTTTTCAAGAAAAATCCCTATTTTGTACAGACTTTCTTTAAGAAACTGTGAAGTAAATCTTTATATATATTCCACTTTTTGTTCTTTTGTTCAGGATAAGATCTCAAACCATTTATTGGAATATTCATTCCATATCTGTGGTGAGGGATCAGATTAGATCAAAATCTGACTTTGAAAATCCAGTATTCACAGCAGGTCTGGGAGGGCATTTTGTGTATTCATTAAGCAGCAGCTGTAAGTGTTCACTGAAGCACCGGAATCCTGCCACAAAGCAATACATCTCTTCTTCTACACTTGTAAAACCTCAGATTATGTTTTGGTAAACAGGCACATAAATGTGTTTATTTTTCGATCTTCTGAAAGATAAACAGTGTTGCTACCAGGAAATGTCAAAAGTATTTGTGCTATTAAAAATATTTTCTTTCAATCAAATAAAAGACTCTTTAACACCTAAACCAGATACTTTTATTTTTAAATTGATTCTCTTGCAAAAGTGGAAGCGTTCTTAGAATCACTAATGCAAGTAAGTTGTTAATTCTCACTGAAAGCTCTTCAAAGCTCAGCTAGCATAACACCTGTGAAAATTTTGGTTGCTTTTTCCCTAAACCAGCATCTCAATAACACCACCAGTGCCCTGTTAGGACTAAAGTGTGTATTTACCTGAGACTTTGCAAACTGTAATAGGTGAACTTAGTTGTTTTATATATGTGGTATTTTTTTACCAGAAGTTGTCCATTTGTTTATGCTTGAGTCTTCCCTGTCCCAGATAAGAAGACCATGCAGCAAAAGCTGATTATTTCCCTTCATTGCATCATTATTGAGATGGTACTCTGTAACAAATAGAAAACTTGTAGATAGAACATATTGCATTACATGTTAAAGGGTTTGGCTATTGAACAGCACAACCTCTACAAGGATACCCTGGGGCTGAACAGGATGATAACAACAGTGAAGCAGAACAGACCAAATTAACCCGTATTACAAACCAAACTTTGCAGCCCACTACTGAGTTTCCAAGGCTTATTTGTGGATCTGGCAATATCTCTTTTATAAAACGTTTTGCTGCAACGTTATATCTGCACTTGATTTCTGCTGCTTTTTAATCACAACTAAAGGTTGCTCATATAAATGTATTTTCCTATGGGAGCAAAAAAGAGAAACAGGTCTGATCCTGTACTGATTGAGAGAAGGTACCAGAATTGGAAGAGAATTGCCTTTACCAAGTACTGAATTGCACCCTGGTAAATGAAGCAAAGGTGCATTAGAGATCTGACTATAGGGCTCCAGGGGCTGTTGGTGGGAGAATACCATATAGCACTGAACCTTTTGTAGTTCAATGTATTAAAAGATGCGTGAAGATTTAACTTTGCTCAGAAGATGGACATTTGTGATGTAGAGGCACCTGCTGGGAAAGCACTAGAATGTTTCTCTTGCTCTTCTGGATTGTAAAGAAGTCACTCAAAAGAGAAATGTAGAATGTATGCAGAGCTGAAGTAGCTACAGAGGGAGACTGGAAAGGTAAAGCAGCTGGATGGGCAGGTTTGTGTACCCACAGTGTCAGAGAAAATGATGGAGGAATCTGGAGTTCTGTGCATAGATGAGGAGGAGCTTGAAACTCTCCTGAAGTGAGCTCAGTTTCTAGACTAGATTTTAGTGTCATTCTTTTAATAATTGTGTTCTCACTTCACTGTCCATTCTATTCTCTTGCTTGGGAATTTACAGGCTCATGTTAAACAAGGTTTCTTTTCTGGTATTTGATGTAATTATCAGAAGAATGGAGTTCTGGCTCTCTGTCTTGGCTTGCTTTTATGATTTATGTCTCATGTATTCATTGCACTCTCTCAAACATGGACGTGGAGAGTGTGGGAAACTTTCTTTTCTTGTGAGAAGGAGTTTTATCACTCTTTTACAAAGCAAGCTTTAAGATGGTGGTCTGCTGAAACACCAGCTCCCTATCCCTAATGATTTGTCTTCTAATGCACACTGAATGTTGTGCCAACCCTACAATGAAAGCTTACTGATTGAGATAGACCCTGTTTCAAAGCCAAATTTTAAATGCTCCAGTATCTGTTGTCATAAAGGATGTTCTGCCAGAGTAGCGATAGTCAGTCCAGTGGAAAGCCCCAGAGGAAGGACATCTGAGTCACGATGTTGGGTGGGAACAGGGAAGACGCAGTGTCAGTAGCCCACATCCTAGGAAGTGACTCCTGGAGATGGTTTTACTTTCCAGCTTGGGAACTAGGTACAAATTTTCCACCTGGTTTTATTAAAGAATGTGGAAACTTTTTCCCCATGGCTTCAGTTTCATTTTCCCACTGTTTCGAGTGCACTCTGGGGAAAAGAAAAAAAAAAGCAGCAAAACTTCTTATATTGCAATTATCTGAATTTGCAGCTTCTCAGAGTTGCACAGGATTCAGCTGATTGGCAGGAAAGGAGGGAAATGCTTGTGGTCTTACTGTCCATGAGATCTAGAATCTCTCTGCATCAGTATAGGAGCACAAGAAAATGTCACTAGAAGTAATCTCAAATGGCAGAGTCAAACTGATAATTTTTCAAGTTATTATGGTTATTCCAGTGTTGTGCTTGTCCTCGCTAAACTTGTAGCTGTTCAGCACAGTAGCAGAGGCTCATCACACCGTTGCATAGGCTCCAACATGCATGCTGTTAATGAACAGGCAAGTTGCAAAATTAACCCTATGGGAAGATGCTCCAATATAGGAAAAACAGACATGTCTGAAGACAGAAAAAAAAGATCAATTTGAAAAATGAAACTAAACCAAAAAGTGTCCTCACAACAAGATATTTATGAAGTTATAGGAAGATGTATTAGCTAGCTTCATTCATGCATCAAATTGAATGCTTTTTCATTTTACATTTTCCCTCTCTCTCTCTTCTCCTCAGTGGGATATTTGCAGTCAACACAATTTATGTTTGGAGTTAAGGATTTCTGTGAGATAAATCGAGTTAATTTTCTTCTCACTATTTCAAGACAATTACATCAGAGAGTGATTTTATAGCAAAAAGAAAAAAAAAAAAGGAAACCACCACAAAGAGCTTAAAGAAATTAGGGTTATAGAAAGCTTGAATACAGTTTAGATACATCAAAGATCTTAACAGGCATGATTAAATTATAAGTTAAAATAAGGATGCTCAGCATTTTGTCTAACATTCTTCAGTGCACTGAAGAATGCCTTTTCTATAGCTATTAGAAACTGAAGCTGAACACAGAAGTGAGAAGCACAAAAGAACTTTTGTGTTATGTGGAAACCTTTTAGAAAGGCGTTGTTCCACAGGTGCACCAGTGTTACACAACTGCATAACCATTTTCATTGTGTATGTTGTAGAAAGGCTTGCTGAATGGTTGATACCGGGGGAGCCTTTGAGGTACTTCTTCAAAAGACTCATGTGGATTCTGAAAACACTGATCACACTAAGTTGTTTTTCATCACATAAAGTATGAGATGCATGGTAAGATTCCATATGCGAAGAATAAAAATAAAAATTTATGACTAAAATGTAAATTTTATTTACAATCATGTATAAGCCTCCATAGGTGCTAAAATAAATGTTTCCAGTTGTCATGTACTAAATGTTTATTTCCATATTTTCAATAGCTATGGCTCAGTTCATTCAGATCTGTGATTTGTGTTTCTTAGGAAAATAGAATTCTTTCATAAGGGTTATGGGATCCTGGGATCAAATAATCAGTTTTAAATAGCAGTAAGTAACAAAATTAGGATAGAAAGACTAAACAGTACACAATCAGTAAAGAGGAGTAACTTCAGATGCAGTCTCAGAATTGCAGAATTGCTATGAACATACTTACAGTTTTCTGGCTAAAGATAGTTATTTTTTGACACTGGAAACTTGTCAGTGTGTGACAGAAGGCAGATTTCTTAGAAATACCCTTGGCTAGAATATTTCGTTTTATTGGATAAGCATCTGTTGTTATTTCTCTAAGCAGCCTAAAAATAATTGTCAGTTTCTGTCAGTTTCACAAAAGCTACCAGTACATTTGTAATGACATAACACCATGAAACAATTTTAATAACTATTACTAATGATCGTCTTTTATTAAGTCTGACTGTGCCCATTCTGCAATGCCATTTTGTGTGGGCATGCATTTTCTATGTTGTATGCATGACTATATATGACATTCAAGTGGGATTTCAGTGGTAAATGAAATCCCTTGCTAAATGATAACGAAAGGCCAAGCTGCTTGTATGTTCAGTTGTAGTCACAGTGGGTATTAATATACCTCTTCTGAATATCAGTGGCCCTCCTCTGATCCAGGACTACTCCAGGGCAGTTTCTTACACTTTAATTGCTGTATGGTATAGAGATGAATGTGTAGAAGAATAGCCACCTAAAGAAAGTTGAAGGAAAGCTGTGATACTCTTAAAGGCAGAAATTATAGAAAGGTTCAGGTAGAGTCACATTGTCTTTGGTAACACCTAGTCAATATATGTGTTCTCCTGCTGAGTCACAGGTTCCTGGGTGATAATGGCATGAGTACCTATGGAAAATGACCTGCTGTAGCTGTAACATGGAAGTTACTCTCCAGGTGCTGTATAATGGCCAAAGTTCACACAGGTGTTGCCAGCCATTCTATAGTACATCGCGCACTGTCATCTAACATAAACTTGGTAAGCTGTAGCAATTAATTATCATTTGGCAATAGTATGTGATCAACAGCAGTATGTGAATTACATGATTGAGTAATTGTACCTGATGACACTGGAATTCGTAACTGGAGACTAAAACACTGCTTTGTAATGTGTGTTGCAAGGCAGTTTGCTTTATCTTAACCCTCCTGCTTTGTAGGCCAAGACAAAACTGTAACTTCAGAGCCTTTCGTTTTACAGCCACGACTTAATGCCGCTTCTCTTTTACTGTAGAAATCAGAAGCCTGCTGGGTTAGCTGGAACTAGCACTAGGCTTTTGATAGCATCACATTTTAGGTCGTCAGAAGCAACTTGTGATTGATGGCCAGCAACTCAGGGGTGCACACAGATACTGCTGGTGCAGTTACTTACCAACACTCAATCCTGTGCTTGAGCCGCTAGTCTGAAATGAGTTCAATGTAGAGTAAGTGCAAGGTAAAACATGATTTTACCTTGAAGCTAATAAGCATATTAAGGAAATAAAAGTTTTCAGGGTCTATTATACAGTCTGATGAATTTCACACATTTTGTTTTCTCTCAGGCTATAAAGTCGAGATTTGAGCTATTTAGGAATATAAGGCTGTAAAAAACATCAAATTTTGTCATCCATCGTCTCAGGCATCTTTCAGAATATGATAAAACCATGAAGAGAGTATTCCCTCAAAGACTCTTCCCTCACTGCTTCTCACATATGTGTTTCCTTTCTGTACTTTTTAAAGTATACTTAGCTAAGAGGAAGCATTGAGACTTTTGAGATGCTACAATCAAGAAAAAAATAATTCCAGTCCTGTTAAGGCTTCTTTTGTTGATGTGTGGCACTCAGCAGTTTGAGTTTGGCAACTTCTCAACAGAGGAAAACAATTTATCTAAAGAAAAATAAGAAATAAGCAATGTTTCATCTTTTCTAGGGCAAGCTGTCCAAAGTGTTTATTACATAAACCTAAATTTTCAAAAACCTAGTGCTGGTGAAGAAGCTTGGCTTTTTACCTAGGGCAAATCAGTATTGTTTCTTAAGACCTTAGCAACATCTTTTATGTTGATTACAATGCAAAATAGTTTTGCAAAGAAGAGATGCAAGTGTCAGACTTTCTTTCGAAACTGGGCTGGATCTTTACGTTGATGTTAACTAAGCAATGATGGAAGGGAATTACTTCTAAAGCCTCTTTTCTGTGCCTGAATTTTGGGGTGTCTTAAGACCTTACCTTACCTCCTTGTCATCTGGTACCTGAATTATTAGAACACACAAACTACCAGTAGCAGCCCATTGCTCTAAGATATAGCTCTCATTATGATTTGGGAGACTGGTCAAGACCAAATTTCAGAGACTTCCCCTCTCCCTGTAGAGTGCTGGGTGCCTTGCACTGCCACCTGTCCTAGCCCGTCCGCTCCCTTCATTGCCTGAGGCTTTGAAAGTTGCCCTCAGGCCCTTCTTCCTAAAAGTAGCTCTCACATCTTGTCTTTTATTCTTATTTAGACAGTAAATTCATGAGACATGAGTTTTCTCTTTCTACGTGTATGTACAGCCAGAGATAATTTTATGGAACAGCAATCAGGAAATAGGCCTGTGGCCTCAAGCCAAGAGAGGGACCTGCTGGACTATTAGGTGGTATATGCATAATTCATGCCTTGTTTGGGAGGAATAAGCAGCAGCCCAGGCTCTGTCCTAGCAACTCTCTGTGGCTAAACTGATTTTATGTATTGCAACCAAATTGGGTTTATGCTGAGTTACTTTACATCATACTGTAATGGTTAATGTCAGTGTAAATTGAATGGCCATATCAACTGCAAAGATTGGAGTTGTGAGATCAGGAGGCTCTTAAACTGTGCTAAGTTGATTCCTTGCTGTTGGTACTCTGTGTGGGCTAATACCTGGGAGACACTTCTTGTGAATGATGGGATTGGTCAAGTGTTCACATAGGATGTTAAAATTTATACTTCTTTTCTGCTGTTATATTTCATTTCTTGTATACCCTTTGCATGCAAACCTGGAATTTCTAACAGCAAATTAAGCCCCAGTCCCACAAATACTGATTTTTCCATTATTCATTAATTGTCCCTGGTGGCACACTACAGGGATGCCAGGAGACGGTGTTTTCTGAATTTGGAGTTCTGCCTGCGGATGGAGGCTCAGCTACTGAGAACCACAAACAGCTTTCAGATGAAAAGGGTTCTCTAGCCTGCAGTGAATAGCAAATACATTGTCTGTGTTAGAGACAGGCTCCTCTAGCCTGTGTGCAAGGTAGATAAAATCAGATAAAGCTGGGAAGAGAAGGGGATAATGCATGCAAACAAACATAATAAATAAAATACAGTGGCAGCTTTAGGAGTGGCTGGCTAGAGCAGTTTCTAAGGAATTGAGAATTGGGGGTGCGAATCCTCTGTCAGAGGCAGTAATTAAATATTAGATATCTACATCCTTGGTGAATGATGCCATAAAACAGAAACCCACAGCCTCTATCTTCTTTGAGTTTGGAATGAGCCCCCCCCCCAAAAAAACCACAAACCCTGTTCCTCAGTTGTCTAAAGGTGATAGGTGCCATACTCCTAACTGGATTTTAAGCAGTGAATTTAGGTTGGAGGAGTGGTTACCCAGTAAAGCAATGTGAAGTGCATAAGCATCATTGCTTGATATTTTATACTTTACTATCATCAGTGTTTCCTCTCTCAAGACAATTCCCAGACCTGATTCATGTATTTGTTTAACTTACATTGTTAATGGCTTTACTTTTTAAAGTGAAAGAACAAAAATGACCACTGAAGACCAATTAAAGCCCAGGAGAATAAAATACATTTAAAAATCATACATATTTCAAGTAACGTGCAATACCTTGCATTACATTTTTAGTAATGTAAGAAACAACTCTAATCACTAAAATAAACTCATCAATGTCCTCACTTCTGTTGGAATCAGGAATTTGGGCCACCATTCTCAGCATGTAGGTGGTAAAAATCTGTCATTCAATCTGGAAGCTGTAGGAATATATTCCCTCTCTCCATATGAATCCCCATTCTGCTTTGTGCCTGTCCAGAGTGCGGACAATTTTCTTTAACCAGGACTGAGGAACAGTCAGTCTCATTTACAGTCTCAAAAAGTCATAGGATTTACAACATTGCTTACTGTGGCATACTTGGCACTCTAAAGGATATTGCTATCTAGGTGGTAGTTCAGTAGCCAGCTCCTATCCTTTTGCTAGGTTTTTCATTAAGAAATCTGCTAGAAGATTTATGTATAAGACTTTAAATTTTCGTGATACTTAAAGCAGAAATGTTAAGAGCCAAACAAGGCCTTTGTAAAGAGTATAGAATTGGCAACTGCACAGTAAACATGAAACTTGGTAGTGATAGAAAGGGCTTAAAACTGTATAGTTGACAGTACTCTACTGGAGGAGAATAAATTGTCTAGACCTTGTCAGCTGTTTTCCATGGGTGTTTTGGGAGGTATATTCTGTAAAAAAGGGATGTCTGTGATGGCAAAAATTGTAACTGTTAATTTGCTAAAAGGCAATGTAAATGAACAAGTTGAAAAAAACATTTTGGAATTTTTCATCTGTAATATCCAACACCAGGAAGCAATGTTTGATTTTTGGCATGTTCATAATAGCATAGAAGTGATGAGGAAAGATGCATTGGTAGAAGGAGTGTGATTAAAACCAAAGTTCTGAAAAAAGTTTTCATTGATCAGAAAATACCTGAAACTTAAACGAGCAATTTTTCCTTTCCTCTGCAAGTTTTGCTCTAACTACTGGATCATGAACAGAAATTGCAGTGAAATGAATGGAATTTCTTATAAATATCCATGCCAAGAAATGGTGCGATGAAAGTAGGTATTTCTCATTATTTGCAAAAATGTTTCTGCATAATTACTTCTGCCAAAGTTTCATTGCTTTAGTGTCCCCTTGAAGGATTGCCTTTCAAAGTGTGCTTTATTGCAGTCTTTAAAGATAATGCAAGGTTGTATCGCTGCTGCTTCAAGTAAAAAGGAATTTAAACTGCAGACTCCTGTTTCTCTTTTTACCAGACCAGTGCGTGCATGAAGTGCCTTTGAGAGTGTTTCAATGTTTATGTAATGTTTTCTGTAATAGTTTTGGTTTCAGTAGAGTGCATATTCCAAAAGGTCACAAAAAATTTGTGTTGTACCCATTAGCAAATACCGTAATGATCTGTGCAGCCCCAATCTGAAACTCTATTTAAAACTTCATGTGAATTTTTGAATACAAGCTGTACTTCTAAAATTTCTCTTAGCTTGTCACTTTTTGCATTTTGCCTTCTCGTTTATCCCCAGCAGTAATGGAAAGATCCTATTATATTGCACAGGGCTATCTGGAGAATATGGATACAGGCTAGTAAATTGCATATTTGAATTAACTTTCCATATAGAGTTGTCAGACCTCTGAGTCTCCTTTCATTTGCATGAAACACTCAATTCTGCCTCACGAGGTCTATGTATTGTTGAAAGCTGCAGCTGTCTCAGGCTCGACTGATTACTTAGCATGAGACTGTGAAATAGGCCCAAAGGTGTAAAAATCCAGGTTTTCTACCACCTCTATTCCTTGAGGACCCCAGTCTCTTAGGCAGTGTAGGAGGAGCCTTTGTCATCTTTCAGGGGATACCATTCCTTTCTTTCCAGAGTGGCTAGCAGAAGAACAGCTAGAGTTGTGTTACTTCCCTATAGCTTGGTGATTAGAGCATTCTTTGGAAAGTGGAATAGCCACTGTGCCTTGTACAGCAACCACCTTGGATTAGACTTTCATATTACCTTTTTGGAGACATCCCTACTGTTTAGAAGGAGCTTCTGAATTCATTGGTTCAAAAAGTATGTGTGACTCTAGCACTGCAGTGGAGTACTAGAAAGTTTCTGGATTCTGATCCTTAATTCTTAGGGTTTGGGTTTTTTATCATACTGTGTTATGAAGGAGCTGTTAAATAGAAACATTAAAAAGAAAAAAACAAAATCTCAAATTCAACAACTCTCAACCATTCTAGAACATGAAAAAAAAACAAAAATAGCTTCCCATGTGCTCATCCTCTGGAATCTCCTTCCTTCTTAACCCCATGGAAATCCTCAATCCTTTTCTGCTTTACTATAGATTCAGTTACAGTTTGAGCTCTACTTTTTATTCACCTGAGTGACCACAGGAGTGAGGTAAGAATGTATTGTAATTTAGGAAAGAATTACCTGTTAGCTTCAAGGAAAAAACAATGTCAGAACTGCACCTTAGGAGAGGGTGTCCACAGAAGAATACCTTTCCACTTGAGAGTCATCTTTTCGTGGAGATTAATACAAATGTCATCCCATGGCCTTCAGTTTATGTAATGTTTCGTAGGATATGGTTTCAGAGCTGCAAAGTTATGATTCATATTTTCTTATCTTCATCTGAGTAGATAGTGGATCTGGAGCATGGGATCAGGTTTTTCCAGTTTTCACGCACAATATAGTTTAAGAGAGAAAAGAAAAGAGAGAGAGGGAAGGGAAAAGAGGAATGGGGGAAGGAAGGAATTCTTCTGTTGTCAGTGTAGACCAGAGGAACGGCATAGGTCTGTTTCATCTGATCCGTTACTCTCAAAGGTAGATTTAGCTGTAGTTTTTTTTGATCTCTACATGTTTCTGATTTCTTGAACATGTTCTTTCTCTGCAGAGCACTACTTAGCGTGCTGGAAATTTTAGGTGGTAATTTGTTTTCAAGCTGCCACCAATTTTTCTCAGCAGAAAATAACACTTTGTGTCAATTTTAACTGGTGATGGATGCAGGGACATTTTTTCTACCTGCAGCAAAAAGGCCACGATAACTCTCAGAGCTCCTGCCTATGTATGTTTTCCGTGAATTTAAAAAAATAATAATAAATAAATAAAGCACTGCCAATTCTGAAAACTGATGCCTGTCCTCTTTCAGGAGCAGCTGAAAGTTAATTTAAAAGGAAAAAAAAGTTAGCTAGAGTTCACTGCTCTCCCCATTTTTAGCCTAACTCCACAGTAATTGGAGACTAAGAACCTTCTATGTGCTCTTGGGAAAATGTCAATGTCTTCTATTTAGTTATGACATTTGAAAGCTTTGACAAATGAATACATACGTGTAACCCACTCACTAGCAGTCATTATGCCCATCCTCCCCGTTTTGCCCACCCTGTTGTACATCTGAAATTGTTTCAGTTCTCAGGTATAAATACTGTCTGTTTAGTTTAAATTATAATGGTTCATGCGTTAATTCTTATCACTGTCAATGAGAATCAGTTGTGACAGTGCCTGATGCTGCTTTCATTTATAGTGTTGCAAATTTGAAGACGGCGTAACAGAACTACAGGGCTGGTGAAGTGTGGAGAGCGGGAACTCCCACACAGTGGGGTTTGATGGCAAATTTTGCCACTTATTCATATTATTGCGTAGTGCAACTGATGCACCTGTGGCTAAAGTAAGGCAGTCCTCATAGTGGCACTTACCTGCCAGGCTTTTGACGTGTTGCGCTACCTTGAGCATTCCCATATGTTTTTGGGCAAAGTCATGTGAATAAGGTCAAAGCCAGATTGCCTAGAATTATACAAAGTAAGTCCTAGCCATCCACAAAGGTGAATCTGGGTAGATCTTGGTCTGTCTGCAGTGGTAGTACGGACAATGGCTACAGGCTCTTGTGATTATCCTGGACTTTGGGATGTAGTCCACATGCGAACAGGGCTTTCATACCCCTCTTTGGAGAAGCAAGCTCTTGACATGTGCTGGTAGAGCTGTCTGCAGACAACTGATCCACCCAGTCTTTATACTGGCCAGTCATTAATTTAATAGCAGGATTGATTTGGAGACGTGCTTCCAGACTGGGGACAGAGGCAGATAATTTTCTATTGTTTTTCCTCTGTTTCATTCAAAAATTCCACCTCTCCATCCCCAGGTTATTTGTAGCATTAAATTTGGTCCAAATATATGTTATCTATCACACAGAAGATACTCCATGTTTCTGGTGTTTTGTGCAGGGTGTTAAGCATGTACTAGGAGAGCTTCAGGCTTGGATGCAGCTGAAGCATACAACTGAGGGATCTGTTTGCGAAGAGCTGGTTTAGCAATGTATGCAGTCGTTGTCAGATACAGTCCAGCCCACTACTTTAGTCTGCTGGTATTAGCAACAGAAGTTACATATCCTCAAAGGCGGTGAGAAGAGGAATATGTAGGGTTTAGGTCAGGACTTAACCATGTCCAAATCATACAGTCATAAGGGACTGAAATAATTGCATCTTGTAACATAGGTAATCGCTTCGTTAAAGAACAGGAAATACTTCAGTTAATGGAAGGCTCAGACTAAAGACCAAACCATGGTCTTGAACAAACACGAGTGTGCTGGGTCAACATTTAGTCTGCAGGAGGCAGAGGATGGGTCGTTAGCACACTTACATGAGTCTTTATGTTTACTGAGTTACTGCAAATCCAGAACTCAGTTCCACATAGAATGGAAATAAGGATGATAGATATTAGTAAGAATTCAAAGTATCTGTTGTTCCTCTTTCTTTCCCTGTCTTAGCATAGGCAATGTAATTTAATGAGTTATGGGTCCTTGGCTAAAAGGCTCTAGCTTAATTTCCTTCTTTGTGACACACTGTTATTTGCAAAGAGGTAATGTGGTTTACCTTCTGCATAAAGATTAAAATCAGGGCAATGAGAGTTGTGTGCTGACATTGGAGAACAATATTTGACCTTCTGAAATTTGAAGAATCTGTAAAGAGCCTGGATGTTGCAGTACATATGTCAGAGAGGTAGTGTAAAGAGAGGCCTGTCAGATTTTGGCTCAGAGCCTTCAGACATGAATTGCAGCATCTTTACAAAGAGCCAGCCTAGGTAGCTGTATGATGAGCATGGAATAGACAGAGATTTCAGATATCCACATACAAATTCATTTTTTCTCTTCAGTTCAGGAACTACCAACGTATCACATCCACAATGCCCCAAAGCATCCTCCCAGCCAGTTGGCTCTTAGCAAGAATAGAATGAATTTCTTAATCCGTACTACCACCTCCTGCCAACATACTGTGCAAGTAGAAGATGTATCTGCTTCAAAAAGCATTTGTCTGCTTTCCTAGCCAGGCGTATGCTTCAGAGGTGACAGCTGGTGCAGGAAAGAAGCACTTATTTATACATACATATATATAGAATTATACCTATATATATGAATATACACATGGATATATATATGTACATGTATGCATATAGCAAATGCCTTATGTATGCATGTTTGTGTATGAAAAGGAAGAAACCAAGGAGACTGATGGCATGCCAGTTTTCTGGTTCAATTTTATGTCTTAGTGCTTTAGAAGATTAGGGACAGTGTTGGGATCCCTAGTGACCAGCAGACAGAGGAGACCTTATCTTGTGATGATTTCTATGCTCAGCAAAGTACACTTTTATTCTTAATTTGACATCAAATAAATTCTTAAATATGCAAAAGATCAACTGTCTGGGTTCTTCTTTTCATAAAAAAATAATCCTGCACTCACCATTTACTGAGAGTGACTCAGTATATTCTCAGTAATGACATCTGTAGTGAAGGGAAGTATCAAGAGAAACCTAAGGAAGGCAGCTGAGTTTTAAGTTGTCTAAGAACTGCATCACCTCAAAGAGAAGAGTAACACATAATCCTTCTGAAAGAAAAAAAAAAATTCACCGTGTTGACATAATTATAGTAGAATTAACAGATGCTACATGCCATAGCCTGGGTTCTATGCAAATGAAAACTGGAATAAAAAGCATTGTAAGAATATGGAATTTTTTTTTTTTTTTGGCAGAAATATTCCTTTTTCTTGCTAAATCTTTCTCAAATACATGTTATACAGCTCCCTTGCCTTGGCACTGGATAGATGCAAAAATTCTCAAGCTGAAAATTTGGTTCATCTATAAGAGCATTAAGCATACATTGGATGCCAAGTGCGGGTTTGACATGCATTTGTTCAGTCCCAATTTAACACTTACTCATACCATAAAATTCAATGAATTAGGAAGAAGGATACAGAAGAACACTCTGACCCCCACCCCCCCCCCCCCCGCTCC
>VZZY01005807.1:50406-65405 GCA_013400335.1 Eurystomus gularis
TACAGCTGCTACAGTGGGCACAGGAAGATTAAAGTCTGCCATCACTCTGCTTAAAGAACCTAAGGGAGATCAACACATCTGGTCTAGGGGGAAAATAAGTCTGTCAAAGCAATTATATCATATCGTTTGCAGCAGCTTAGAACAGAGGTGGGAAGGAGAGAAGGAAATTGATTAACCTTTAATGTAGCCTTATGTCTGTTACTTTTTCCTACCTGCCAATTCCTCACTTCATTTAATGATCAGTAGCCCTCGACACTCACGTGTCATCTTTAGGATCCTGATAACTTCTATTCTTAGTTGCTCTCTTTTGCTGGACTAGTTATAGCTCAGCTACTGGAACCCAAAACAGGTTTGCATCAGAGACAGCAAGTACTGATGAATATTTCCCAGACGAACCTCAAGTGGTGGATGGTGATGCTACAGACACTGGGTCTGTTTACATGGATTGATTGATTTTTCCTAGATAAGATCTTAGATATTAAAAGGATATGTTTTAAAACAAAAGTAAATGGATGGCATAGGCAGATCGACAGATTTTAATTGCAATCCTGAGGAAAAGTAGCTGTAGTCTCACTGTGATTTTTGAAGCCAGTGTGCTTGTTTTAGCTCATAGCTCCATAAATCTGCCAAATAGCAGTGACATTTCCCTTAGAGTTTTAGTCAGTTAATGCAAGAAATATTAAGAAAAGCAGTAATACTCTGTCTGCAGTTCTGTTACTTGGGGAGAGTAGTGATGTGTGTGTGAGAGATGGTGGTTGGTTGGGTGTGAGAAGATATTGCAGATGGAGAAGGAAAGGTGTTTTTCAAAGCAGTTAGAATTGTTTTAATCTGCTTTGTTACAGTGGCATTGCCTCTAATCCTTTCCTGATGTATTATTGATAAGCTTTTCACAATGTACATCATAGTAGGATTCATCAGACTTGACACTTTATCCTCACAGTGCATTTGGAAAGCTCAGAAGTCTTCTATTTCCCATTTTACATTTACATTTATTTCTCATTTTTCTGGCAGAGAGAAAAGAGAGTGTAAGGCAAATTGTTTGAACTTGAGTTTCTGCAGTTAGGCAAAACATGCCCTTCTTGTTAAAAATTAGGCCAAAGATTTTGGTCTCTACATATAGATTTAAATATCTAATATTAGATACCTCATATAAGAGAGATTGACCTCTGTGATTGCCCAGTACTGTGCAAAGGCTTTCCAATAAATCTCAGAGACAGATTTTTTATCTCCTTCATTGGTAAAAAGTTGCTTTTCCAAGGTTTTTCATGCAAATCAATCTTTAGACACATCTTAACAATGAGATATAAATTGGCTAAAGCTGTCTGAAAAACTGAATTGCTTTTCAGAAGCTGAATCAAAAATAAGATAAAATATCCTTTGATCAGTTGGAATGAAAAATATTAACTGCTTGTTTAGAGATTTTCGTCTGAAACAACAAACAAACAAACAAATTCTGGCCAGACTTGAGATGTTTTAACTGGGCAAAACTCACTTTATTTCTTTTATGTGCAAGTATATCTTTTTTTTTTTTTTTTTAATATTGAATCCTTTTGTTTTTCCAAAGGAATAGATTTCAATTTTTTAAAAAGGTATAAAAGTTTAAATTCAAGATTCTTTACTTGTGTCTTGTAGTAAAGTAAGTACTGCTTCTGCTTAGTTCCCTGTTCTGAGAGTTTTTCTATACAAGTTTATTTTAATTTTGTGGGACCTTTGATTACGGAGTACAATACTCTAACTTGGAATCAACCTACCTCTGTATAAGCCCTTCACATTGAGCCTCCTGTTAGAACTGAATTCTTTTTTTTGTTTGGTTTGGGTCTTTTCCTGGGTTTCTGTTTTGTTGGTTTGGGTTTTTTTGGTTTTTTTTTTAATTGGTTTGGTTTTTTGGAAGTGTGATTTTCCAAAGAACTGTTATAAGGCAGTATCAGAAGGAAAATCATACTGCTGCAAATTAATACATAGCCTTGGACAAAAGACGCCACAGCTGTATGGGAAGCAATCGATAACTTTGTGCTAGACTTAATAGGAGCTTTTAGCAGGTTTTATTGTTGCTAGAAATAGTGTTGATGTTAAAGATACAAAAGTATTCTCATTGTTCTCATTCTCCAGTTCATGTTCTCTCACATTAGAAAGATCAATTAAGATGCATGCATTTTATTTTCTGTTTGAGAGAGGCCAAAAAAGATGATGTGATTAAATGTATGGCTTTTTAAGCAATGGCATTAGATCTGAAATAGACAACTTCCCTCACCTCGATTTGCAATGAGTGGGATTGGATGGTAGAAAGTTTGTGCATCATCACCTAGCTTGTGTTATCCTGGGGCACTGGGAGTAGCATTAGTTTATGTTCCTCAAGGGCATATTTGTGCTACATTGCTGGGTTAGAAGCCCTACTTGGCCAGGAGCAGAAACTGCATACTGTATGGGGATTTTGATCTATAAATTACATTTAGGAAGTATCTGAGTAAAGATAATAAGAGTTGTAATTCAAGACAAGAGGAGTCAAATATGTGTTAAGAGTGGATCTACATTCTTGCATCTAAACTTACAAAGTAGATTGGGAATGTTTAACTTATGGAAAATTAGTGTAATTATGTTTCTGTGTAAAATGGACAATCCATTCTTTATATCTAGTTATTACATGCTTTCCAACTAATTTTTTCCTCAAGAAATACAGCTATGAAACCATGTGTAGAATAAACTATACGTATTCATTTACTAAAGAAATCCTTAATTACACTTAGTCCTCAGAGTAGCTGAAGTTTTTCTAGGGAAGAGAAAAAGCTATGTCACCTCTGAGTTATGTGCTGCATAAATATGTAACTCACATTTAATTGCCTATCATTCCAGCACCTTGAAAACTTTGAGGAAGAATTTATATTTAAATGAAGCTTCACTGATTTTGTTCCTTGTTATTCCATTTATGTTCTTTGAGGGACATACGTTACTTCAGAATAATTTTCAATAATGATTTTTTCCAGTAAGTTAGCTTCTAACATTATAAAATGAAACAAATGCTCTTGATGTGTTATTATACACTAGACTTTGTTTGATAATGTTTTTCATAAAAAAAGAGAGCTGTCATTTTTTGCATTTGTCATGTTAATGGATTAATTTAAGTCTTAAATACAGTGTTTAATCATGCCGTAGGAAAATACAGACTTGTATTAGAGTGACTGCAAGCAGTATGATAGCAAAGGTAATGAAGCATTCCGTTCTGAGACTATGAAGTAAGTAAACTTAATAAACAGCTTCAGAAAATTTTACAAGCGAAATAGCAAAATTTGGCTATCTATTGCTTTTCTCAGAGGGTGAGTTCATCCCCCCAAGGTCTTTCTTGACACAGTTTTAACTATTTTTGTCATTTTTTTTGACTCAATTTATCACTGAGTCATATGAAAAAGATTATTCAGCAGTTATACACAGATTTTGTCTGGCAAAATCATAGAAGAACTGTTATGGAACAGAATGATAGAAAATAAGTCTATTTTCTATAAGTATATATTCTCTATAAGTATATTCTCTAAGTATATTCTTCTATAAGTATATTTTCTCTTACTCAAATAGGTTCTGTAACTCTGGTAACTGATCTCCATGGAATTTCTTACTCCTTGTTTGCCCCAGTGCAAATGACAGCAGATAGGTCTTAAAGGCTTACTGTATGGAATCCATTGAGTACTAAAATGAACAAGTAAGCAAGCTTATCTTCCACCCCCAAAAATTCACTTTAGTAATGTTTAATCAGAGCCTCAATCTGAAAGTACATTCATATCACAAAGTCAATATTTAAGTCAATACAGAGATCTCCTTAACTGATCAGATTATCCTGGAGTGTTTTTGTAACTTAGCAATACTAAAAGTGATAAAAGTCATGATTTTCAAATGTGGAAGAATTTTCAACTTTTTCCCAATCCAGTGTGATCTGATTTTAAGCACCTCCTTGCTTCTAAAATGTGTGCTTACCTATGGACATCTGAATTTCTTACATCTGTCCTCAAATAACAGTTCGATTAAAGCTTACCAAAAATGCTATGATCTTAGTTTAGGAATAAATTAATCAACATGTCAACATCTGTTCATCCTAAAACTGTTTTTCAGTAAGACCCTCCATTAGTTCAGTGGGTATATGTGAAAGATCTGTGGGATCCCATCATAAATACTGTGCATAACCTTGCTGTTGACCCTTGTGCCTTTGATAAGAAACAGTTTGTCGTTTGAATATACATCTATACTTGCAGTTTTGACCACACAAGGTGTCACTCTTGCTAGTAGCATCACTGTATATTTACTCTGGAGTTCTCATCAAAATACACTAAGTGGATCCAAGTCCATCTTGATTTATGTTCAATGATTTCCTTTGGGCTTACCTGTAGGTTTGTTTCAGAACAGAGTTTGAAATGTTCGTATTTGCTGACATGACTGTTTTGAAGGAAAAGGCTACATTGCTTTAAAATATTTCATATCAAAGCCAAGAAACTTACGGATGATCACACAATCTTCTGCTATTAGCCATTGATTTGGTCATTCAAATAAAGGAAAAAATAATCCCGTCACTTGCAAAAATGCAGAGCCTGAGCCCCACAGCTTCCTTCAAATGGTAGGTGTTGATTTCCCACAGGTTTGCATATAGCAGATAGTAATCTTTAGAATGAAGGGAAGATCTTGCTTTTGAAAATTACTTGCTCCATTTACTGAGAAATTAGTTGCATGTCGAGAATTTATGAGAACAGGATAGAAAAAGGTTTTTGTGGTTGGTGCAACTTGCAGTTAGAGCCAGTGTTTCCTGCCACTTCTCTCTTTCTGTGGGGTTCAGCTTTTCATCTCTTTCACCACAAACTGCTCTGAGCAGGGCTTGTTCTGGGGATGTTGTGTGAGTCAAGATGGCAGTCAGTCACAAGTGGGGAAAAGATCAGAAAAATCATATTCTAGTCTAGGAAACCCAAAAGTGACAAAATGTCACATTCTACTGATAGAATGTCAGGCATCAACATTAATTTCATGTAATCCTACCTTTACAAATCTTTTTTATCTAAGTGGATGGATTAATTGAGGAAGATCTGAACAGAGATGCCTACTTTTAAAAATACATATTTGGAAATCAGCTTCTTGCTGCTTCAATTCCAAATGAATTTTGTCAGTTTGTTCTGCAAAGACCAATCCCAGATTCTGTAAAACCCAATTAGGATGTTCAGAAACAGGCTGCATGTAAAGTGTTTTTTAAATTTCATTTTATAATGGAAGATCTGTTGAGTGACCTTTTTAATCTGTCTTTCTTTTGCCTAGATTTAAATGTGAATGACATGATCAACAGATCTTCAACGCGTTTTTTCCCCCCAAAACAAATAGAAGTGTGCATTGGTTAGTCAGATGCCTGCCTGTTCCCAGATGATAGGTAGTCTGTTGCTTACTTTAACACAAAACATTGTGCATCTTAAATATCTGTGTTCATCTCTGTCACATACTTAGGCCAGTACAGACACTATAACCTAGTTTATTAAATAAACTGATTAGTGTTTATTTAATTGGATAACTAAGAAGGTAATAGCACAGAAAGCTGAAGAGCCTTAGTAGTGGTGTCTGAGAGGAACAAGAGATAAGAAAATCTCTAGTATGGGGAATTGGGTCTCACTTAAAAATTAAATTATACAAATCCATTCAATTACCTTGAATTAATTCCTAAGTGTGCACATGCCAATTTGTGATACATCATCAAGATTCATCGCTGTCATATTGATTTGAATTAATTCTCTGCAACAGTAGAGATCCATACACCATTCTATAAACCAAATAAGCTTTTCAAGATCTCTCTTCTCCAGCAATTCAGCACTGAAAAGCAGGGAAGACCAAGAAACAGCACCTGAAGTCAAACCAGTGACTGTGGTGTGATACACCAAGCTCAGGCATTCTGAGTCCCACCACAGCATTACCAAGTTCAACACAGACTGCAGAAACCTGGCCGAGAGCAGGTTAAATTAGATTTTTTTTTTTTTCTGCAGGACTGAGAGCACTTAGTATCTGAACAGGTTAGTTCAAAATAAATCTGAATTTTTTTACAAAACCTTCTATGATTTGTTTTGACTGCACAGTAGATGCAGAATGTCTTCACACATCCCTCCTATCAGCTCATCTAATACTACGGAAATACAATGGACTTTGTGACTTGCAGAGTATTGTGTGTTAAAAGGCAATTTTTCCTTTTGAAAAATGCTAGCACAAAGCACCACTTCGAATTTTATTCTTAGAGTGACCTGATGTTACTTGTCAAATTCTGATGGCTTAGAGGTTCACGGCATCATCATTTTTCCTTGAACAGGCAGAAGACTCATAGAATTTTGGGCTGCTTCTGTTCAAGGCCATTATTGCTTTTGCTCAGGATAGCACTTTATAATTGCAGTCTCTGGTTAGCAAACTCATACTCTTGCTGTAATTGGAGAAGTCTATATAACATAATTTTCATATAAAATTACAAAAGAACCTTTCAAATAAATTTAAGTACTGGTAGTATTAGTAAAACAAACAAAAATCCCCATAGCGGCTCTATGGGACTAAATATCTATTACCATAGAGTTTTGTGAAAAAAATCATGGATAGAGGAAAATTCACGATCTTCAGAAAAAAAAAAAAAGTCACAAGAACATGTCACAGATCGATATAGACTTTGAAAGATAAACTGGCTTGAGACTGTGCCGTTTGCTGCTCTTCTTGCTGTTACAAAATCCCATGTAGTACACTGCACACCAAATGTGGAAGCTGTTTTTTTTGTAGGACAAATTTAGCCAAAGGTTTTAATAGTTTTCTGAGTTTTCAGTAGATTTAAGCCCTGAACTGTATTCCCTTCTATAACCACATACACACACACACACGTGCACGCACACAGCTAACATGCAGCCATTCGGGAAAAGCTAGAGGGTAAATAATACATTAATTTCATTGAGTTACCAACCAGTTTTCTTTATCTTCAAACGAAATATTAAGGTTTCAATTATGCCGAAATGAACACAGAAATGAACACACTATCTAGTCAGTGACTGTAGGAACTACTTTTTGTAGAATCATTTATACAATGCACTGCATTACTACTTTGTACTGACAGAGGATTTAGTGGTTCATTATTATAGTTAGTGGGTCACTGACAAAACAGACCTTACCTGCCCCTGTTGTGAAGCCACTTTCAGCAGAATTATTCATTGTTCATAGTACACAGAAAATTAAGAGGAATGATGTAGTCAAGTAGCCTTTCTGCTAGGAAAGCATCTATTTTCTACACACAGTAATTAGTGAGATGCGAGAGTCAAGCAAGGACAAAACAGACTCTTTTTTTCACATATGTGAGGTCAATGCAAAGAGTTTGTGGGAGCTTATATTTTATATGTACTTATTAGGCATGGAAGACTATAAGTTGCCTTTGGTACCCTGGGATGCTCTCTCATTAGGTACAATAAGTTAAGCAATGTTCTATTTGGCATCAGAATTTGGCTCCCAGCCTTAGGTTGTAGATTTTTGAGTGAACACAAGATGGAGGGAGCTCACTGTAAACACCTGTCCAAATACTTCACTAGCTCCTTAAAATCTCCTTTATCTCTTGTCAAATTAGTCTGCTGCTGAATTACGTTGTACTGTGAGGTCCTGACTGATAATGTGCCCCTCTCTCTCTCCTTGTGCTCTGTTATCTCTTCCCTGGCCTTGCCTTTTGCTTACATGGGGTCTTGGAGAAGAAACTGGGTGTTTTGTTCCCTGTCTGCATTGTGCCTGTTACTGTAGCAGCCTAGCTCATGACTACACTTGCTGGTTGTCATTATGGTAAAGTAATGGTTAATGCAAAAACTTGATTTCTTCATCTGTGATACTGTGAAAGGGTTTCAAAATGATGGTTAAGGATTACTGACAGCCTAATACCAAATAAAAGTATCATGACTTAAATTAATGTTGGAGATGCGGTTAAATCCACAGAACTGAAAATGTAGAAATGATTTTTTCTCTATGCTGACGTCTCCCTTATCTCTGGCTACCTCCTCTTTTCTGATATCAACTACACCAAGGGAAAGAACCTGTAATACATATGTTATTTTCGTACACATAAGTTAAACTCAATGCAAAATACAAGCAGTTCACGTAGTAAGTAAACACTAACCTGCTGAATTGGGTGAATTTATGAGAACAGTTATTTCAATTTTCCAGACAAATTGTGTCTTAAAGTTCCTCTTAACATTCTTAATTCATCCAAAATGCAGCTCTATGAGGGACTCCTCATTACTGTAAGTTACTGCAGTACTTGTGATTAGTGCATTCCAGCTCTCAGTCTCCTGGGCTGTGTTTGTGGGGGTACAAAAGAGTGCTTTTCCAGCAAAGACTACCTGGCATGGACCATACAACAGTCTTTTTCCGTGACAGCAGTAAAATGCTGCAGTATTGTAAATTGAAGTGATCAGATCAGCAGTGATACAAACGAAGTTATCATCACTGCTGCCGGCCTGCTGCACTCTGTGAAAACCTGGTCTATTACACTTCACTTAACTTTTACATTATTTTCTTTCAAGTTATTTCTTAGAGTTGCCTGAGACCCTTATTTTTTTTTTGCAGTTGAGATGGCTGACTTCTAAGCTTATGGGCTAGAAGCTTATGGGCTAGGATTTTTAGACTGGGATCAGAAAGAATAACAATGTTGCTGTGACATCAGTGATGCATCCAAGTTAAAATAGTGCATTTATTTGACGTTTACTTCTTTTACAGTGAAAAAAATTCAGCATACTTTATTCTGGTTTCCATTATGGAAAAATTGTTTTTATAAGAGTTACAAGAACGTAAAATAAGGAGTCTTGTAATGAATGTTGCTTTCAAATCTTGTGGTCCTATGAACAATGCTATGATAGAGACATTGAGTGATCCATCTGTATCAGTTTTGACACTGCTGTACCTCAGTGTTGTGCTTATCTTTGAGAAGGCTGTGGAGCTGTTACTACCTAGTGCCAACAACTTTTTAAGACAGATGTTTTAATTCAGAATATGTTGGTTTAATAGAGTGGGCTGCCCAGATTGAAAATGCACTGTTCTTTTCAAGGGCGTGCACTGTGGTAAGTTTTTTTTGGTTTGAGATGAATGTGGTCATGCTTAGACTATATTCACTGCTTAGAAGCTGAATCTATAAAGCCAAAGGTAGATTGAATGGCTTTTCTTCCTTAGAAAAACCCCAAAGGTATATGTCCTTACAGTATAATACTGGGAATCCAGCCCTGTCACTGTAAAACACAGAATAGCTCTAAATGTTTCCAGGCCGAAAAATCTTTTAAAATGTCAATAAATGATCTAAATTTACAAGGCTGAATACTTACCTGAAATTGAAGGGAAAAAAAAGTACCTAACATATATTTCAGTGAAGAAAAACCACTACTCTAGTCTATAGGAAAATAATTTACTGAAATCTTTCAGAATATACTGATAAAGATAATGTCATATTATTAGGAAAACTTGCAATTAGGATTCAGGTAGACTGTTAAATTGGCTTGTTAAATTCAATCTGCAATCTGAAGGGCACTGAAGATTTGGAGGAAAAAATTGTACCAATTCATTATGTCCACTGTTGCTGTGACAACAGGATTGGAGAACAGTCTGATTAAAACAAAACAACCTCTCCCAAAATAACCACCAAAACCAACAAAAGAACATTCTGCTGGTCCTATTAAATCCAAATAATCGGCCAATAAGAATATAATGGTATTCCAATTAAATGAAAGTGAACCATGTAAGTACTGAAATTGTGCCTGCTGCAGTTGTCTAGGAAAATATTAAAACCAGAAACGGATAACTGAAATTAAAGGCAGCGTTGCTGAGGATTTGCTAATTTAGGCAAACTGTCAAGTGTAACACTCAGTGTGTGTTTTATTAAATTTTTTCAAGGAATGTGTTTGACCTACTGTTCCATGATGCATGGGTGTCTTGCAAAGCAAACAGATGCCTGAAGACAAGCCCTCTGCTTCTTAAGCATGACACATGCAGAGTTCTCTTACAGGCTGAGCACTTGTGAAAAAATCTGTTGGCTATTTGGGTATCTAAATGTAGATGGACCTCAGTGTTTTGCCCATAGCTGCTACATGAATTATTGTTACCTGTGTTTTTCATATAAGGTTTTATGTCAGATTTTTGGTTCTGTACGTGTAACTGGATATTCCCAGTGTGTAGTAACTGCTATATCCCACAGCAGGATGACAAGCCGCAGCATGGTAACGTCAGGCAAGGGCTGTTCTTTTTCTTAAAACTAATTTCATCTCCTTAAACCAAATTACAATAGGACTCTACAGGTGGTGAGGCTGAGGGCAAAGACGGACAATTATTCTAATTTGAATTGAATGAATGAATTTGCTGATTGGGGAAGTTCTGGTCGTTGGAAGCAAAGACAAAAAGGGAGAGATAGAAAGGGCTAAATTTTATACCTGCCACTTAAAATATGTCTGCTGTACTGTAATTCAACTAAGCAGCAGCAAGTAACTTTAATTAATCTCTAATTAGACCCATGAGTTTTAGCTGTGAGAAAGTCTGGTTTCTTAAAAATAATTTAAAAAATCCCTCCACCACCAAAGACTGTTTTTCCAGACTCTTCTAGCCTTAATTGCATCCCAAACACCTCAAGCAATTTTCTGGGCCAATTAAATCAGGACAGTGGCTAGATTAACACACTGCCATGTTGTGCTTGCTTGCTAGAGTTAAATCATTTGAAAAGTGAGGAACAGCCTGGCATCCAGACCTAGATCTTGCAGCTGCCATTGCTATGCAATTGCCATGGCCACTTCAGACCCTTACGGGTAATATTTTTTCTACTGATGCCTAAGAAGATTTAAAACGTAGGAGGAACAACAAGAGCAAATAAAGAGAACAAAAGGTCAGGGGAAAAAAATTAAGTCCTTCTTATTAATAGGGTTTTTACATGATGAGAACACATTCCACTGAAGAACAGCTCTACCTTCTGTGCTCTCACTGTTGTACTGCAGTGTATTCAGCATTGTTTATGTTGTATATATAAAGACTGAAATTTCATAATGACAACTTTAATATACATCTACCCTAAAGCTACTTTGAAGGGTGATTGACTGTGTAGGAGCAAATATCAATATTTAATACAAAATAATATTTTCTCTGTGTTTTTGGAGGTATTCATACAGCCAAAAAGGTGGCAAAATTTGGCAGTACTTTTCCCAGTGCAGCTGCAAACATTTAGGGTCACTGGATAGTCCTGTTTTTTAGAGCTATGTCTGCTAAGTATGTGATTTATGTAATGCATTTGTCTATTTTCTAAAGGGTTAATTCAGAAGGGCCACTGAAATGAGGTAAACATGCTGTTTATATGAGCTGTTCCATTTCATGTCTTTCATGCAGACTTAAAAAATACTGTTACACTGCCGGCTTCTCTGTTGACCTTAGATTACTCCTTATTTGCAGCTGCATTTATATTTCATGCAACAGAAATTAAACCAAAGAAGGTTCATGCTGTAAATATCAAGGAAGAGGACACAGTAACCTCGAGCACTGATGACAGATGAGAATCCAATGTCAGAAAATTTGGATGGAAATTATCTTTGAAATTGAGGAGTATCTTCTATAGCAGTAGAGTGAAATGGAGGTCACAGGAATATACAAGGTGTATTTTAAGTTCAGGTGGAGGAGGGAACTTGCCAATTCTAAAGCACATTTAGGTCACTTAAGTACCATGATGGGCACAAGCCCCTTTCTTTCCATTTAAGTTGTATGCATTAGGGTCTAAGTGCCTGAACGCCCTTCTAGGCACCTACATTTATGCTACACTGTAATTGTAGGAATCTTAGACTTTGACAGCTTAGCATCTACATTATACACATATCCTGGTGAGGATTCACTGGCTGTGTGTGTGCCTGCATACTGCTTCACTTAGGAAATATGACCCAGCATGTGTGCTCAGAAATAACCCCAACAACTATATAGGAGTACTCAAAATTTTAAATCCTTTCATCTTCCTGACTTAGAAGAAAGACTTCCTCACTATCTGCCCTGTTAATAGGGTACTGTAACACTGGGTAAGGAGATATTCAGGGCTGGTGTCCTCTAAAATCATCCTTAGTTTCTGTACTTAATTTAAGATATCTTAAAATTATCTGGGAAATAGATAGCTAAACACACTTGATGGTCTGGGACTTAGTCTTTGATAACTTAAGCACTATAAAGTCAGCATCTCACAAACATCATTGTATAAAACTTCCAAAGTATGAATAAGTCAGACCCATTCTAAAATAAAAAGAGAGGACAAGTACATGATTAAATCACTGGTTTAAGGCTTGCTCAGAGATTAATTTATTTTCATGGTGTCTCTATAAGGTTAGGAAGTGTTAGACAAGATGATTCTTGTTTATAAGGCTGGAATAGAGGCAGTGATGCATTAAAAAGTGGTTAATCCTCAATTTTACTCATTTGCACGAGGAATTACAGTCCTGGTACGCCACTGCTAAAAACACTGGGGATTGTTTGTGTGTAAGATGAACACACTGCATTTGTAGAAGCAGGTGCGTGTGAGATACCCACTTTACACAATGGGAGCCATCCAGACCATTGGCCAGCACAAGCTAGGATATTAGATACCATATGGAAAAAGACAGGGTAAGTAATTCGCAGTATATCACAGAACAAGTCTTGAAAAGGACACTGAATATTTAAAAAAGAACAGGTTTTCTAGTCTCCTTGTAGTCCAGGGCAACAGCATGCTAACCTTTTGTTAGGGCAGGCAGTGAACTTAGACTCTTCCTCCAGCAGATGTGTCTCAGGTTACAGAGCAATCCTATGACTTGGATTGTTTGATGCACTGAGGCTCCAACCATGGAGCCCAATGGTTTTTTTCCACTTCACAAAATCGATGTTTGATGAGGATGCTGAAGACCAAGGTGATGAAGGTTATAACCACTGTGGGTAAAAATGGTCAGCATTTCAGAAGACACTGAAATAGAAGGGACTATGCTGAAGGAGGCTGGGAACAACATGGCTCACCCTTTGGAGACAGCTGTGATTTCCAGGCATAATGAGTTGCATAAAGACACTGAGCCAAACCTCTAAATATCCCAGCCTGTGTTTAGTTAATTCCTGCCTTTTTGAATGCTTACTGTTGTAGTGTTTTGCTGTTTGTGTCTTACATGGAGTCTCTGAGGATTTTATCTCTTTGTTTTTCCAAATTATTGACTGCTACAAATCTATGACTTTTTCCTAAAAAAAAAAAAAAAAGGCCACTTTTCTTTGTCTTTAATTTGCATTCTCTATTATGAACGATCAGCCAGAAATACCGAGGCAGTTGCGCTAATCTGCCAGTTATCAGTAAAAAGGCCACATTCAGAGAGGTTGCACACTAAAGCCCTGGGCTGTGACCAGGCTGTCCCTGGAGTTCACAGCATGTCATGTTGGGTCCAGGGGACCTGCTTGGGTACCACTTCCTGCACAGATAAAATACACAATATAATGAAGGAAAGTGTAAAAAACAACTGACGAGGCTTTTTCTTTTTTTTAAAGAGGAACTCTGTCTTTGCTGCTCTGTTCTGTCCACCAGTTACTAGTCACAATGTTAAGGATGTAGAAGGTGCTTTGCCCTAGAGTTCCCAGTTCCAGGCACCAATTTTTTTTCCGTCTGTTGCTGTATCTATGGTATACCACAGGACTCTTACCATACTCTTCATTTCTACTCATGATAACATCTCATTTTTTCTTGCAAACATAGCTGCTTTTTGGACATAGTTTCAAAATTTTTGAATGCAAGCTTGATAATGTTTTAAGCAATTTTTCAGGCTGATTCAAATGATGCTTTAGGATTTTAACATAATATGATTTGGTTTCCTTAAAGCAATGGTACTACTAAAAGAAACTGGGGTAATTTAAAAGTAGAAAGAACATGACTGATGAAACTTGCAAAGATATGAAACTGGCACTCCAATATCAGAATATTCTGCTGACTATTTCTTTGATCATGAGAGCCAGTGACTTTCTCAAACGGGAGATGCTTTGAAATGATTCATCTGTGACTTATGCCGTAGGGCAAACAATGCTGCTGAATACAAGTGGGTGGCTTTATAATGTTGCCTTACAGCAAGCAAGACAACATATCATAGTCCATTGGAGGGGTGTGGAAGGCTGACTGTAGTTATAGCTGCATGTGAACACAGTTTTTCACAGCTTTAAAAGAAATTAATATTTGTTTGAAATTTTATTTCTTAAAATCGCAGAATGGTAGGGGTTGGAAGGGACCTCTGGAGATCATCTAGTCCAACTCCCCTCTCAAAGCAGGTTCACCTAGGGCAGGTTACACAGGAATGTGTCCAGGCAGGTTTTAAAAGTTTCCAGAGAAGGAGGAGGGCTCCGTCACCCTCACTGTAAAGAAGTGCTTCCTGATGTTGAGATTAAACTTCCTGTGTTCCACTTTTTTCCCCATTGCCCCTCATCTGATCACTGGGCACCACTGAAAGGAGACTGGCCCCATCCTCTTGACAGCGTTGATAAGATCCCCTTGCAGCCTTCTCTCTCTAGGCTAAACAGCCCCAGGGCTTTCAGCCTTTCCTTGTAAGAGAGATGTTCCAGTCCCTTAATCATCTTTGTAGCCCTCTGTTGCGCTCTCTCCAGTAGTTCCCTGTCTCACTTGAACTGGGGAGCCCAGGACTGGACACAGTACTCCAGATGTGGCCTTACCAGGGCAGAGTAGAAGGAGAGGAGAACCTCCCTCGACCTGCTGGTCACATTCTTCTTAATGCACCCGAGGATACCATTGGCCTTCTTGGCCACAAGAGCACACTGCTGACTCATGGTTAACTTATTGTTCACCAGGACTCCAAGATCCTTGTCCATGGAGCTGCTTTCCAGCAGGTCAACCCCTAACCTGTACTGGTGCATGGTGTTATTCTTCCCCAGATGTAGGACTCCACACTTTGCCCTTTTTGAATTTCATTAGGTTACCCTCCACTCAACTCTCCAGTCTATCCAGGTCTTGCTGAATGGCAGCACAGCCT
>VZZY01005810.1:12167-35518 GCA_013400335.1 Eurystomus gularis
ATCATTACATGCAATAATCATCCCCGAAGTGTCCTGGTTGCAAGCCTCAGCTCAAAGCAAAAACACTTACACATACTAAACCTTGTACTTGGGCTAACTTATAGTCCATAAAACAGTCCTTTGTCTAGGAAAACATGCCAGCTTCTGGTATGAAATCTGGGGATAACTTCGCACTTTTCAAAATAACAGACTATTGAAATTCAGCCAGAACCTGACTGGTGTATCAGCATTTGAGTTATAGCACAGAAAGTTACCTTTTCCAATTTTATAAGATTAGCAGTTAACTCATCACAAAGGGCATCAGCATTAATTTGCAGATGAGATCCCAAGCCTTGGCGCACTGGATGCCTGTCATACAAAATGAAGTAGTAAATGTGACAGAAATGAAAAAGAGTAAAACAGAACAGAGAGATATATGTAGAAGGGAATACAGTGGCAACATTGTAAACTGTACTTGTTTACAGAAACAAAGGCCTAAGTCACTTCTGCACTCTTGACTGCATTTGTCATGTGATCTCATTCTTCAGAAGTCTGGAAGGAAAACTTTACAGCTATTTCCACTAGAAATAAATTGAAAAGTTGCATAAGTTCCATGTCCCATGACTTGGAAGAGATCAAAAAACTCAACCCCTTGACTCTGTAGAAGTGCACATTAGACGATCCCATATCTTATACTGCTTGCGATCAGAGCAACAGAAAACAGGACTTTCTTGTGTAAAAGTGCTTCAGCAGTGGGACACAGTGTCCTGCTAATAAAAGCGAGGCGAATGTGGGAAAATGACTTTTGATGTTGCCTACTATTAGAGGCAGGTTTACCCCTCTCGTTTCACTATCAGTAAAATAGAAATGCAAGTCTGTTAAGATACAGAACCATTTCCTTCCTTTTTTATCAAGAACCTAGCTCTGACACATGCACACAAGCCCTACTGCTTTCCACAGAAGACACTTGAGAGCAGTTGGATCAGAAGCAGCAGAACAGTTATTGTTCAATATGACAAGCACATTGTCAGAGTGACCTATCTGTCATGGATGGGTCATCAACAAAAGCTGAATTAACAAGCACACTTATTCAAGAGCTTGCTACAGGTTTAAAACACTTTGCAGACAGTTCCACGCAGCCTAGGTACAGCTCTGTCTTGAATTTTATTTCCCCTCTCTGCTTTTCAGGTGATGCTTCTCCAGCAGTCAGCATTCTCACTCATGCTGCATGTGGCTGCAGGTTTTGCACTGAGACTTACAAATTACTTTTGAAGCCCTGTGCTTCAGAGCAGCTCAGAAAAAAAAAAGTTGTATGAAAGGGAGAAGAGTTAGTGCAAAATTTAATGCTGAATAAACGGATTAGTATTTCCAGCAGTATTCAGTTAACTGCCTTCTGTCCTAAGAGAGGAGCAGGAAGTTGCTACAACTTACAGTGACATACTGCTGTGGTGTATGGTCCTGCACTACCTCTCCATTTGATGTTTACATATTTCCCGTCCTTCCAACATGGGCATTAAAATAAAAGGATGCGGGGCAGCCACGACTCTAGCTACAGAAACTACCTATTGAATACAGCCCCTTTCCCTACTTCCTTTTCAAATACAGAAAGAACATTCCCTTGGTAGGTTTGTTGGTTTTTTTTTCTTGGTTTGATTTTGTGGTATAGGGTTGTTTTTTTGGCTTTGTTTTTTTTTTTTTTTAATTATTGTAGCAAGACAAGATATTGGTTTCTAAAGAGAAACACACAAAACATTATACAAGCAAGTCAAATGTATTAGTCCAAGGATTGTGAAGTACCTTCTGCCATCTCAGGCTAATCAAATCACATTAAGAGTGAAGAAAGAAGTTATACACAACCATTGCTCTGGAAAGGAACAGCTCACTTCACGAGTTTACGCTGAAGTTACTCACAGCTATCTGAAACATTATCAAGGACATAGTACACCATGATATATTCCACCTGTACTGAAAGTCTTAAAAAAAGCTGTGTGATGAGGCTAGTACAGATACAAGAGCTACACGACACTAAAGTATCACAAGGGCACTACAGTATCACAGGGGTTTCTGAAAAAAATAGATAATGGAAAAATATTTTTAAACCCCCAAATTTTATGAGTGTATCTTACTCCTTAATATGTGAATCAAAGGATGTGATGGAAGTAAGACGTTCCTCCAGGACACTGATTTTATATCTCATGTAGAAGGTAGAAAATATTAATACACAAACACTGTAAGAGACAAAAATAAGGTACATCAGTTAATGGAAACTTCAGAGGTTCCTGAAAAACTTAATGTTAAAAGCTGCTTAAATTGTTACTTGTGTTTGTTGAATAATGCAGGTATCATTCTCAGAAACACCTCAGGAATACATATCAGTGGCATTCAGACAGTTGCAAAAATCTCAGCCTTGAGTATGGTTTTGCTAAGTGACATGTAAAATGAACTGGCAACTAGTTAAACTCTTTTAACACTTCTTCAGCCGAAAGACCTTTTGCTTTTAAAAGGCCTGTTAAGTAAGCCTGATACAGTATTTCTACTTCTGAAAAGTATAAAGGCCACAATTCCCAGTAATTTCCTCTTTTCAAGTGAAGCTTACATCATATTAATCTATGTAAACGTAAGAAAATCTAGTATTTTTGACAATGTTGGTATTAATTACTAACTTACAGAATGGCGTAAAATATAAGTACATGGTTCAGAGACAATAGCTTCTGGGACTTCACTTTGTGGAAGAACCTGAAGGCTTCAGAATGGCCTGTTAGGAAAAGAATGAAGTGTTACTTTGATCAAAGCAGACCACAGCACACCAAGGGTGTTTTGAAGTGTGCAACAGAAAATATAAACAGAGGGATAAACGAGAAAGAGATCTTCCAAATTACATTAACTGAACTAACTGAATGAACTTGTCTCAACTAACTCCAGCTGAAGATCTGCCCTTGACTCCTTACCATTTCGAGGACTGTTTCGGGCTCTTCCATCAGGTCCACGTTTACTGTGTGCATCTGAACGGACAGACTTTGCCTCAGACTTAGAAACTTTCAAGTGAGTCTGTGTCTCAACAACATGATAATCTGTTAAAAGCAAGATTTTTAATAAAGCTGAAATAGGAAGTCAAAGGAAGCTTTTGGTAACTTAAGTTAGTCAAGGAGTAGGGGAAGAGGAAGATTTTAAAACGCGTATTTCTGAACTTGGATAGAAATCAACCGTTGGTTTAGTAGCCTTAAAGCAGTTTACATAGTAATTCCACATCATCACAAACCACAAAGGAGCACCTGGACCATAAGAGGATGACGCATGCTGCATTTACATTTCCGAATCCTTTGAAAGATGGCAACCTGCAGAAACTTTAAAGGTTATCACCGAATTTCCAGTAAGAAGATGATACAGACAAGAATGTCAGCTCTCAAAAGGACTGAATATGCTAATGATTTCAAATTACTTCAACAGCAACATCAAATGTACATGCTGCATTGTTACTTTAAAAAGAAGATTATAACTCCCTTTCTTGACTGTTTTTTAAATGTAGACAATATCTTGGAAGAGATGGGACATAAAAATCCAGTCATACTCAGTTTTGTTCATGCTTTACTTTCACACCCTGAACTGCTTTAATGATGCACAATAAGCAGACTCACAGGTGACAGATGTGCTCCCTCTCACCCCTCAATTTTTTTTTTCTTAGAGCGATTCTTTAACTCAATTTTGGTTTTTCACTTGTGGAAAAGCAAAATGGAAAGGGCTGAAACAGTTATTAGCCATAAGGAAGTAAGACAGCAAGTTAAATCACTATTCAGGATTAATAATGTGGCAAGTGATGACACCACAATTCAGTTACTGCTTCATAAACACCACCAAACATTTAAGAATGCATAGTATTTTTAGTAAATACCATAGTAAAAATACATAGCAAATACCAGCGACAGCAAATATAGCCCCAAATCACACCACTGAACAAAAGACACATAGCAAAAAAAAATTAATTAAAACTAACGTGACAGAAAATTGCTATTAAAAAAATATAGTGCTTCTTTTAAAAGTAATGGTAAAAGATTCTTATTATGCAAATTATTTTATAGTCAAGATGGAACTTGGAGCAATAACAGCAAACAACACATTAATACACTAATATATATTAATTGTACAACAGAATAAAACCCTAGGTTTTGCTAGTAACAGTCAGCATGTACTACATAAAATAAATTCTGCTGTACTTATGAACTGATATGCAGTGAGTTTCTACAGGGCATTCTTTCTAAACAGGTGAAGAACTTGAGGCATTTGCAATTACAAACATCAGTGTTAATAACAACTTTGGATGGTATCTTCAAGATACCTGTAAAGAATAAAATGAGGGTTTAAAAAACAAACCCACAAAAACACATCTCAAAAATAACTTTGACAACCAAAAGCCACCACACCCATGCAAAATGTTATTTGTATAGATTAGAAGTTACACTGTGACTTGAACTACTTGAGAATACATGGGTTTGCCTGGGGTTTTGGTTGTTTTTTATTTTGAAAGGAGTAACATCTCTGTCCTGCTTTTGGCTGGGATAGAGTTATTTTTCTTCCTAGTAGCTGGTACAGTGCTGCGTTTTGGATTTAGTGTGAGAACAATGTTGACAAACACACTGATGGTTTACTTGCTGCTAAGTAGCTCTTGATCCTAAGTTAAGGGTTTTTCAGTTTCCATGCTCTGCCAGCAAGCAGGTACAGAAGAAGCTGGGAGGGAGCATGGCCAGGACAGCGGACCCAAACTAGTCAAATTCAAAAGAGTCCAGACCATAGAACATCAGCCCCACTACATAAACTGGGAGGAGTTGGTTGAAAGGGACATATCACTGCTTGGGCATCAGTCGGCGGTGGTAAGCAATTCCATCGTACACCACTTTTCTTGGGTTTTATTTCTCCTTCTCTTTTTTCTATATTCATTATTATTATTACAATATTTTAGTTCTTAAACTGCTCTTATCTCAATCCACAGGTTTTACTTTTTTTTCCCCGATTCTCCTCCCTGTCCCACTGGGAGATGAGGACAGAGAAAGTGGTTGTGTGTGCTTTGTTGCCAGCCGGGGTTAAACCACAACAATCTCCTACATTTTACCTCTGTTAGCTTAAGTGATCGTGTGCATGGGAGCAGACAGTATGTGGATAAGTGACTGGAGACAGTAGTGACAAATCAGATGTGCTGCTGACTATGTCACTGCTTGAGTTTGGACTGCAAAGGGATATAATAATGGAAACACAGCTATTGTGGCTTTAAGGAACACCTTAAAACTCATGTAATTCTCTAAGACTGTGGAGAATGTAGATTAAAGAAGCAAAACTGAGAGCTAAGCCATTCTAATTTTCTTGGGGCCCTATAAACCCACTCACCTTGGAAGCATTCCAGCTCAGGGGTCTGTGAGCCCGTGCTGCTGGACTCTTCCATCTCTTGTCTCCGCTGCTGCACTATTCCATCCAGATCAGAATAGTCTTCATTGAAATCCTCACGGGAAGAGAGAGTCACAGGAAAGCTCAGACCTGTACTAAAGCTAAACAACCTTATTTCCTCTGACCTCTCTCCAGAAAATGAACCAACAATTACAGATTTAAAAAGTGTTTCACTAGGAACAATCTCTGATATTAGGATGTTGAGATGAAGTTAGCAAAATAAACCCTGTATGATCACCAGAATTCAAGTCTCACCCCCTGCCTTCAATTAAGTGATTAAGTCTGTGTGCTAAAGAAAGACTGTGAAACTACACAAACTGAGAAGTCCAGGACAGGAATTACTAGAATTAGACTCTTGTCATCGGATGTGGCTGCACAGCTCTTTCAGATGTCTGAACTGGCTCACAGAGGAGGATTCTAACTAGAAACACTTCAAAAATTGTTCATGGCAGCATTAAGTCACTACAGAATGCTGTGAAACCTGACTGCTAAAGAACGATATGTAGAGCGTACAGCATACATCCAAAGCGTACGCATGTATATATATTGCATGTGATCAAATTACACCTATGCTAATCATTCCCACTGCTTCCTAATGTTAAAAGAACTAATGGAAATTTTAGAAACAGATGTCATGACTTCCTTCAGTTTCATTTCTTCAGACAATGTAAGTAGTACTTGCAATGAAAGGTGCCATGCAATGGAAGAACGAACATCTAAGCCATTTACCAAAGGCAGAGTTGTGGGACGATCAGCCCTGAAGCTGTTTTCTGCAGAAGAGGGATTTGGACTGTTGCCCATGCTTGTATCCTAAAAAAAACCCAGTAGTGTTAACAAGGAACACACTCAGAACCTACCTAGCATTTAAAAGCAGAAAAGCAGTAATAATGAATAGAAAGCTAAGTAGCATCTTTACTCCCACTAGTACTTACCTCAAGATGTCTACAAATAGATTTTAATAGCTTGTAGGTGGTATCTCTGGAGAGTAAGGAAACAAACACATACTGAAAAACAAAAGTTGCAGAACTGTTTGGAAAAGGCATACAGTACAAGCTTCTTTTAATCTAAATAAAACTGATAGGTGGTTTTGCTGATCAAGTAACTATTTTCAAAAACTTTTGTACAGCAAGAAAAACCTCCACTCCTCCTAAGCCTATGACCGAAGGTTAACCACAAGAAACAGAAAAAGGCATGTAAAAGTTATGTAACCAGAGCATAGCCCAGATCTGTTCTTTTTAAATAAAGACTCTGTATACTATGTTTTACCTACCCCTTTACAAAACACCCAAATCAAACTTTTTTTTGTACAGTGCCTTGCATCCACACAATAGTTGTGCAATTAAAATGGGCTGGTTCTAAAGCTGCTCTTAGGATAATCACATTTTCTACTGATTGATGCAATTACTATTCCTGAGTGTTGCTGTAAGGAACCGTATTTTGTGCATCTAAAAGTGTTGCTTGTCAGGCAAGAGACTCAAGTAAATGAAAGAATACTGTCAGAGCTGCCAAGAAGGCAGGTGATCCTCTGTTCATACACTTCCTGATCCAGCTGTTTCAGCTTCTTCAGTGCAACTACACAGCAGCCTTGGAGAATGGGGGATGATAGATTACACAGAGCAGGCAACAGCCAGAGATTCCCGTTCTTAATTTCTCACCAAATTCTACATAGCTTTGTTTACTGCAAATCCAAAAGAAAAGCAGGAGTAAGAGGAAAAAAAGGTGGTCCTTGTTTGTCACGAGAGAGAAGGCAGAATCTAGAATTGTCCCCTAAGAAACCAGATACTCCAAAGTCCTGTCTAAAAGTCCACATGTGACCAATTCCTATAGCAGTCACTTGGTACCTTCAAGAATCCCTCATATTACTGCCAATAAGTAGGAAGGAAAAAAAAAAATTAAAAGAAAGCTGCCAGAGTGCAATAGCTTTGCTTTCCACCAGTACTTACCCTGTCTGTTACTGTTGCTATGATCAGAGCATTTGGCACAAGAAGGGCAGTTTTGGTTTTCTTCAAAAGTGTCACTGAGAGCACAGGTATACTAATCTGAAACAAGATCAGTGTAGTGTTACAGTCCCAATACAAATCTCCATGCTCTTTCACAAAGAGCCAGCTAACCAACTGTGACAAGACAGACCTTCAACACTCTTCATTTAAAGATTTCTCTTCTATGTCTGTGAAGTGCTGGGGTGTGAGTTGTGGGCCCTGAGTTACAAGTTGACCTGTGGATGAGTCACAACCTAGCAGAATGTTTGGTTTTCCCCACTGGCTTCATGTTCCAGAGGCAGAACCTGGCCCACCTGTGTCTCTGTGGCTCTGCCCTCACCCAGGTGGTCAAGGCTGGGGTGGTGGGCAAGGCCAGGACTATGTTAACCAGGAGCTGATTAGTCGGAGGAGCACCCTGTTGGGTGTGGTTTCTGTTTGGGCTGGTTGCATCTTGCTGAGCTGTCATGGTGGTGTCCTTTCATGTGAAGGACCACTGAGGGAGCCATCTCTGTCTGTTGTGTCCAGTAGGTGATGCTGGCACCACAGTGGGCAGTGGAAGACCTGGGCCCACAGGAACCTATGGCAGGACTGCTTGAAAGAAGCCTTCTGAGGGGATGTTGCTGAGTTCAGTGTTGGCCTGTGTCATCAGGCAATTGATGGCAGCGTAAAATGATGACGGCTGAACTGGCATAACAGTCCCTGATTACTAATATTCCATATGGAAGAGGTACGGTTTCAGATTATTACTACTCCTTAACTATTTTACTTCTGTTCTTATCAGATGCCAATCCAAGCTTTTGCTTGTGTTTTCCTTTCCAGATCCCTTCTAGCTCTTACAAGACTACAGGCTTAGTTCATTGTAGATCTGCAGAACAAACTAGTCTTAAAAGCTAGGCTTCTTTCCTTAGAATCAAAACATTTCAGAACACATCAGACGAGAGTCCTGTTGAAGAATGAACATAGAAGTCTTTTCGCTGCTTACAGATCCCTCAGTCTGCAACAAGCATCTGGGTAAACAGTTTGTCCTTTGGTGATGTTGAAAGATCCAATACCCACACACCCACTGACTTAAACTGATTGTGTGCCATCCAGACTGTCTACATTTACACTGAAAAGTTCTCAATTTTTCTTCTTGCTTTGTGTTTACATCCAACCCCATTAGCTTAATGCCTGCCAAGTTTCAGAGCATCTCACTTTAGATATTCTGTATGGGCTCTTCTTTGTAAACCCCTGGTTTGACTTTCAGTTGAAAATCCTAGAGTTTAGTGAGTTAGGCAAGTATAATAAATCTGGTTACTCATGATTAAGATACAGCCCCTGTTGAAACACAGCTCCTTTGGCACACACTGTCACAATTACTTGAGAAATCTGGAAGCAAGTTTAAGTGTCCAAAGATTGTTCAGCAAGCGATCACAGTGCTGAATTAAAAACATGTGTCAGTGTAGAAGGAGAATGAAGTTACTCTGTGCAGTTTCATAAAACTTTGTTAACTTTTGTTCAGAATGGCAACACAAAGTAATGAAATAAAAATTGTTTCAAGTAACAAAAAATATATTTGTGTACACGAGACTGGGTGCAAGATTGCCAACCACTCCTGAAGCATAGCCAGTCAAGTATCTGCTTGTCATCTAAGGGCTAGAAACATGCTCTTTACGCAGTACTTAAGTTTTGTTAACCAAGTGTGCTAGCAGAAAAAAAACAAACCGAAGCACGTAATTTTAATTATTCTTAGACACAGGCCTGGGTCTAAGAATCTATAAAGCTGACTGGCATTTGTTCTACTGAGTTTTTAACAAGTCAACTCTATTTGTCCTGCTTCAGAACTATGTCTTTTCAAAATGGGCAATTAAACATGTCCTCCACTACACCTTTTATTCTTAAACTGGACATTTTATCGTTCCACAAAGTTTTTGCAACACTTTTTAAAACAGCTTTTTCTGGGACTGGGGATAAGGGAGAAGCTATGACGTGTGTTTCACAGGAAAACCCCAGAATCTTCAGGTAGTCAGAACAGAATTTGCATAACTTAAAAAAACACAACAGAACAACAAACCAAAACAAAACCAAAGTGTAAGATTTTTTCAGCAGAAATCCTGCTAACAGTAATAATAGAAAAAGTAGCATAGCAGTTTTCTAATTGGTTCAGTTCACCTCAAAGAACTTTAAATCAGAGATGTTAATGGCATTCTACTGCATGCTATTTTGATGGATAACATTACTGTAATCAAGACTAAACTGTACTTAAGAGGGATTAAGTACTTGCTTACTGCACTGTTACCCCAGCATTAGATTAAAATGATAAAATCACTGCAAAGTACTTTATTTCTATTTGGAAACAAGGTTTACCTGCAGGCAACTTGGGAGGCAACTAAGATACATAAGATAATGCTTAGCCCCAGGAAAGACTCAAGGCCAATACATATAGCAAAACCAGAACTACCTAGAAAGATAGTGATGCCTTTCAAAGCCTATTCAACCTGCAGAAGCAATATTTTATTTCTGAATATGCACAGTGCTTACACTGCAGACTCAAATCTCCTGGCTTGCATGGATATTCCCTTCACCAAAGCTTTCAATATAAAAAAAATTCTTCAGGTAAAAGATTGCATGTTGCAAATTTTATTAGAACATGTAGACCTGCTATTTCTCACAATAAAACTCTATCACTAAACTTAAATTGTTTTACAAGTTCTAAGCGATAGAGGTTTTGTGTCTTGGAAACTTTGTTAGCGTATCCGACTGCTAAGACTGTTCCTCTTCCTGTCAAGCTTGATTTTCTCCTCCCCCTCCCATTACATTATTTTTCATTATATCCCTGATTTTCAGCTTTGTTTTTGTTGATGGAATTCCTAAATCTTGTGCCTGCTGCATGTGACTGAACAAAGCCTTAAGTGTGAGCTGCAGGGGCAGGGGAAGACAGCTGGAAGTAAATGATCAGGCCTATCCCCTTCACTCTTGATTTCCTCCTGCAATGTTTTCTGAAAACAATAACCCAGAATTGAACAACTTGCAATATCACTACAGCCACATTTACAAATACTGTCTACTCTATCTTGTAGTATGCTTTCCCTTTTGGTCATAAATATGTATATATTCCTGCATTTAAAAGCCTGTTGACAAAGATCATTTTTCCAAGTACTACATCATTATCATTCTGCATCTTTTTTTCCAGATCTTTCTAGTCTACCCAGCAGAGTTCTAATAGATCTTTGTATATGTTTAGCTTAGTCTGAATTTAGAAAGCTGTCCCACACTTCGAAGGAGTCACATTTGTTTGTGGAGAACAGGACATTGCTAGTACAGCAGCTTCAATTTTAATGAAACTAATTCCCAAGGTAGCTGTTAGCAATTACGAATGACAGTATCCAAACATTTGTTAACTTTTATTTCCTTGTTCGTGTCACATGGCTTTCACCAACATACACACCATCCACATTAACGTACTGCCTATGATTAACAGAATCCATTAATTAGGAATCAACAATAACTCTTCTTGAGCCAAGCAGTAAAACAAAATAACCCATAAGGTCACTATGAACAACACCTTGTTAACAATTTTAAGCAGTCTTTAAAACTATTCCACCTTCTTAAAAGCCCTTTCAAAGACAGATGGTGTTCCATCAAAATGGTTGGCAGCAAAAAAATGAGATCTTGTCAACTCCTAAACTGGTTTCAGCACCTAATCCACTGACAAAGGGCCTGCGGATCTAATCAGGAACTTTGTTCAAGGAAGCACTTGAGAAAGAAGCCAAAGAAATCCTTGCAGCAAATCAAGCTGCTTCCCAATAACAGTTCAAAAACAAAGCAGAATTTATGTAAACAAAACCACTCCAAAAGCTGCATATCAACAGAACCANTACAGTGGGTCCCAGCCTTATGGGTGTTGTATCTGCACTAAGAAAGAGTAAATAATGATGTTGTAAATTAGGATCTTCCCAGCTGCTCATCTCTCATTTCTGCTCTTCATACTAGGCTCACAAATAAAAACCTAGCAAACTGTCTTTTCTTTCCCTTTTCTGTTTATGCAGAACAGGAGCGCTAGAAGGATTCCTCAAAGACCTCTGCCACTCAACTCAGAAGCTAGTTTTAGTTCTTCCTCTTTAATTGTCTAAATATGCTTCATCCTTCCCTCCAATGTCCCAACTTGTAGTCCTTATACTTTTTGGCCTTACTTCCTTCTCCTCTTTTCCATACTTGCCTCGAGACATTTTTGTACAGTTTGTGCTACATGGGCTTGGCAATGCCCTCACCGCTGCATGTCAGATCCTTTCCTTTCATCTATTTTTTTCAGACACGACCTGATCGGTAATTACAATAGTGCTCCAGTTCTGGAATGACTTTCGGGTATCACTTAGGAATAGTGACTGTATTCAATAATGCTTACAAGCATTAGTAGTATTCTAGCCTTGCACAATAATGTGAACTTCTGGTGATGAACAAATTGTTAAGAAACAGCATTACTGTTCTCTACATAAAGATTTTACTAACCTTAGTATCTTTTCCAAAAACCTTCGAATGGAAGCAAATCCAGTTTTCAGAAAGGAATAACTTCCCTTGGTACAGGATTTCTTTCTGCAGAGCACAGGTAAAGCCTGAAACAAATAAATAATCTGTAATCTTTAAGGTAACCACAATCCAAGCCAACTGTTACCAAACCAATCTGGCTTTTTCAAAGCAGTAGTATGTTTAAGTTTACTCCTTTTGATAAACATTGTCAAACCTTGAAATATTTGATTAAGTTTAACTAACGCTGACAAGCTCAGAAGATTTCATAGGCCCAAGTTTAAACTCAAAACATCTCAAGGCTAATGACTAGAATGCATAAGAACATGGAACTGGCTCCCCGGCAAAGACTTTAACTTTAAACTCTTAGATTTAGAGCAGCTGTCTGGACTAGACAGCCAGCAGAGGTACAACACATTGTAAAGTAATTCTGCTTTCACTTCATAGCCTTTGAGCGAACTATTTCTCACCCATAAACTGCTTTCCTTGTAGAATTCACTTGTAACTACCACAGAGAACAGGGGAGTCTTTAAACATTTTTAGTCCTTCTCCTGACAGTGTTTTTAAATCTTAAAGCACCATCGACTGCAAAAACTCAAGCAAATGACCTGACCTGTGCCATCTCAATTAATCAGTAAAAAACTGTACCAAAAAATGGTGCACTAGCTTATTCTGCTAAGAAGGCCAAAGGGGGCCACAATTCCCAAAGATGCCCAAAATCTGAAGGTTTAAGTTTTGCAAGATTACAATAAAAACAGCCACTGCATGCAGATGAAGCCCTTGCAGCTCTAGGCAGCTGGAGTTTAAGGTTTTTAAAATCTAGGTAGTCCCTTTTTGTACATCACCGCAGTTGGCAGGTAATAACTTTATCAAAGATCCACAGCCAGCAACGACAAGGGGGTTAATACTTACTTTGTTTCAGCGGCTCATCAATTGGAACATCTAGAAACAACTTATGAAAGTGTGCATTTGCCTTGAGCTGAAAAATAAAGCCCCACACCCAGAGACACACACCTTATTAGACAGTCTTACAATCGAGTGACCCATTCCACTTCCTGTCCTCCCAATACCTTGCCATTTTGCCCACTTGTTTTACAATAAATCCAAATTTTTGCTATGGGGCTATTAAGTCTGTATCCTGCTTTACCCAGACTAACACAAAAGGAACCTATGTCCTTATACTACCATGAACTGTAATACTGCCGAACAAGGGAGTGCTCATCGTAGTTAAGTATTTATTCTTACTACATATATACAAACAAGTCCATCCTCTGCCCTACCTGATTTGAGGCACGTTTTTTCCTTTCAATCTTGGAGTCACTCTTGATATACATTGCCAGGAACGGACTATCTGTGCTGCTCTTTGTCCTGAAGATTAAAAAAGGCATTCCATATAAGCTTGGCCTCAGTTCATTAGTCTTGTTAAGTTATCAAAAGGACATGCTTTTCCATTAAATCTATTAATCCTTTCATAACTATTACCTGACTCATCAAGGATTATACAGCAATAATAATTAGTTCTTGAACCATGCCAGCCCTCACTGAAGGTATTCTTTTAATTTAGAAGGAATACACTAAATTACTAGCTGTAAGGAAGTAAAGAAGTTCAAGACGTATTTACAACTTAATGAATTATCACAGTGCTTAGCTACATGTTCATTTGTTTCTCGGCAACATAAAATACTAACAAGGACATGGTCTACTGGTCATGGTAGCGTTGGGTTGATAGTTGGACTTGATGATCTTAGAGGTCTTTTTCAACCTTAATGATTCTATGTTACTCACTAAAGCAATATAAAGAAAAAAATCAGTAGCTGAGAGCATGTCATAGTCTACTGAGAGCTATAAACTGCACTACAAAATATGAGCCCATTTGGAAAGTGCAACAGAGACGAAACACAGGTGCACAAGTCAGAGGATGGCTATAAACCAGTGTAACAAAATAATCAAGACAGCCAGGAATCCTACAGGAGATAAAAGGGAATCAAGAGTGCAAGCTGTACAGGAAGATGTACCTGTCAGCTCTAGCTATTCATACTGGAAATAGAAAAGAAACTAAAACCACAACAAGTCTAGTTTAGAACAAGTACAGAGGAAACTCTCTGTGGATGCCTGGGAAATAAGTTTTGTTTGTTTTATATAGGACAAATTAATGGCACGGACTGTTCAGAAAAACAAAACCAGAGGTGGGATAACAGTGTTTCACAAATAAGGAAGAGAACAACGTTGTTCCTGAGAGCTACCTAGCACAAAACAAAAGCCTATCAACAGGCTACCAAAATAAGGCAGCTCTTTGTCACAAGCCTTCAGATGGCAGCTCACAGTGTAGACAGGTGGACTCTTTGCTGGGTTAAACACTGGCTGGATGGCCGAGCCCAGAGGGTTGTAGTAAATGGAGTTAAATTCAGTTGGTGGCCGGTCACAAGCTGGGTTCCCCAGGGCTCCATTCTGGGGCCAGTCTTGTTTAATATCTTTACTTTATCAATGACCTGAATGAGGGGATTGAGTGCTTCCTCAGTAAATTTGCAGGTGACATGAAATTAAGCAGGAGTATTGATCTGCTTGAGGGTAAGAAGCCTCTGCAAAGGGATCTGGACGGGCTGGAGCGACGGGCTGAGGCCAATTGTATGAGGTTTAACAAAGCCAAGTGCCAGGTCTTGCACTTCAGTCATAACAACCCCTTGCAACGTTACAGGCCTGGGTAAGTGTGGCTGGAAAGCTGCCTGGTGGAAAAGGACCTGGGGGTGTTGGTCGACAGCCGGCTGAACAGTAGCCAGCAGTGTGCCCAGGTGGCCAAGAAGGCCAACGGCATCCTGGCCTGTATCCGAAATGGTGTGACCAGCAGGAGTAGGGAGGTGATTGTGCCCCTGTACTTGGCACTCGTGAGACCACACCTTGAGTACTGTGTCCAGTTTTGGTCCCTGCAGTACAAGAAGGGCATTGAGGTGCTAGAGTGGGTACAGAGAAGGGCAACAAAGCTGGTGAGGGGTCTGGAGAATATGTCGTATGAGGAATGCATAAGGGAACTAGGATTGTTTAGCTTGGAGAAGAGGAGGATGAGGGGAGACCTCACTGCTCTCTACAACTACCTAAAAGGAGTCTGTAGTGAGGCTGGTGCTGGTCTCTTCTCACAGGTAACTAATGAAAGGACAAGAGGAAATGGGTTCATGTTGCGCCAGGGGAGGTTTAGATTGGATATCAGGAAGAAGTTCTTCACTGAAAGATTCATTAGCCATTGGAACAGGCTGCCCAGGGAAGTGGTAGAGTCACCATCCCTGGAGGTGTTCGAAAGATGGGTAGATGTGGCACTTTGAGACATGGTCTAGGGATTAGGGAGATGTTCAAAGAAGGTTGGACTAGATGATCCTAGAGGTCTTTTCCAACCTGAATGATTCTATGCAGACTGAAGAGCAAAAGGAAGAACATAATACAGGACTTCTATGCTGAATGAGCTGAAGAACATGTTCTAAGGTTTCAGTGGGGAAAGAAAGGTGCTATGAAAGTTTCCATTACTGCACCCTATACTGCACAGCAAATCTTCTTTACTTTCCTAAAATTGAGAGGTTCAGGATTTCTGATAAAAACTGCAAGGGTGAGAGGAAGAGAACCCCTAAGTGTAATGGAGATACAACTGTATTTAGAAAAGAGATTGTACATCATGACTGATTCAGATAGCCGGGACACTGGCTGAATATCTCAGGTGGTCTCTCACAGAAGAATACATGTACATGTTTATTTGTACTTGTATGTCAACATGAAGCACAGGTTAAACTGAAATGAACAGTGAGCCTTACAAAAAACTCCCTCACCAGCACACAATCAATTACACTGTTTATGAGAGGTAAGACTAGAAGTAGAGTTTGAAAAAAGCCCAGAACAACCCACATGTTGCTTCAAATACCTCCTCGTCTAAGATGCTTCAGGAAACTAAGTGATGTTTTTAAAATATCTTCCTTGTGACTAAAACCACTATGTCAGGTTAATTGCTGACGTTTGCGTTGGCTGCTCAGTTGACAAAGTGAAAAGGATGGAAAAATGAGTATTCAAGCCCTCTAAGTGGGATTTTATTATTATTTTGTTTCTTTTAGAAGAGTTTCAAATGCATTTCTGTTCTCCAACAAAGGAGGAATGACTGTTTTTGCAGAGACATTACAATAATATAGCACAGAGTCCCAAATTAAAACTTTTGTCATAGTTTTACCACAGACAATTAATATCCCAGGATGAAAATGCTCTGGGAACAGCCTCCAACTCAAACTGCAGCTCAGTTTGACTGCTTATGGGACTGTGAAAGGGGTGTAACTAGCAGTGGCACCAAACACTGCAATGTATTTTTCCTAGGACATGGAAGCTAAGTCAGCCCAAAGTCTAAATTCCCACTATTCTGGCTGCTTGTGGTGGGTAACAGAGATAGCCCTGGAAGGTGGCTCTGATTCCTGTTTACTTCCACAGTGTGCAAGCTAACCCACAACTAGGATGTCTGATAAATCTTGCTACTCAGCATAGCTTCTTAAAACGGATTGTAACCATTCTGGTTATCTGATCAGAAGAAAACTGACAGGATTTCCGACATTACCTAGCAACACCAACTTTTTTCCGGTCATCAAAATATTCCATTTCACTGGTAGGCGTCTGCAGCAACAGAGTAGGCGATTTTCCCGACTTTCTTTTTTCATCTGTTCCATTTTCTCCATCTGAACTGCAAAGGAAAAAAAAAAAAGAAAAAGAAACAGAAACGTGTATTGCAGGTTTCATACCAATGTCAGATACCACTGCAACACATTTCCAATACAGCACATACTAAAGAACAAAATGGTGACATATCTTCTACATTAAGGTCCTGAAAAGTCTGAAAAGGCTTCTCTGGAATTTCAGCAATGAAGAGAGAGGAAAACTGAAACACTGCCACATATGTTTCAGCACTCATAACATTTGTAGCTCTAGCTTCTGTTCCAAAGAGAATGTCATGCTCAGGAAAAATGTATTCCATGTTCAGCACTCAGATCTAATGACTAACGGAAATTAATTTGATTGGCAAGCTGGAAGGAAAAACATCCTGTATGACAGTACCTAGCACTTAGTAGATTATTTATGGCTCAGTGTTGCATTAGGAAGCGGGGTCTTATTTTGCCTCTCACTTATCTCTTCTCCAAGAGCCCACGTGCAGGATTTTCACAATAAAGCATTCTCTCAGAATATCAAAAGCACTGGTTTTATTTTAGAAAAGCAGCACTGCCACAACAATGCACTGCTATTTCACAGCTCATGTTATTGCCTCAGAAATATATGCTAAGCAGCTGGAGTCTGAGCGCTCCTCAGACTCCAAGAGACCAAGAGGTGTGCCAACAGAGCCTTTTCCCGGCTTCCCTTTTCATAATTTTCTAATAAAATGTTAACTCAGGAAATTTAGAGGAAAAAAACTGCCATTCATAGCATAGTCTGAAGAATGAAAATAGTTTAAGACACGACAAATACATACACACAGCCTCCTAAGAAAAGACTAAAGCCTCAGAAAGACTACATGATGCTCTTAATCCATTACAATGTTTAATTTTTGCAATTTTAAAAACAGCATCATCACTGCCATTGTGTTGGTATCTTTATAAAAAACAGTTTCTTTTCCTACTAAGATAAAAATTTGCCTGACAGAGGTTCTTAGACTAATTTAATCTCCCTTCTTTTAGGAAAAGCATAAAAAGATCCACTGCTTCGATTACATTTCGGTGAGAAAGATCAGAAGATACACCTCACAGCATCTTAATTGAGATCTAATGAGGCAGTATCCTACCTTGCAGCTAAACTAGAGCTTATGTCACAGGACAAAAGCCATGGAGTTTTGCATTAACTGGTGTTGGGACTTGTTTTCAAGGGGTCTTATGTTTTGCCAGCTATTCCCCTATCTAATCCTTCCTCAACCCTCAGTACTCCCCACCACAGAAGCACTGAATTGACACTTCCCAAGTCCCACTTTGTGTATATGTGAAAAAGTTACAGCACCAATAAAGCCAATAAGAAAGAAAAAAAAAATTGTTTCCGCATTGCTTCACTCTTGGATCAGCCCTGCCTGACCACAACGCACTACCTTTTATTTTCAGCTGACATAAACTAGAATTAAATGGGCAATTCAAGAGATTCAAGCAGAATCCAATCTTTTGCCTGAAAAACTCAAATAAGCAGTTTTATGCTGTTTGAGATACTAAGCCAAACCAAGGTCCTCCCCACAAGCATAGGGGAGCTTGTGTTCCAAAAGTCTGCAAATCATGCAGACATCTTAGTCACAGTCTTGCTATCTGTTATTTTACTGTTCCTCAAACTCTTGAGCTTCAAGGGAGGCCAGAGAATACCAGACATGAGTGGGATGAGGAACAGGGTGAGGCAAAATTGTCAGGCTCAATCACACCTGCATTTCAAAAGAGCAGCACAGCATGGAAACTCCCAAGTGAGTAAGACTACATAACACAGCAGTATTTTAAAGATGTAGTTGTTTCAGCCTGGAACCTGACTGGTGTCCATCACTGCTTTGGGTACCCTGCTATTCTTATAGGGCAATGCTATTGACTGATCAAAGCAGACTGTATCACACCCACACCTCCATACTACAAATTTGTTCCCAAAATATTGATAACAGAGGTCTTAGTGTTCAACTGCACCTGCCAGCATAGTTAGATGTTTCATTACTCTTAAATACGTTATTTACTTACCACTCATATTGCCTCTTCCCTTACCCATAAATTTATCCCTGCTTTGTAGTTAAACTTATGAGCCTATTCTATCCTCTCTGTCTTCCATATTAACAACTACTTTTCCTGAACTTCTACTGTCTCAGCTCATTCCCTCTAGTTGCTTTCAGATGGTGGAGAGCTTGGGCATCTCACTCAACACACTAATCCTGCTGACTGGTATGGATGGAAATGCTGAGCTATCTCATGCCAGTCTGGCCACCTCTCCAGGATCATCTTCTGCAGATGAGAACAGACAGAACGGACCCACACACAGCAAGAGTTTACCCCAAACACCTCAAGCCTGAGGAGACTCACCTGTGTAATACATGCCACTCACTCACAGTAGCAACTGGGTGTATTCCTACCAGCCAATATGGTCTTGCTAAGTCTATCCTTCGCTCTATGTCCCATATGCCTCCTTTGCATAATGAATAACTACATAAGGATTTGTCCTTACACTGCTGACAACTGTAGTTTCACCTAGCAGTGAAGTTAGCTTCCAGAAGGTCAGCTAAGATTCTTCTGGTAAGATTGCAAGGTATGACCTACCCAGTACAACATCGTTCATGAAGTCACAAGCAAATCAAAACGGTCCTTACATTATCATGTGTGAGTCTGTGTTCCTAAATGCTTTTAAAAGAGCACAAAAGTCAGCAATCCATAAACTAAAATTAGATCAAATGCATTTCAGAAACAAAAGCGATGCACACTACAACTGAAAGTAATAGTTGCATGTAAGTGAACTGTATTTGCAAGTGTCCTGGCAAAGCACGTAAACTTTGCAACATCAGGACTTTGTTGATATGAAAATAAACATTTTTAAAATTGAACATATATTGTTTATTTGGTACCACTACCAAGCCTATTCAAAATAATAGCTAAAAGAAAAAAAAAAAAGAAAAAAGTTGTCTCTGATTTCCAAGTAAAGAACGGTTGTCAAGGATGTATTTTCAAAGCCAAAGTCTGTGCTTACTATGGGATCATATCTTGTATCTATGCAAGGTAAAATAAACATTAGCTGCAAGTAGGCTAACTAAACTTTTTGCAAGAAATTATAATTTTCCTTTTTAAATTATAACACCAATAACTGAACTGAGTAATTTGAGATTAAATCAAAGAAAGCAGAAAGTGCTATGGAATAAATTAACCAAGCCGAGGACTAACTTTCATTCTAGTGAAGTGTTCAGAAGTGCATTATTTTTCACTGTATTTTAAAAGTCAGAGGAATTTAATATGTTCCTATCAGAATGGTTTGAGCCAAAATCTGACAGATAGGTGTATCAAGTTCCTCATGCTGCAGAAAGTTTTCTGAAGTTCAAAAGGTTTCCTTGTTTGGTGCTAGTCTTCTCCAGAACTTGAAAAATTCAGACTTCCTGTGAAAATGATACTGTGTCACATTAATGGAGATTTTTCTGATGGAAAAAAAATGAAAAGACAATAATCTACAACACAAACTTTTCCCCATTCCTTTGAAAGCTAGTTTGATTGCACTGAACAGAAATAACATGAGAGAGATCACAGTTTGCAAAGTGAGCCTTAAAGAACAACTACTGTCTTCGACAACTCAAATACAGTCTTAGCAGACTGAACACTTCTTAGGCATACGGAAGAGGTATCAAGAACTCCAGGACTGTACAGTGGCTGCTGTTTTTAATTCCCCATAACCACAGAAACCCTTCTACAAAGCTTCCTCAGATTTGCCCCAGAGGACACCCATACTACTTGATCTGCATAACAGCTCTAAAAAGTTCAAAAGCCACAATAAGTTGTGACAAACCAATCCCCCAGTCTACAAACTGCATATCAATTTTGTAGGAGGAAGAAGACCTCAGGAATAACCAGACATGTTAGCTATAACGTCAATTGTTTGCAAAACTGCAGTCAAATCAATATTCCCAATATTTCCCTAGGGTTTAATACAAGTCAGCATTGCTTCAACATTCACCCTGTGGATGGAGCATATGTATCAGATCATTACGTTACCTTAGAAGCCCTGTTATCCTGCTTCATCTGTTTTATACAAAAAGGATTAATTTTGCAACAGCACTTAAGACTGCTGTATTATTGCAAAAGATCAGCCAAAAGAGTGTGTAGTAATTTTTACCCTGCTGTCCACAAACATGCTCGGTACAACGCATGTGGAAATACTCGCCACAAATACAATGACATTTTGTATTTTTTGGTTCTGTTGGGCAGCTATTGGATTTACTGGGTAGCGGTTAGCAGACCAAATGCATTTGACAGAGAAATCAAAGTACTGCAGAAGGCCCAAATACTAACAGACAGTGATATTTAAGCTATTATTACTCTCAGACATGAGTCTATTCAAGATAAAGGAATTGGTTATTCTTTCAGAAACTAAAAGCCAAAGGGAGAGGCTCAAATCATTTCAGGATCCAAGATCAAGGTGATGGACGTTGGCAGGCTCAAAAGCAGAGGAGATGGAGCAGGACGAAGAGACCTATCTAGGCAGCACCCAAGAGACATACTGGCAATGTGTTTCAAGCAAAGATGACTTCAAGGGGGTAAGATAAAATGTGCTAATGCTTGAAAAGACACCCTGCTAAGCATGCTGCAGGTCAGAGACCTCCTCCTCAGCACAGACTTTCCTTGACCTATCACAACCTGAAGAAGCAACCATCTCAACCTTCTCCTTGCTAAGCCTAAAGCCTTAAGCCTCCTATGAGAAAGTATGCCCCATCATTCCCCTAGGCATCTTTTCTATGCCACACCAGTCTGAACAAACCTTTTTTTGAATATGAAATCAGAATGTGGAGTGCTTTTTCTGATGAGCTTACTTTCAATACCTAACACAGTTTAATTATTTCACCCCCAGCACTGAAGAAAATACCTTTTCCACTGTAGCTCTCTTGCTGTCCTTTTCATAGAAGATTAGAGTGATCTTTGTACTGGATAAACTAACAACAGTGCTCAAGTTGAGGATTTAGATATTGCCACTTCCTACAAAGTCAGGTGTCTCAGAAGCAGAATGCCTCCAGTAGCTCTACAGCCATGCTCCAAGTGTGAAGTGGCACAAGGCATTGCTCATGGGAGAAAATAAATCCCCTAAAAAAACACATGCCTCAGAATAATGCTGTGATTTAATCTAAGACCAAGTATCACTTTTACTGTGCCAAACATTGGACAGCCAAACATTGATTATCATTGAGACTCCAAAACTATCAAAACAGGCAGAAAATGAGCTACAGCTACCCTAATCACAAAGCTGCAGAGAGCTGCTTTACAGCTGCTATAATAGATGTTAAGGATAGCCATAATGTATGCATTTGGTGTTTGTGTAATTCCATACACTTAGTACACAGCCTGTACTTAAGGCTGAAAAGTGAAGGAAGTTGCTGATTCTGAAGTATGTACAGCATTTCTGATGTATTTCATATGACAGATGTACAGCCAGCAGATGTATTTATACTGAATATTGACAGCAGCAAAGCATTAATGAAAGAGCAGAGATGCGAAACCCCGCATGAGGGAAAGGGTCAGTTTGTTAGTATCCAGAAGTATGAATCAGACTGAGAATTAACTACCTCAGGCTGTTCAAAGAGCAGGTCAATTCTCATGAAATCACAAAGGCATAATGGAGGTAAAGTTATACAGCTGCACATTAACTGAACATCATATGGATATGGATGGGCACTCATGCATATACACCATGTGTTTCTCTGTGCATTTCTAGGATAAAACAGGTCTGCAGACACAGGTGGAACCCTGAAGCCAGCTAGCACCAAAAGTGAAACCAATTCAATTGTTAAAAGACTTTTTAAAACTGTAAATCTTATTTTATATATCAAGGTAATTAATTTCAGAAATATTTACTGTGTTTCATTCCACAACTATCTCTTGGAACAGAATTACTCACCTGTGAGTAGTTTCGTATGTCTGTGTTGCTGTATCTCTGAAAAGGATGAATGAAATTTTTTACTTTATACTGACCAGAAACCCCTCCAGACAGAGGAAGTCAGTTTTTTCCTCAACTGAATAGACATTTCACATAATAACTAGATCAAGTTTCACACTCCCTTACCACTTGGACACAAGTAAGATCACTGTAACACTGCAGACGTCATTAGCAAGTATGTAAATTCTCTCCTCTAAATACCATCTATTATTAACTGGCTGTATTCCCTGTCTAATCAAAACCAGACTGCTATCAAGTTCCATAGAAAAAAACAAACAAACAAACACAGAAGAATTCCCTGTGCTCTGAAACATGAGACACTATAACAAGATATTTTATTGTTAACACTAGAACAGGAACATAAGCCATTTAGCTCTCCTGTCTTTTCAATAGTTTCCATTTCAGATATCCACTTCAAAAAGTGAAAGCCTTCTCATATGTATCTTCACTCAACTCTTCAAGATTCCCATGATGCAGTTTCCACGGGAGTCTCAGCAGGATGATCAACAACTGTTTATCTGAACATAGGCATGGCCAAACCCAGCACATGACACAGATCTTCTCAACAGACACATTTCTGAAAAAAAACCCTGTAAAGTGAAGGAGACCTTAAAGGAGACACTCATTCACACCTACTTTGGACTGAAGCACGTATTCTTTTCATTCTCCAACTTGCTGGCTGTCTTTAGGAGGAAAGGGTTTCCTGTCTCCTAGTTGTAGCCTACCTTGTTTTCTAACCCAGAACAGGACAAAAAACAGGATCACAACTCCTACTGAAGAAGAAGCAAGCAGCCTTATATCAGACGACATTTTTATTTT
>VZZY01005817.1:0-10016 GCA_013400335.1 Eurystomus gularis
TTCTGTGATTCTGTGAAATAATCTTCAAAATGAATTAAGGAAAATCACAAACTTACATATATGCATTTGTTGGATAAGGGTAGAATAACCTAGTCTTTCTTAGGATTAACCTTGGAAAGACTACCCAAAATCAGATTGCATGAATCACCTAGAAGTTCGTGTAATCTGTCAGAAGAAAAAAGCACTGACAAATAAGTGGTGCATACTAAGTAAATATACCATACGTGTGGTGGGCTAATCTTAGCTGGGTATCAGGTGCCCACCAAGCTGCTCTGTCACCCCCCACCACAGCAGAGCAAGGGGAAAGAAAATAAGATCAAAAACTTGTGGGTCAAGATAAAGGCAGTTTAATGAAAACAAAGCAAAGCCAAGCAAAACTCAGACATGAAAGCGAAGAGAGCAATTTATTCTCTACTTCCCATCAGTAGGTGGTCTGGCCCCTTCCCAGGAAGCAGGGCTCCAATAGGTGTAGCAGAGCTACATCCATCCTCCTCCTTTTCCCTAGCTTTTATTGTTGAGCCGACGTCATATGTTATGGAATATTCTTTTGGTCATTTTGGGTCAGCTGTCCTGGTTGTGTCCCCTCCCAAGATCTTGCTCCCTCACAGCCTACTGGTGAGAGGGGAATGTTGGAAAGAGCCTTGCTGCTGTACGAGCACTGCTCAGCAGTACATTATCAACACCCTTCTGGCTCCCAACACAAAGCACAGCACCATGAGGGCTGCTATGGTGAAAATCAACCTCATCTCAGCCATACCTAGTACAAACTCCACCCTTTATTCCATACCATTTGTGTCATGCTCAGGCCCCACATAATACATATTTAACCATTCCATCATATTTAATTCTCATTACTGAAATTCCTTCTTACAAACAGTTACATCTTAGTCTATGTACTTAATCCATGTTTATACCCAACATACAGATTAATACACTCTCATTAACTACTATCCCCTGTCCTTTAGCAGATATTATTCCCCCATTTCATCAGAAATATTGTCCGTATGTGCACAGGTATATTTAAGTTATGCATACTTAGAAGTCTCTGAAATCAAAAGTGTCAAAAAAATCCAAAACATAAAGACAGAAAGAAATAAAATATTTTTTCAGCTGTGTGTTTTTTCATTTTCTAATAATCTTATTAAAGATTAATTTGGATGGATAATTTTTCCTTACATGAACCATTTAAATCCATAATCTCATTTGAAATGCTAATAATCTTATTAATTTTAATACGTATAATATGCTTACCACAGGCCCCACTGTCCAAAAATTACCATGCACTCAATAATAAAAACTATGTACACATGAAAACTTTAAACTGTTTACACTTTATTACAGCTTTTTTGCTCAATGTTTTACACAATGCTGAGAATGTTGTAAATGCAGGTAGTTAATAAAATCACTTTTTTTCCCCTGAAACTACAGCCTGAAATACTTTTATCCTTCTGTAAGAAAATAAAATTTTGAGTTTGTTTTTATGAGAATGATGCAGTAATTCAATTAGTGTAGTCAATAATTTGAAATTTGCCTCTGAGTTGCCATGAAGAAAATTAACATTGTGAATGTATATAAAGAAAGAATTAGACAAGTATTAATACTTTTAGAACATCATTGGAAGGTTTAAAGTATTAGATGTTTCAATTGTCTGTAAATCCATAAACCTAAAAAATTAATTATTTAAATCCTCAAAGTAATTAATGTCATGTTTATGATAATACATCTGAACAGTTAGGCACTGTGTATGTTTATAATAGAACTATCTCAGCTAATAATTGAAATTGATGTAATGCATAATGCTGGAAGAAATACTTACATGGTATATGGTATACACATATTACCACATGAAATGGATGCCATTGCAGTGTGCTAACCTTGGCTGGCATTCTGTTCCCCTCAAGCTACTGTCTCACTCCCCATCCTCAACAGGACAGGGGGAGAAAAATAACCTGAAAAAGTTTGTGGGTCATGATAAAGGCAGTGATATTGCTCAACAGGTACTGTCATGAGCAAACCAGAATCAACTTGGGGAAGATTAACTCAATTTCTTTCTAGTTTAAAATAGGGTAGGATATAGTTGTGGTCACTGTCATGCTTTGTCTCTGCCACTCCATCCTTCTCATGCAGCTCCCCTGCTCCAGCATGGGGTTCCTTCCACAGGACACAGTCCAACATGGCTACCTCCCATGGGCTGGACTTCTCCAGCATGTGTTGCTTCCACCAGTTGTAGTCTTACAGGAACCATCTGCTGCAGCATGGGTCCCCCACAAGCCACAGGTTCTGCCAGAAGACCTGCTCCAGTGTGGCCTCCTCTCCATGGCCTGCAGCTTTCCTCAAGGTATATCCACCTTCTCTGGCATGGAATCCTCCACAGACACAGTTTATTAGATCCATATGTAAGGTGCTAAACTCTCAGATCATATTGCTGTTTGGCTACTAAAGTGCAGTAATGTTTCTCCTGTCTTTGGGAAGAAGAAGCTAAACCAGCTAATCTTACCATAGCACAAAATGTAAATAACAAGGTACTATCTATCCTTTGCTAAGTGTGTAAGTAAAGGCATTCAGTATGTAACACATGCATGTATTTAACCATGCTGGAAGAGAGGAGTCCTTTGAAATAATGTAGGTAATTTTAGAGGAATTTTTTGTATTAATCAGAATTTAATTCAGGATCTAATAGAATTGGTGACAATTTGCCTGGGGGGCATCATGAACATTCACAATTTTCTCCTAACTCTTTCTGGAACTACAAAAACTGTCCAAACACAGGAGGGGAATTTTTTTTTTTTTCTCATTGAGATATCTAAAATAATAAGATTACAAATGATCTCAGTTTTGTTTTGTTTCTCTAGGAATATGTTATATCTTTATGATTTCCAAAAAGCAATTTGTATGAATTTCAGTAAGAAATTGTAAAGCCTCAGCTAATCAGAATGAACTTATTGTAAAAAAGGTGTCATTTGAAGTGTAACATTGATTGACATATAGTTAAATACTCTTTTCAAACTAATGATCTATATATGATGAATTCTGTGAACAAAATGATGTATATAATATATGAAATTGTTTATTCTGTTTTTACATTTTTAATATATATTTTATATTGATCCTTGGTTTTTTATTGTATATCATTGTATTCCTAGTTAAAATATATCTCCAAAGGCAACATATTACAGTAATAAATAAAAATTATCATTGATAAAGTCTTGCTTTATGAAATTGTACTATTAGTGTTCTGCGGTGGAAAAATATGTTTCATGTACATGCTACTTCCAGTCTGTATGTAGGTAAAAAGTTTTATAATTCTCTTTTTTTTTCCTTGTTTTTGGTAAGTGTTTGTAGTCAATTTTGGGAAACAATGACACAACAGAGAAAAAAGAGTAAAGATACTTTATCCCAATACAACCATGGCTTTTAATCCGTGGCTTATCATCCCAATGTGGGTTTTTTTGTTGTTTGTATGTACTGTCATGATGCAATAATAAACGTGTGCATGTGAAGCAATGCAAACCATCTATTAAGAGTCCATTGCTTCCAGTGAAGCTTCTGTGATTATCTTTGACTAGACATATAAAGTTCATCTAAGAAAGGTTAGCATAACTGATTCTTATTCCCAGGATATATTAATAAATTAGGGATCAGGAAAAAAAATTAATGATATTAATTACTGATGAATGGTGACAGAAAATCACCAGATAAACTTGCTGAAATTGCAATATAATTATAATTTAATTACATCATACTTCTTTAAAAATACCATTTTAGAGAGCTAGTAGAAGCTACAGATAGCTCCATGGTTCATGGCCAGATCACACAGGTGGTTCAGCTGGAGGTATTCAAGAGACAACCAAGTTTCAAAGGAATCACTGGGGGAATTTTAGGAGGAGAATCTCAGGTAACCCCACTAGTGATACTACTTAAGACTGAAATCACCTTGGTAATAGTATCAGAAAAAACAAATCTGGGTATGGATATAGGAAACTCAGACTGGTAGAGGAAATTTAATTTTTGGCAGATTGTTTATTTGGAAGGTAGCAGGCATAGAAAGCCCAAGGTATATGGGGGAAGAACAAGCATGCGAAAACAGAGAGAAGAAGTAGTGAAAATAGCTGGTCAACCATAAGCAAAGATATTTGTCTGATTGAGCCCTGTCCCTGACCACTGCAGTCAATCCTATCTTCTTATTAAATCATGTTCCAAACTGAGTTTTTTTGGGTGATCTCACTCTATGTGCATCTGTGATGAGAGGTTTAGTTGCAGTCAGTTGGACACACTGATTGCTTAGAGCCAGTGGCTGTGTATGTGTCAAGTGTTAGCAAGTATCAAGCTGTACCAGTGTGGTATGCCAGTTCAGCTATCATAATTTCATGCTGCCATCAGTTGCCTGATCACACAGGCCAACACTGAACTCAGCAACATCTTCTTTCAAACAATCCTGCCATAGGTTCCTGTGGGCCCAGCTGCTCCATTGCCTACTGTGGTGCTAGCATGGCCTGCTGGACACAACAGACAGAGATGGCTCCCTCAGTGGCCCCTCACATAGAAGGACACCACGAAGAAAGCTCATCAGGATGCAACCAGCCCCAACAGAAACCACACACAGACTGATTGGCTTCTGGTTAAACTAGCCCGGCCTCACCCACCAGCCCAACCATGACCACCTTGGAGAGGGCAGGGCCACAAAGACACAGGTGGGCCAGGCTCCGCCTCTAGAACCTAAAGCCAGCAGGGGAAACAAAACATAGTGTTAGGCTGTGATTTATCCACAGGTCAACTTTAATTTGGCACCCATGCCTCAGGCCCCGGCACTTCAATCAGGCAATGCCTCCTCACCTGGAGCCTTTGACACTGTGGCACTATAAGTGACCTGGGATCTAGGTATGGACGTTAAGCAGACTTAAATAATGTCGTACTAATATTTACAGAATCTGTGACTGTCGTGTGCTTGTAAAATTTAGATAATTTAGATAGTGTAGATAGTTTGGACTGAAGGGAAGTGTACATCCAGAAGTGAACTTTGATCATGATCCACTGGAAAGAGGAACAGCCCAGTGCTGCCTATGCTAATATTTATGAGAGAGCCATTAGCATTTATGTGGATGCAGTTAAAATATTATTCTGGGGTAAGCCACGTCCTCTCTGTGTGTGCATGTACACATGCACCATCTGCAACATGAGCTCTACCTTGCTGCTTTTCAGACCTGCAAATGAACCTGACAGCAGCCACAACCTCCTTGGTATTAGTGTGCACCACATTTGGCTTAGACTAGAAAGGAAAAAAACCTGGGTTCTGAATTTCACTGGGATTTGGCAGCTCCTTAACAGAAATTCTCTGTCTTTTGTAAAGTTATCTGATTTTGAATCACTAGTTCAGTAACTAAAACCAGAAGGCATTCAGTTCTAGTCTTGACTTTGGTGTAGTTACATGCATGTATGTGTACATAAAGATATAAGCAATTTAAGTCAGAATTTAAAAAACAAAACAAAAAAAGCCCAGAACATTTTCAGTTGATTAAATATTCTTGAAAATTTTGCTGCAAGTTTTCCTTGTTGTAGTCATCACAAACTCCCAAAAATCCAACAGCTTATTATAAATACTATAACTTAACTTGTAATATTTTCATTTACATTTTGTCATATATTCAGCACAGTGTGAGTTGCCAAAAAAAGCTCATCAAGTTGTATTCTACTGCAAATTAAAAAGAGTGCAATATGTATTATTTAAATGGTCATCCATTTTTTATCCAATTTCCTCAATATCTGATAACTATGACTTGTTCCTTTCTTCATTCTTGGAACACAATCAAAAGATATTGTTAAACGGATATTATACCAGACATCATATATATATATAAAATATTCAAGGGCTGAAAGTGGAAAGTAATGGTATCTTAATAGAGGTTACTTTCATTATAAATTACTTTTATTACAAATAACAAAAGAAGAGAATATAAACCTGAAACTTGTGTTAAGAATACTACACTTCCCACTTAAAAGACTGCAAAATAATGTTGATATTTGAAATATTACTATGTGAGCATGAGGAAAGAACCTAGCTCATTCACCGATTCTGATATTAATTTACTCTTGAAAATGTACTTATGATATTTTCCAATTATCAATACCTGTTTCTTAATTTCTATATGGTAACTTCATATATATATATATGAAGTTACATATATATATATATGTATATATATACACATATATATATACATATATAACTTCATATAATAAACTAAATTATACCAGGGAATTTTCATTCTAGTGCTGTGCATACCCAAGTACTCATTAAAAATGAACACTTCAGTTGATTCCTGTTACATGCAAATAAGAACCTGTAAATGGTTAAGATGTTAACATCTTTTAAAGTGAATTCCTTATCATATGCAGTGATGTAGATATATTTAGTGTTTATTTTCCTTACTTCCTCTCTTTTACACCAGCACTTTGAATTTCCACCTTCTAACAGAGTAAAGAATAGCCAAGGATAAGTATTTGCCTGATGCTGATACTACAAATGCCTTTAGACTAAGAAGGAAAACTGTGCTTTTGTTTCATTCTTTTTTATGTAATTTTGTCAGTAATTTTGTTGGTAATTTTCTACATAGTTTTGGGACAAAACATGTTGTCAAAGAGGATGAAACCATCAGAAATCATATTCACTATTAATACTTTAGTTATGCTCTAATTTGTAAAGTATCAAATCCTTTATGACCGAAGAGGAACTGCACTAAAAATACAATTAAATGTAACTTGAATTATTTTATGAAAATCCTCAGGAAGATGAAACAAAACAAAAAAATGTGACTGAGGGATAAAGTTGGATAAGTACTGGAAAAATAAAACTTAAAATATTGTCATGAATATTCATTTTCACAGCAACTAAAATTAAGTTGCACTGTCTTTGTTTTCCCAAAGTATGTAATGAATCATTATTTAATGGGCAGGAATGTGATTCTCCTGGTGAATCTGAATTTACTCATGTAAGCATTAGTCCTTATGCTAGAAACCAGAATTTAAGAATTGTGATCCTCACAGTAGGAGATAGAAATATAGCTTAAGACAGATATTGTTGCATTTAACAAACAAGGGTGTCCTGCCCTGCTTCAGCGGGATGGGCCCTGTATGTATGTCATGTCCCGCCCTGACACCCCAGGGAATCCCCATCACTCCTGCTACCAGGAGCCCAAAGAGTCTCTGCCCTCCCTGCTCCCTAGCACGCATTCAGAGCAGAGAGCCAGAATAGACCAGGGGTCGTCAAACTACAGCCCGCGGGCCAGATATGGCATTCTTTTTCCTGTTTTTTTGTGCACTACTACAAATAAAATATGTGCAGTGTGCATAGGAGTTCATTCATTTTTTTTCCAAACTATAGTCCGGCCCCTGACAGTGTCTGAGGGACAGTGAACTGGCCCCCTGTTTAAAAAGTTTGAGGACCCCTGGAATAGACAGTGTGCAGGAGACCTTCTAAAGCAGGTGCTGGAGGACAGATAAGATACCACCATAGACTTAAGATGTCAATCTTGTGGGCACCATTTCTTGCCAAGTTCTGGGCAACAGAATCCCACCCTCCACAAGGACCAGTCATTCTGACTGAATCTCTCATCTGTTTGGATAGGCATTTCCTGAGGGTGCTTTATCAGTGCATTAAGAGTAAAATAGGCTCTTCCATACCTTTTTCACTAAGTTTATTACCCATCAGTGAAGACAATGATATGTACAAGGGATTTGATAGAGCAGATAAGACAACTTGCTACAGATCCTCTATTTCACACAAGACCCATCTCAGAGTTTCTCTCTAAATGGGTATATAGCTTAAACTTGATATTAACCACAAGTAACTCCATTGAGTCCTGTTGATCACAGAAACTACAGATTTTTAACTGGAGAAGACTAATATGCTATCTAGGGATGGACTGAACCTTTGCGCCTTGAGGATGGTGTGCAAATAAATCTAATAATCTTTGTGAGTATTACTAAGGAGTAACTCAATAATAGAAGTGCATACAATTATATATGTAAAGCAGACATTTTTCTTTCTTCCTGTTAATAAAAGGCTTCTGAACATGGCACTATGATGCTTTGGTATCAACAGTATGAAGCATCATGAAGTAACTGGGTTTATTCACATTACTCTGTAAATCCTTCGTATTTCTCTCTCTACTGTTGAAATCAGATAACCCTGGAGATTTTCCCAAGCTTGCATATTATTCAGGCAGTGAACAGAGCCAGATGATGCACATCTGTTTTGGAGGGACCATCAGGTTGTTTAATTTGACATGATCAAACAACAAATACCTAACTCACAAACCTGCCAGACTGTCACAGAGGACACAAGGAAGATTCATAAAGTTGGCAAAAGTGAAGGAGAAAACCAGAGGTTCAAAAAGTAGTCAAAGAACTGTAGAAGTTAGTGGAAGTGACTGAAAGAAAAACTCCTTTTCCTACATCCATTCAGAGAAAATACATTTTATTGAAGAAAATTGTCAACTCGATTAATGACTTCATCATAATTTCAAAAAATCTAAAAAAATTTCAGCTGGCTTCAAAAGGGAATAGAGTTTTGTTTGAACAACCAGAAGTTGTAACCCCTGGTTGTGGCATAGTTGACATACTAGGCTGATTTATGTTGATGCCCCTCTAACAGACATTCAGCAAAGAAATGTAGAAGGAGCTTAGGCTAATAGAGACATTACTACTGTAAACAAACCATCCTTTTAAGGTTTCCATCACATTATGGAATGAAGAGGGAAATACTTAGTGTTTGAATAATTATTTTCAGATCATGTAGTTCAGATTCTTTATCTGGTGGGAAGATTTGCAGAACTGGAGTGCTGTGTTGGATGGCTATAAAATCTTCAGAAGGGATAGGCCAGGAAGGAAAGGCAGTGTAGTGGCCCTGTATATGAAGCGTTTTGATTGTCTAGAGCTTGATGGTGATGATGCAGTTGCGTATTTATGGGTAGGAGTCAGGGGCAAGGTCAAAAAGGCAGGTATCACGGTGGGAGTCTGTTATAAGCTGCCCAACCAGCATCAAGAAGCAGACAAAATAGTCTAAAAGCATCTGGGCAAAGTCTGACAATCACTGCGTGAAGGTAGGAAGCCTCTACAAAAAGATCTGGGGAGGCTGGATCAATAGGCCAAGGCCAAGGGTATGAGTTTCAACAAGGCCAGGTGCTGTGTCCTGCAATTAGGTCACAACAACCCCATGCAATGCTACAAGTTTGGGGAAGAGTGGATGGAAAGCTTGCTGATCAAAAAGGACCTGGGGGTTTTGGTCAACAGCTGGCTGAATATGAGGCAAAAGTGTGCCTAGTTGGCCAAGAAGGCCAACAGATCCTGGCCTGTATCAGAAATAGTGTGGCCAGCAGGACTAGGGAAGGGATCATCCCCCTGTACTCAGCATTGATGACGCTGCACCTCAAGTACTGTGTTCAGTTTTGAGACACTCACAACAAGGAGGACATTGAGGTGCTGGAGTGTATCCAAAGAAGGGCAATGAAGATGCTGAAGGGTCTAGAGAACAAGTCTTATGAGGAGCGGCTGAGGGAACTGGGGTTGTTTAGCCTGGAAGAAAAGGAGGCTGAGGGAGACCTTATCACTCTCTGCAACCACCTGAAATGAGGTGGGAGCGAGGTGGGAGTCAATCTCTTCTTTCAAATAAGAATCACAGAATCACAGAATGGTTGGAAGGGACCTCTGGAGATCATCTAGTCTAACCTCCCTGTCAAAGCAGGTTCATCTAGGCAAGGTCACAAAGGAACACATCCAGATGGGTCTTGAAAGTCTCCAAAGAAGGAGACTCCACAGCCTCCCTGTGCAGCCTGTTCCAGTGCTCTGTCACCCTCACAGGAACAAAATTTCTCCGTGTGTTGAGGTGGAACTTCCTGTTTTCCAGCTTATGCCCATTTCCCCTTGTCCTATCACTGGCACCATTGAAAAGGGACAGAGTGCTCNTTGAAAAGGGACAGAGTGCTCCATCTTCCTAACACCTACTGTGGTGAACCGACCAC
>VZZY01005821.1:1047-24683 GCA_013400335.1 Eurystomus gularis
TCCTCCTCAGACCCCCCCATGTCCGCCCTCAGACCCCTCATGGGGCCTGTGTCCCCCCATATCCCCCCGCAGACACCCCTATGGGGCCCATGTGCCCCCTCAGACACTCAATGGGGCCACATACCCCCTTAAACCTCCTATGGTGCCCGTCTCCCTCCTTAGACTTCCAGTGGAGGCCGTGTCCCCCCTCGGACTGCCTGTGGGGCCACACATCCCCTCAGACCCATTATGGGGCCACCTTAATCTCTCAGACCCCAAATGGAGCTCATGTCCCCCCTCAGTCTCCTGTGGAACTGATGTCCCACCTCAAACATCTTACGATTCCCCACTCCACCTCAGACCCCCTTATGGTGGCCACATCCATCCCTCAGATCCCAAATGAGGCCCACATCCCTCCTCAGACCCCTGAACCTTTACTGCAGAGACCACTGTCATGGACCTACCACCCCAGGGACATGAAGGGTAGGTGGGACATGGGGGTTTGGGGACATAGTGGTGGGTTATGGGGACATGAGGGTTATGGGGCACATCTAGGTAGACTGGTGCTTTGCTCTGTCCCACAGGATGAAGGAATGGTGGGTGCAGGTGGGGCTGCTGAGCGTGCCCCTCCTCGCCATCTACCTGAACATCCCACCCCCCCAGCTCTCCCCGGCTCTCCTCTCCTGGAGGTCCTCTGGAAACTACTTCACCTACAGGGACCAGAACATCTTCTACAGAGGTAATGGGGCTGTGCTGAGCCCCAGGGACACCTTGTGGGAAGCGGGGCTGGAGGCTCTACACCCCTTGGTGGCCCCAGGGATGTCCCCAGGGCCAGGCGAGGTGACAGAAAATCCCTCACAAAACATAATGGCCTGGGTCAGGGCAGGCTGGGGGTGAAGGGCTGGAGAGCAGCCCTGAGAAGAAGGAGCTGGGGGTGCTGGGGGTGAGGAGCTGGAGCTGAGCCGGCCCCGTGCGCTCGCAGCCCAGCAGCCACCGTCCTCCTGGGCTGCATCCCCAGCAGCGTGGGCAGCAGGGCAGGGAGGGGATCCTGCCCCTCTGCTGCGCTCTGGGAGACCCCCCTGCAGTGCTGGGGCAGCTCTGGAGTCCTCAGCACAGCAGAGACATGGACCTGCTGGAGCAGGGCCACAGGAGGCCCCAGCAATGATGGGAGGGCTGGAAGGCCTCTGCTGGGAGGCCAGGCTGGGAGAGTTGGGCTTGTTCAGCCTGGAGAGGAGAAGGCTCCAGGGAGACCTTCTGGTGGCCTTGCAGGACTTCAAGGGGCCTATCAGAAAGATGGGGAGGGACTTTTGAGCAGGGCCTGTTGGGACAGGACAAGGAATGATGGTTTTGAACTAAAAGAGGAAGACTTTGACTAGAGAGAAGGAAGAGATTGTTGCTGCTGAGGGTGGTGAGAGCCTGGCTGTGGTTGCCCAGAGAGGTGGTGGCTGCCCCATCCCTGGCACCATTGCAGGGGAGGTTGGCCGGGGCTCTGAGCAACCTGCTCTAGTTGCAGATGTCCCTGCTCCCTGCAGGGGGGTTGGACTAGATGGCCTTGAAAGGTCCCCTCCCACCCAAACCATTCTCTGATTCTGAGGGGAGCTGCTTCGTGGATCCAGGCACAGTGTGGCGGTTCTTTATCAAAACATTCTGGTTGGGTGAAGCTCTGAAGGTTGGTTCTCGTGCGGCATTGGCAGTACCTTGGGGAAGGTGTCAGGGAAGGATCCCAAGAACTTCTGAGAGGTCACATCAAGGAAAAGAAACTGGAAAACCTTTTTGCTGGAGCGCTTGTTCCCCACCGTAGCAACTTAGGGGCAGCTGGTTCGCATCAGGGAGCCCAGTGCTGGTGGCCACGTTGGCTCATCTGGCCAGGTTTCAGAAGCCACACTGGCACTGGGAAGCTGTGGTGAGAGGCAAACCCATGGTTGGTTTTGAGGAGCAGGGTGAGGTAACACCACGCTGCTGGTTGGGCTCTGAGCAGGGTGAAGGGCAACGTTTGTCTTCCAGGGGAGGAAACTGGGGGGAAAAAGCTGGCTCTGAGTAGCCCTGTTCCTTCTCCAGATTCAACTGGCGCCGTGGGCAGCTCTGACATTGTTGTCCTCCTGCACGGCTTCCCAACCTCCAGCTACGACTGGTGCAAGGTGAGGGGGGCAAATCTATGGTGGGTTGGATGCTGACAGCAAACCTGATGGTTTCTCCATCCCGGGGATGAGCAGATGGACATGGGTGGTGGGTCAGTGCGGGGTGGGTGATGCTCTGGAGGAGTTTCTACTGGGGGTACCACCACGCTCCAGGATATCAGCCCAGTTCCTCTCCTGACACCTTCCATGGGAGCCAAGCTCTTTTCATGTCACCTTTTCCCACCCTGTGGCCCAAAGCTGGAGGAAAAGACCCATGACGATTTCTTGGCTTTTCTAGGGTGGGAAGATCTTGCTGGTTATTGGGGAATTTCAACCTCCTGCAGTTCTCTCGGAGCTGGAAGGCGCTCTCCAGGGAAGCAGCGCGGAGCGTGGCCGCCCACGGCTGCACATCACCACAGACTTTTCCTCTTAGATGGTTTTTTTCTCCTCTTTCCAGATCTGGGAAGGGCTGACCCAGCGCTTTCACCGGGTCATCGCTCTGGATTTCGTAGGATTTGGTTTCAGCGACAAGCCTGTAAGTAGCTCAGGACACCTGGGAGGAGGATCTTTGCCGTTGCTCTTGCCCTGAAGGTTGTTCTGCTGTGTCAGCATCCCCAGAACATTGGTTGTTTGCTGTCCAGTTTCTTCTCCCATTTACAACTGGGAAAGGAATAAGACCTTCTAACAGCAGAAGGGATGGGGAAGGTACGTGGTGGGGATCAGCTCCATCACCGTCTTGCCTTTACTTGGGTTTGATGTGTCTCCAAAGCACTTTCTGAGCATGGGGGTTGGAGTAGATGATCTCCAGAGGTCCCTTCCAACCCCCACCATTCTGTCATTCTGTGATTGAGCCCTTTGGGGCATGGGCAGTGCTCCCGTGGGCTTGTAGACGTAGCTGCTGGTCCAGGACATCCCAACTGCTCTGTCCAGGCTCGCAAACTGCTGGTCTCCACCTCATATTTGTCCATTTGGGTGTTTTTTGTGGAGTTTGTGGGCTCATGGTGGGTCAAGCTCTCACTGTGGCTCCTCTCCTGCTTTGCTTTACAGAGGCCCCACCGCTACTCCATCTTTGAGCAAGCCAGTATCGTGGAGGGGCTGGTGCGTCACCTCGGCCTCCACCACCAGAGGATTAACCTCCTGTCCCACGATTACGGGGACACGGTTGCACAGGAACTGCTGCACAGGTCACTGCAACCACTGATGCTCTTTGTTGTTCCTGTCAAGATGATTTCCAGCAGATAAGTGGAAGAACGTAGCACTAACCCCTTTTTCCCTGGACCTACAGCTGTAACAAAGGCCGGGAGGTCTCAGGGCACATCCCTGGTGGGCAGATCTGAGGTTCCCATCCATCAGTTCCTGGCTAGTAGGTTGTTTAACTTCCCTCCTGAGCTCCTTCTTATCAAACCAAGGACAACAGAGGAGCCAAGATCATCTGACACTGTTAATTTGACCTACTGGTCGGTCACTTCTGGGAGCCTGGAGAAGGTCTACTTGTGTTTCACCTTCTTCTGTTTCACCTCTGTCCCTCAGGTATGAGCACAACAAAACTGGAAGCATCTTGATCAACAGCTTGTGTTTATCCAATGGAGGTAAGGTTTGCCCAGTGTCACGGGATGGGTGGGCTGGGGATCCACGGGACCTCAACTCCAAGCAAACCGCAATTCGAGTGCGGTCATTAACTGGGAACATCAGTCCTTGGGCTGCCTGGGCCACCATGAAGAAGAGGAGAGGCTGGGAGATGCGGAGCAAAATACTTGCAGCCTTACAACTCTGTTCTTCGACACCTTTGCAGGGATCTTCCCCGAAACACACTACCCCCGGTTCATCCAGAAGGTGAGCTGCTACCTCCTGAATCGTACGGACTCACCCCTCGAGCTCAAGCCTGACTCCATGAGTTTGGGGTTTTCCCCGCCTCAGATGCCTCCTGCTTTTCCTGTTATGGTGATGGCATCTGAGCTGCTTGCAGGCGTTGTTAGAGGTGGTGAGGAGAAGCAGGAGGTGTCAGGATGCAGCTTGTTGCATCCGAGTGTCCCAGCTCATCACCCCTTGAAGAGCTCATGGACACCTCAAGGGTTGAGGATGAGCTGGGGAACTGCTGGAATATGGGGAGATGGAGAAAAAGTCCTCCAAGGAGGCAGGATGTACCCATCTGTACAATACCGAGTGATGCCATCTCCTTTTCTTCCTTCTGCCCAAGATCCTCAAGGATGGGGGTTTGCTGTCCTCCATCATCACTCGGCTGATGAACTTCTTTTTCTTCTCCAGAGGGTGAGTCGGGTCCCCGTGCTGCTGGGCATGGTCCATATGGGGAATGCGAGCCAAGCGGGGAGAGGGGCAACGTAGGGCAGGAGGAAAGAGCCTCAAGTTACACCAGGGGAGGTTTAGGTTGGACATGACTGGGTGCGTTTGGGGCCAACTTGGCACCAACGTGTCTTGCAGTGGAAGCGCTCCACTGGGTTTTTTTGCCCTCGGATGGTTTTTGAGCTATCGCGGCTCTGCCACGTTGGTCTGAACTCTTTCTTCCAGGCTTGGGGCCGTCTTTGGGCCCTACACACAGCCTTCACCAGCAGAGTACTGGGACATGTGGACAGCGGTGAGGACCAACGACGGCAATCTTGTTGTTGACAGGTATGTCGCCATTAATCGCTGCACAAGATTAATTTTCCACCCCCGGTGTCCCTGTTTGCAGGCAGAGCAATGCAGTGGGTGGGAGGTCACCAGCACTTGGCCAGGTCCATGGCCATCGGCTCCCCAGAGCCTCCAGCTGCCTCTGTTGGGGTCTGGGATCATCATTGCACCCCAAAAAAGAGCTAGGGTGTGATGTAGGAGGAGAGATTTGAAGATGATCTGAGGGCTGGAGCACCAGTGCTGTGAGGCCAGGCCGAGAGAGTTGGGCTTGTTCAGCCTGGAGAAGAGAAGGCTCCAGGGAGATCTTCTGGTGGCCTTCCCGAGCCTACAGGAAAGCTGGGGAGGGACTTTTTACAAGGGCTTGTAGTGACAGGATGAGGGGTGATGGCTTCAAACTGGAAGAGGGGAGATTTACATTAGATGTAAGGAAGAAGTTCCTCACTGTGAGGGTGGAGAGACACTGGCACAGGTTGCCCAGGGGGGTTGTGGATGCTCCATCACTGGAGGTGTTCAAGGCCAGGTTGGATGGGGCTTTGAGCAACCTGGTCTAGCGGGAGGTGTCCCTGCCATGGCGGGGGGGTAGAAACAAGATGATGTTGAAGGTCCCTTCCAACCCAAACCACTTTCTGATTGTGATTCTTTCTGGGATCATGCAAGGCAGGTCAATGAAGTCTGGAGGAGGAGTATCTGAGAAGGACAATGTCAGAGACGTACAATGTGCGGGTTTTTTCTCCTTTAGCAGTTAGGAGCTTAAATTTGTGGGGTTTTTGTTAACAACTGGAGCTAAATCTGGTTTCCTCCAGTTTGGGACTTTCAGAAAGACCTCAGGCTGGTGGTTTTCAGTTGAAGTATCTCCAGTAAGGACCTAACAGCTCGGCCTCTCCAAAGGGTGCTCTCTAATTGCCTCTTGTAACGAGGGACGCTCAGCAATGGATACTCCGGCCGATGCCCACTTTGCAAGTCCCCTTTGCTGGCAGCTCAGCCATGATGAGAAGTTCAGTGATGAAACATCTCCAGCACCAGAAATGTCACATGTCAGAGTACCAGTACACGTATTTAACGCAGCTTCCAGTCCTTGGAAGGCTTTTTATAACCCAAGTGACCAGAACCTGACCTCAAGAGCTGTGCTGAAGCCAGGAGTCACCCTGAGTCACTGTCTGGGGTGACGAGACAGGCTAAGGAGTGGTCAGCAGCTCAGATCTTCACTGTAAGCCCTGACCAGGGCAATTTATCTTCTGCTTTCCTCCACGCTCAGGGGTTCAGTACTGACTCTGCTTCTGAAATGCTTTCAGAGGCGCTGCGAAGCCCATGAGCTGCGTGTGGGAGCGCTTGGGTGGTGCTGCCTCCACCTTGGCTTCAGCAGATCCACTTCTGCCTCAGCGTTTTGGAGAATGCGATTGCAAACCCGCTTTTTGCCCCGTGAAGCAGCGTGGAGGTTGTTAAGGGAGCTTGGGGGCAATCAAACTTTTGGTGCCCGTTTGCCGGCTTCCTGGAGCCTGATGTGACTCACTGCGCTGCCCGGCACAAGGGTGACCACGGTTCAGCCCCTTCTACAAACCAGGGGCGTTTGACTGGAAAAGGACCTGGGGGGGTTGGTCAACAGGCAGCTGGAGATGAGCCAGCGTGTGCCCAGGTGGCCAAGAAGCCACCAGCATCCTGGCTTGGGTCAGCACCAGTGTGGGCAGCAGGAGCAGGGCAGGGATCGTCCCCCTGCACTGGGCACTGGGGAGGCCCAACCTCCAATGCTGGGGTCAGGTTTGGGCCCCTCCCTCCAAGAAGGACCTTGAGGGGCTGGAGCGTGGCCAGAGAAGGGCAACGGAGCTGGGGAAGGGTCTAGAGCAGGAGTGTGGTGAGGAGCAGCTGAGGGAGCTGGGGGTGTTGAGCCTGGAGCAAAGGAGGCTCAGGGGAGAGCTTCTGGCTCTGGACAAGTCCCTGACAGGAGGTTGGAGCCAGGTGGGGTCGGGCTCTTCTCCCAAGGAACAAGAGCCAGGACAAGAGGAAACAGCCTCAAGTCGTACCTGGGGAGCTTGAAGTTGGAGATGAAGAGCAATGTCTTCCTGGCCAAGGCAGTGGTGGAGTCCCCATCCCTGGAGGGGTTTCCAAGCCGTGGAGATGTGGTGCTGAGGGCCAGGGGTTAGTGGTGCCCTGGCAGTGCTGGGGGAACGGTTGGACTCAATGATCTGAAAGGTCTCTTCCAACCAAAACAGTTCTATGATTGGGAGCAGAGGACCCCAATTTGCTTCCATTTCATCTGCGAAGTTTAAAAACCTTATTCCTTTTTTTTTCTCCCTTCCTAAATGAACGTGGGTTATCCTCCAGCAGGACTCTGAGTGGACTCTGCACTTAGGGGACAGACCTGGCAGGGGCTGACACCTGGACTCAGTGTCCTAACCTCACGTGCTCTTTTATTTGCTGACCTTCTAAACAAAGATAAAAACCCACCACCTTAGGCAAGCCAACAGACTGATTCTGTGTTCCTGCTGCCCCAAGGAGGTTGTCCATCAGATACAGGTCCCACCTGGGCGTACATCGCCCTCTGAGCCATCTCCAGGCTGTGCAGCACCTCGAGGCACCATCCTCTGCGTAACAGCAGGTTTCTCTTCAGTATTTTGCAGTACATAAACCAGAGAAAGAAGCACAGAGACCGCTGGGTTGGGGCTTTGATGTCTACCTCTGTCCCATGTGAGTAGGAACCCATCTTCTTTCATTTACTGGTCGGGGTGTTGGGAATCCCCAGCAGGCACTGGAGCGTGGTGCTGGCTCCTTCCACTCGTTGCTGGAGCCTCTTGTTATTCCGATGAGGACGGTGTAGCTCAAACCTGGTTTGTGCAGGGAGTAGCATCATGAACTTCTCTGCTCCCGTTTAAGCTTTGGCTACAGTGGAGAGCTGCGAGCTCGTGAAGCTAAGAGGACAGAGTTTGTTCCACGGAGCAGAAGTAACTTTCCTTTAGAGGCTGCTTCACAACCTCTGGTTTCTCCAGCTGCTGCCCCAGGGAAGCCAAGGTGTTTTTCAAACTCCAGAGAAGCCGCAACCACTCAAGAAAAGGTTTGGCCTTTGCAGGAGGAAGGTTGGAAGCTGAACTTGACCCCAGGGCAGAAAAACAAGAGCCCTTTTGGCAGCTGGTTTGCTCAATGCTCTGCTGAGATCTTCCTAAGCTACGTGTGAGGGGGGAACCTGTCTGCAGCAGGTCTCCTTGCCTTGGTTTAGAGCTGTCCTTGGGTCTCCAAGCTCTTTCTGTGCTTCTCTCTTGCAGTGCATCTCATCTACGGGCCCCTGGACCCTGTGAATCCACACCCAGAGTTTCTTCAGCTTTACAAGTAAGATGATGCCCACCACAAAGGAGCAATATGATGTGGGGGTTTGAGGGAGGTTTTGTCTCCTCTTTTCCTCCCATTCCCTTTTCATGGAGGCTGGTTTAAATTCCCACCAGCCAGGTGGTTCAGTCAGAGCCTTCTTCAGTTTGGAAATTCTTCCCTATTTTAGGCATCAAAGTCACAATTCTTAGTCAAACCAATCACGCCTTTTAAACCACATCAGACAGAGGTTAAGTTTTATTGACTGAGGTTGTCTTCTCCTCCAAACTAACCTGGAGTAAAACCAGCACTCAGAAGAGCGGTAAACTGTAGCTGCCACAGGGTTGGGGTTTTTTTGTCCCAAAACCATGTTACGGGCAGAATCCCAACTGTGCAGGAGGGAACTGTCCTCCTCACTGGTGGCATCTGGCTGGCTGAGTGCTGAGCTGCAGTTCCTCTGCTTAAGCCTCGCTACGTTCTTCCAACAGGAAGGTGCTTCCCACGTCCACGGTGTCTGTGCTGGACGACCACATTAGCCACTACCCACAGCTGGAGGATCCGACGGGCTTCCTGAATGCTTATCTGAACTTCATCAACTCCTTCTGAGCTGCTGCAGATCAGTTCTCACTCCCTGGTTATGAGTCAGGCTTTGGGGAGAGGAAGGATCATGGAATCGTTTTGGTTGGGAAAGGTGTTTAAAATCATTGAGTCCAACCGTTCCCCCAGCACTGCCAGGGCACCACTAACCCCTGGCCCTCAGCACCACATCTCCACGGCTTGGAAAGCCCTCCAGGGATGGGGACTCCACCACTGCCCTGCCCAGCCTGGCACAGCCCTTCACAACAGTTTCTTCTTGCCTGTTCCTCATGTCCAATCTAAACCTCCCCTGGTGCAACTTGAGGCCATTTCCTCTTGTCCTATCGCCAAGAAACCTTGATTTTTTTTTTTCTCCAGATCCAACACTTGCACTAACACCTTCATCTTTGGCTGTCGAAACTGCTGCATTTATGCAGTGAAATCCTTTGAGCACTGGAGTAAGATTAGCCCTCGGGGAGGCACGGACAAAACTGTCACCCTAAGGAGTTACAGGACGCTGATGCCACAGGTGGACAGGACCACCAGCAGCCAAGGGTTGATGCACATGGTCATAGAATGGTTTGGGTCAGAAGGGACCTCAAAGATCATCCAGTTCCAACCCCCCTGCCATGGCAGGGACACCTCCCACTAGAGCAGGTTGCTCAAGGTCCCATCCAACCTGAATACCTCCAGGGATGGAGCATCCAAAACCCCCCCCAGGCAACCTGTTCTGGTGTCTCACCACCCTCAGAGTAGTCCCAAGATGGCTGCTGGGTCTGTTTTTTGAGTTTCTGTGCAGGTGGTTTAAATTTTCTCTCTCTGCTACACATTGTCATATTTGGTCAGCTCCTCAGGAACGAAGAATTTGAAACTTGAGTTTGCCTACGCTAAATACAGTGGGAGAGCTGGAGCTGTAAACCCTCAAAGTACAGCCACTGATGCTCCAACACCCATAAAGGGGAATTTAATCACTCGTTAAGTCTTCAGCAATCTCTTTTTAATGGCCAGTTACCCCAAGGCAAGCTCTAAACCTCAGGGTTCCACCACATCCCTCATGTCTCTGATCTTCAGTTCACCAAGCAGAGCTGCTCACTGACACTACACCCTTGGGGCTATCTCAGGAGCTTCTCCAAAGCCTGGCTCCAGGATGCAGTTCCACCAGGGCAGGTCTGTCCCCTGTTTCACTAGAACAAGCTGAATATGCAATAACAGCACGAGGAAGAGTCATGGGGTTCTTCTGAGCTACAGCTGTTTGAGCCACAAGGATCTGGGACAGCTGTTTAAATTAGAATGAAAATTATATTCCTTTTTCAAACGAGAATTAAAATTCCTTCGTAAAATGAGCGTTAAAATTTCTTTTTCAAATGAGCATTAACATTAAATTCTTTTTTAATATGAGCATTAAAATTCCATTTCTTCCTTCCTCACCCTGACGACGGAGGAAACGGTTGGACTTGATGATCTTAGAGGCCTTTTCCAACCTGAATGATTCTATAAAACACCAGCTCAGCAGCAGAGAGGTGCAGATCTTCCCTCACAAGGAAGTCACCATGAGGTCCCTCCTTCCTGGTCTCTTCCCCATTTTTGGTACGTGGCATTTCCGGTCTCTGAGCCCAGGAAAGGGCCGTGCTCTTGAGTGGTTCTACCTGACACAAGGCTCAGGACTGAATATGCCTCGATTGGTGAAGCTCCATCTCTCTGTACATTGATTTTTCTGTGTGGAACAGAGGAGACAAGCATCAAGAAACGGTGAATTTGCAGGTTGGCAGATTCTGTGGTTTTTAACCGCTTTTGTTTGAGATTTAATAGCATCCCTTTAGGAATAAGGGGCTTCTTGCTGAGTAAACAGCCGTCCTGGGCTGCTTTTTCTATACTGAAGCAGACAGAAGTAGAACCAAGAAATCTCTATTTTATTAACAGTAACGATGAATTCCACCACTTGGACCAGTGTTTATTTTCTGTTAATAAAAATCAAGTTTTAACAAAAGGCTTGATTCCGTTTCCTTAACCACCTGCATCTCTGTTCTTCCCTGCTCTGCTGCAAGTGGCCGGAGAGGCAATAATTTAGCTGGGAATGTGAGTGAGGAGGAGGGAAGGGATGTGGGAGAGGCTCAGTACCAGCCAGCCACGACGGTAACATCGTACAAAATATTGACCCAATCGCCGAATCAAAACTACATGCAGAAGGACAGATGGGCTGCTTAATACCCAGGAAATACCCAACGGCTGCTTGCAAAGGTTTCCGCCGTGGTCGAGGTGATGGAGTGCTCAGCCTACAGAAGCCAGGATGACATCTACAGGTGTTTCTTCCTTGCTCCTCACCGTCACCTGCATGGTCACGCCATCTGCGAGAGCGAGCCTGGACCTCACCAGGATGTCGCAGCCGCCTCTGTAGACACCTGGGGACAAAGCGATGTTTGGGAGATGAGTGTAAGAGGTTGACCAACCCAGGAGCCAACAACCTGGTGAGTCCAAGACAGATTAAAGTCTACGGTGAGTTGCAGAGAAGGGGGAAGTTACGAGAAAATACCAAATCCTCAAAATCCCACCAGCTCTTGAGGCCAAGGCTGAAGATAACAGATAATGTCCTAATTAAAGAGTCAGCAAGTGCTGCTGGAGGGGCTACACTCTGGAGTCCTCAGCACAGCAGAGACATGGACCTGGTGGAGCGGGGCCAGAGGAGGCCCCAGCAATGATGGGAGGGCTGGAAGCCCTCTGCTGGGAGGCCAGGCTGGCAGAGTTGGGCTTGTTCAGCCTGGAGAAGAGAAGGCTCCAGGGAGACCTTCTGGTGGCCTTGCAGGACTTCAAGGGGCCTGTCAGAAAGATGGGGACAGACTTTTGAAGAGGGCCTGTTGTGACAGGGCAAGGGGGGGATGGATTGAAACTGAAAGATGGACATTTCAACTAGAGAGAAGGAAGAAATTTTTTTATGCTAAGGGTGGTGATACTTTGGCCCAGGTTACCCAGAGAGGTGGTGGCTGCCCCATCCCTGGCACCATTGCAGGTGAGGTTGGCCGGGGCTCTGAGCAACCTGCTCTAGTTGCAGATGTCCCCCCTCAGTGCAGGGTGCTTGGACTAGATGACCTTGAAAGGTCTCTTCCAACCCAAACCATTCTCTGATTCTAAATAGGTAGAAACCAGAAAGCAGGTAGCTGAAGCTCTCTTCCAGGCTGAGAAGGCAACAGATACTGTAATTCTACTGTGAAGGCAGTCTGTTGGCTCAGTGCCCTCGCTGATCACAGAGGAAGTCCTCCTACGCTTCTACTAGAAGGCCTGGGAGAGGCCATTCAGACTGCAGGACAAGCCATCTCCATCCCACTTCAACACCACTACGCAAACAGCGCTGGGGTACCAATTCTGCCTCCAAAACCTATTGAGATCTGACCCTTACGTCACATTCACTGGAGTTTTGTTTTCATAACTGCAACAAAGTTTCATAGAGCACTTCACTTCCAGGGATTGCACAAAACTCTAGAACCACAGGCACCAAAACAAGAACTTGTGGCTACTGCAGGATGTGTCTTTAGTGATAGGAACTTGAAAACAAGGTGGGCCGAGAAGCCTCCTTCTGAGATGACCTCAGGCGAGGAGTTTAGTTAGGTGTCTGCTCTGGAAGTTCTTCCTTCAGAGGATTCACCACTGTTCCCGTAGATAGAACGCCTCCATTCTGAGAGACACAGAGCCTGAGTGCACCCACAACAGCAAGCTCCGAGTTAGCACCAACTTGCTGGTTCACTTCAGCTTTCAACTCTCGAAACAAGAGCAGAATTTCCCAGCCCATTTCCTTTCATCCGGTACAAACCCGCGGGGACACAGAAACATCGAGCTCGACAGCGTGAATTCTTACCAGCCAAGTAGAGCGTGTGAGAATTTTTGTTCTCTGGCACTTTATCCGATCTCTCGCAGGGCTGCATGCCCAAGAACTTGATGATGTTATTGACAGCTTCTGCATTCAGAGATGGAAGAAGAAAATTACCTCGGGGTTGGTGCCAAGCTTTCTGTGAGAACTAGTCTGCAATTAAAGAACATTCTCCGAGCACCAGTGTGGCTTAACCATTTCCATTCGTTCTCCCGGTCGCAGCCCCACCAACACCCCTACTTTGCTGTGTCCTTTCTGCTGTCCTAGCAGCATAGGAACGTATCCCTCCCTCCAACCAAACTTCCACTCACTGTAATCCCGACGTAGCAACACAAAGCCCCGTTGCCGGGACAGAATGTCACGTTGGAAGGCACCAAATTCTCCTCTTACCACCATAAATATATCCCAGGGTTTACCAGGATTACTACATGGGTCAAAAATACATGAGGAGAGATGGTCTCACCGTCAAGGGTTTTAATAGAGCTAAGCGCAAAGGTTTCTTCTTTCTCAAAGTCATCTCCCACTTCTTCCCACGCGGCTGCAAAGTTGGGCTTTAAAACCTTCTGCATATGGTCAGACACGGTCACCTCCAAATCTTCCAACTGACAGAAGAGCAAAGGAGATTGATTTTCAGCTGCCAGTTACACAAATGCTCCTATTCTTCGAAAGGGAAAGACGAAGAGAGACAGGAGCATCGTGCCAGGACCACTGTGAGGTGCCCAGCTTTAATTACAGGAGAACCACATAATAATAGTATCTAAAGAAACCAAGAGGAAAAAAACTATTTATAGTGGTCACGTGTAAAGCTTAAAAACATCCATCCCTGGAGGTGTTCAAGACCAGGTTGGACAGGGCCTTGAGCAACCTGGTCTAGTGGGAGGTGTCCCTGCCATGGCAGGGGGGCTGGAACTGGATGATCTTTGAGGTCCCTTCCAACCCAAACCATTCTAAGATTTAAACAAAATTATCTGTGAGACTGAAGGAGAGCAGAAAATGGGGCAAACACTGTGTGAGTCAAAGCTCCTTCCAGTCCTTACTGGGAAGAGAGACTGTCTCTCAGAATCCAAGAGCCTTTACTTCCTCCAAGTACAAAAAAACAGGCACCTTCCTGAGACCTGAATTGTATTTCTGTGATTTCTCTTTCCCAGTGAGGCCACCTCTGGAGTATTGGGTCCAGTTCTGGGCTCCCCAGGTCAAGAGAGACAAGGAACTACTGGAGAGAGTCCAGTGGAGGCTGCGGAGATGCTGAGGGGCCTGGAGCATCTCTGTGCTCAGGAAAGGCTGAGAGCCCTGGGGCTGCTGAGCTGCAGAAGAGAAGCCTCAGAGGGGATCTGATCAATGCTGAGCAAGAGCTCAAGGGCCCATGGGGGGCAAGAGGATGGGGCCAGACTCTTGTCAGTGGTGCCAGTGACAGGCCAAGGGGCAACGGGCACCAAGTGGAAGCCAGGAGGTTCCATGGGAGCAGGAGGAGAAAGTTGTTTGGTGTGAGGGTGTGGGAGCCTGGCCCAGGCTGCCCAGAGAGGTTGTGGAGTCTCCTTCTCTGGAGAGCTTCCAAAGGTGCCTGGACATGATCCTGGGCCCCCTGCTCTGGGTGAGCTGCTGGAGCAGGGCTTGGACCAGATGATCTCCAGAGGTCCCTTCCAATCCTCACCACGCTGGGATTGTGTGATTGCTAACATGAACACAAAAAATAGAAGTGCAAATACTTGCTTGGAGAGCAAGATTGGGCCACAGTTCCGAAAACAGACAATGGAAGTTCCTCCTTCCCTCCTGTCTGTCCCCACCACCTTTAGTTGTGGGCTGGGGGCTAAACCACGAATGATCTCCATTGGGCACTAAAGCTCCACTAACTTTTGGCAGAAGGAAGGTTTTGAGGAAGGATCCAAATGTACAAGCTACAATATTTTGGCAATGGTGTTTCAGGCAGCCCTGTCGTTCTCTCCTCCCGGCTTCAGATCTGAAAAGGAACCGTCCACCCAATGGCTACCACCTATATTCAGAATTAGTGACGAGGCCGAAAACCCCAAGTGGTGAACTTACCACATATTCATCGTCGTAGCCATCTTCTTCTGGCACGCCTGTGTTTGGGTCACAGTCTCGAACGGTGAATTTCATTGTGCAGCTGAAAGTACAAGCAACTGGGGAAGAGAGAGAAAACCCGTGTCGTTAGTGGGGCAGTTCCTTCTGCTTGAGCTCCCCAGAAAGAGGTGAGAAAACGCACGCCAGCTTTGCCCCAGAAAATACAGACGTGGCCGTGCTCAGAGCACTCTTCAACTTCTAGATGAAGTTCATCCCTAGGATGATAAGGTGAAGGCCAAAGGAGGATCTCAGGAGTATGGCAGGGCCGTGGAGTAACAGGCACAGGCCCGGTGACTCGCAGGGTGCTGCGCTGAGACCCAGAAAGCATCAGCTCCCAGGAGAAACTCCACAAGGATTTCTCACAAGTGGATTGGGATCCAAAAACCCAGCCTGGGGGAATTCGGACTAATTCTAATCTTCCCTGGTGTTAAAACTCTAACGAAGAAATCCGCCCTGCTCATGAGCTGAGTCATGTTTAAACCAACTGGAGATTAAATGGGAATGATAAAAATACGAAAGAGTTTTACACCGAAGAAAATGTCTCGTTTCTACATTTCATAATTGTTTCTAATTCTCTAAAGCGACGAACAGTTTTATTAGTTAAATACATAGAGGCCCAAACTATTAATATTGGTTTTCTAGTCACATTTTCCTTTTCCTGGTTCTCTTCTTGAATACTCCCAAGAAAAACTCGTGGTTTCAGACACGCTCCCTTCACTGATTCAGGGTAGGAAATTCCATTTCCTCTATTACCTGCATCCTCTCCAACCCTCTTTAACATCCCGTTTTCAATCATCCAATCCAACCGATGAGTTAAAAAGCACGTATAATACTCTGTAAAAAGCACGTATGGGCTTTTTTTGTGCCAACAGGTTCTACACAAAACCCAGCTCGTGTGACACACGAGGAAGAAACAGCGCTAGAATCTCGCCGTGTGCTCGCCAAATCCCACGCGCTCAACATCTCGTGTTCTCCACGTTGTGGAGGGATTTGTGGGGCAGAACCGCTCCATCCCAGCAGGTACCTGCAGTAGGGTCATCCTGGGGAATCTGGACGAGGGTGTAACAAATGCCCGGCTGGTTGTAAGCCAGGCTGGGTGCTGGGATGCAACAGATGACGTCGTAAGCATCCGATGGCTCCATCTGCACCGTGACTCTCTCCAACAGCTGATCGTTTAATGTGTTTGTGCAATCAAACTGCGGAGGAATAAAGCGAAAAGGACTTAACACAGAAGAAATATTTGTAATGAAAATCTTTTTTCCCCCTCAAATCAGCTAGAATAAACACATCACGCCACGCAGCAGACGTCCTGCGTCTTGGACCAAGCCTGACGGTCTCATTAACAGCTGTTCTCGCCAGTTTTACTAGAATTCCTTAACAGATGGGATCATAATGAGCTCAGACTGGGAGAGGGGAGATTTAGATTGGATGTAAAGAAGTCCTTCACTCTGAGGGTGGTGAGACCCTGGCACAGGTTGCCCAGGGAAGCTGTGGATGCTCCATCCCTGGAGGTGTTCAAGGCCAGGTTGGATGGGGCTTTGAGCAACCTGCTCTAGTGGGAGGTGTCCCTGCCATGGCAGGGGGGGTGGAACTAGATGATCTTGAAGCTTGCTTCCAACCCAACCCATTCTGTGATTCTATGATAACCCCCATCCTTTTTTGATCCTTGAGGCAAGCAGCGCACACCCTCTTAATTCCACTTTGTAACTCCCTCAAGAGCAAAGCTGTTTTCTGCAGGGCACTGTCCATGCTACGTCCAGGCATCAAGGGCCAACTCCTGGCTCAAGCGTGAAACTTCTCTTACCTGGAAAACGATGTGATTTGTGAACACGTGTTTAATACAACGAACAAAATACTCTGTTTCTGCCTCTGTGAGCTGCACCGGTTCCGAAGACTTGAATAACGGACCCAAGGCCTTGAACTCGGGAATGGCTGCCAGTTGTTCTGCGTGGGAAGGAGAAGATGACAGGCACTTAGTGACAGGCTCAGCTGCTGCTCCCACCTGAGCTGGGGCGATCCTCCCAACGCTCCAACACTTATAAGGAAGAAATTTTTGGCACTGAATGTGGCGAGGGCCTGTCTCAGGTTGCCCAGAGAGGTGGTGGCTGCCCCATCCCTGGCACCACTGCAGGTGAGGTTGGCCGGGGCTCTGAGCAACCTGCTCTAGGTGCAGATGTCCCTGCTCCCTGCAGGGGGGTTGGACAAGATGACCTTGCAAGGTCCCTTCCCACCCAAACCATGCTGTGATTCAAGCACTGGACACCCACTACTGTCCTCTCATACCTTGGAATATATCCTGACGTGAAGGAGCAACTTTCTCCGGCTTGCTGGTCACTAGGGAAATCTCTGTGAAGACAAAAAGCAAAGACATTGTGCTGTCAGCTACACCACGCGGGAGTTCTAAATGCCTTTATCTCCACTAAACATTCCACAACATTTCACACATTCTGCTGCAAACCATTGCCAGCCTTGTTCCTCAAACGCTCTGAACGATGTTATCTGCCGGGCAGTGTTGGATTGTAAGGACAGATGTTTGAGTAATGATGAAGAAACCAGGTTTTGGTCCAGAATAGCTGGAAAAAAAAAGCTGGAAGGATGAGGAGGGAGGGGGGGGGGAATACCCAAATTTGTTATTAAAGTTTGTGCCAAGTCAGAAGTTACGCAAGATCATGGAAGAAAGCACGTGAAGTGACCAAACGCTTCTGGAATGTACTTTTTTCAAACATCTACGAACGAATAAATCCTGATTATGTAACAAACTCCTCCCTGATCAGCAGAACAAACAAGGACCTTGCAACCAACCCACATTGCTTTGGAAGAAGCGCCATCCTCCTGTGGCTGTAAGATCAGGGAGGTTTATTTCTGCCAAGCCAGTGACACCGTAACCTGGGTGGCATTTGGCTGAGCCACCTCCAGTCCCGGCCTGACCCCTACCAAGGTGGGAACCGTTTTCCTGACGTCAAGTATCACCACGGCAACGTGGCCTTGCCTACAGCCCGAGCATTACCTGCTTTCTGCTCAAAGATCGGCGCGGTGGCCAGCGGAACCGTTTTCATATCAAAGGGTTTGTCAGAAGGCTCCAATGTATATTGGTGCAGGGCTTTCTCCATCCCGGGAACAGAGACGGTCAGCCCTGGAGAAGAAGAAGCACAGGCAGAACGATGCAGTTTTAACAGCAGGAACAGTCAGAAGCTACAAGCACTCCCAAGCGAACAGCCTGGATTTTGGGTTGCCCCCTGCAACAAAAGCATGAAGATGCCGGAGTCTGAAGAACTTGTCTGCATCTCGGTCACCTCCCTCTTGAGAGATAAACAAGGAAGATGATGTCAAGAGCTCTTCTCTGCAGCCTGTCTGTTGGTTCAGGCTGCAGAGGAAAACTCCGGTGAGGAATCTAGAGTTTACAGCTAGAGAGATCCGGTTGGGACTTCGGTTAATGAGGACCTGGTAATAAAAGCATTTCTCAGTAAACACAAACACCAACACCAAATACTTCAAGATACTGGAGAGAAAATAAGTTCTCTGAAGGTGACACAGTTGCCATTTCAGAGGGTGCTGCGGTCTGAACAGTTCACTCAAGAAAAGTCCTCTTGCAATAGTTGGAAAGATGTTAAAGACTCTTCTCGCGTGAACTTTCAACTACGGACCATAAAACATTTTTATAACTGATCCTGGCAATGAGGTGATCATCCTCGTTTTGTAACGGAGAAGATGGAGCAAAGGTTAAGAAACCTGTCTGGAGTGAAGGGAGAGGCAACGACGAAAAAAGCCCAGCCCATAATCCTGCTCCATCTCCTAGACAATCCTTCCATTGTCAGGGCTGGAGCATCTCTGTGCCCAGGACAGGCTGAGAGCCCTGGGGCTGCTGAGCTGCAGAAGAGAAGCCTCAGAGGGGAGCTGATCAATGCTGAGCAAGAGCTCAAGGGCCCATGGGGGGCAAGGGGATGGGGCCAGACTCTTGTCAGTGGTGCCCAGCGCCAGGACAAGGGGCAACGGGCACCAAGTGGAAGCCAGGAGGTTCCATGGGAGCAGGAGGAGAAACTTGTTTGGTGTGAGGGTGTGGGAGCCTGGCCCAGGCTGCCCAGAGAGGTTGTGGAGTCTCCTTCTCTGGAGAGCTTCCAAAGGTGCCTGGACACGATCCTGGGCCCCCTGCTCTGGGTGAGGTGCTGGAGCAGGGGGTTGGATGAGATGATCTCCAGAGGTCCCTTACAACCCCACCATGCTGAATTCTAGGATTTTGCTACATCTGCCATTCTCAGTTAGCACAAATCTCTCTCAGGAAAGCACTAGGGCCAGAAAAAAAAAAACCCAAACCACACAGTTCTGTCTTTTCTAGTGCTTCTGACCCAAATTACATTATAGAAAACTACTGTTACTGCAACTAAGCCCACCCATAACACAGCACGTGAAGTAACGGCTCCATCTTTTCCCTTCTGCCACTGACCATTAAAGATATAGGCGGCGTTCAGCGCTATCTGCCTCTGTTGCAGCACATTCAAGTAGAACGTTGCTCTGTCCCGAACTTCGTCATCGCTGTCCATCATGCACCTGTTTTGGAAAAAAAAACAACGAGAAGACAAGCTCAAGGCAGCTCAGGACACCAGGAGAGACAAGCAAAAAAATGGCTCTGACAAGATCAGACTTGACACTACAGCGACAGCCTGAGCTCCATCAAGAGATCCTCTAATTATGACCAAAAAGTGCTTGCACAAGAGAGTAATCAAAGTGTAACTTTATGTGCAAATATCACATTAGAAAACAAAGATTAAAGAAGATGTGAATTGTTAAGAACACACGCTTGCTAGATTGTGAAATATAATTTGCATTTCATAACGCTGATGCGGTTGCACATTTTTTTTCCCCAGCAATACTTCACAACAGAGCACAAGCAGAAGGAAGAGATGGATTACAAAAATAAACAGGTTAAAGCTGCTTTTCAAGGAGGCTCAGGGGAGACCTTCTGGCTCTGGACAACTCCCTGACAGGAGGTTGGAGCCAGGTGGGGTCGGGCTCTTCTCCCAAGGAACAAGTGACAGGACAAGAAGAAACAGCCTCAAGTTTCCCCAGGGGAGGTTGAGGTTGGAGCTGAGGAGCAATGTCTTGCTGGNTTCAGCCTGGAGAGGAGAAGGCTCCAGGGAGACCTTCTGGTGGCCTTGCAGGACTTCAAGGGGCCTGTCAGAAAGCTGGGGAGGGACTTTTGAGCAGGGCCTGTTGGGACAGGACAAGGGGAGATGGTTTTAAATTAAAACAGGGAGATTTTGACTAGAGAGAAGGAAGAGATTGTTGACCCTGAGGGTGGTGAGAGCCTGGCTGTGGTTGCCCAGAGAGGTGGTGGCTGCCCCATCCCTGGCACCATTGCAGGTGAGGTTGGCCGGGGCTCTGAGCAACCTGCTCTAGTTGCAGATGTCCCTGCTCCTTGCAGGGGGTTGGACCAGATGATCTTGAAAGGTCCCTCCCAGCCTCACCTACACTGAGGTTGCCCTCTGCCTGAAGCACTCTGTTATCTGTACTCCCTCCCTCACCACAGAAGTCACCCATGGCTGAGATCTGAACTCCAGTATCACACAGGTGAAGAACATGACCTCCTAGTCAATTTGAGGAGGTTGAACAGTCTTAACAAGAGACATGACCCTGTGAAATGGGAACCCCTGAGGTCACTCCTCAACTGCACACAGATGACACTTATGAGTAACACAGAAACATATTTTCTTGTTTTAGGGGATGCAAAATAAGTCCCAAAGCCCTGTAGACTTACTGTCTACTGAGGAATGTTCTCAGACTACTGACGTTTTCATGACTAATCACATCTTCACTTGCTTATCTCCAGGAGCACTGTGGTCCCTCAGGAAGGAAGTGTGGAAAACAGTCATCTCCTGACTCCTCAACCAGAACATTGTGACATCCCCAGTGACCTGGTCTGAGATTGCTTCTTCTGTGGAGCCTGACCACCCAGTGTCACCAAGCAGCTCAGCGCATGCACAGCTGTAGACACTCACCTCTGCAAAAGCACCAAGATGCTCGGAAGAAGATTCTCGTTCTGGGCACCAAACTTCGCTAGTGCACTAACAGCAGCTAGAGAACAAAATGGGGAAATGTCAGAGGTGCTCCAGTTATACACAACCACATGCTCACGGTCATGATTCAAAGCGCTGTGCATAGTGTTGTCACAGAATGACAAAATCATTCTGGTTGGAAAAGACCAGCCATTAACCCAGGGCACCACTAACCCCTGGCCCTCAGCACCACATCTCCACGGCTTGGAAACCCCTCCAGGGATGGGGACTCCACCACTGCCCTGCCCAGCCTGGCACAGCCCGCGACAGCCCTTCCCACCAAGACATTGCTCCTCATGGCCAACCTCAACCTCCCTTGAGGACCTCTCCTCTTGTCCTGTTGCTTGTTCCTTGGGAGAAGAGCCCGACCCCACCTGGCTCCAACCTCCTGTCAGGGACTTGTCCAGAACCAGAAGGTCTCCCCTGAGCCAAGGACAGCAGATAACTAAACCCAGTTTCAGCCCTGAGATTTCCAGCAGAGCTCAGACATGAAACCATCCAGCATCTGAGCTGAACTCACCAGCTCTGACGGCCTCGTTCTCCAGCACCACCCTGTTGAATATGAAGCGGATGTACTTGGAGGGGGACGGAGTCCTGGGCCCCTCTTTCCCCAGCAGGTGCAGGATCTTTGTGGCCAGGACCGTGTGTTCGCAGTCCTCAATGAACTCGCAGAGGTGAGCCAAGCCCGATTCCTTGCTCTCGGGATTCTCCTCAATGATGTTGATGATACAGTCCACAATGGCTCGCTTGTACTCAAAGCCACCCTGAGAAAGGAAAATCAAGGGCACTGAGCCATCAGGCAGAGCTCAGAGCACAGGGCTGCTCAGTTCCCCTCACGCTTCAATTACTTCTTCACAACGAGGGAAAACAAGCGTTTGTACATGAAGAGCCAAGAGAAGGCCTTACTGGATGACCTAGAAGGGCCTGCCCAGCCCGCCCTGACCCATGAAGGTACATTGTCTGAGCATCTCTCAGACCAGTTTGTGATCTTCCAGCTCTAATTCATAAGTTTCAGAGAAGTCTAACCCACGAGATAAACAAGGTCATCAGCCAGGCCCCACCATTGCTGGGTACCCTCAGCCATACAACCGAGGAGACCCTTCAAACCATCTACCAGAGCTACCTGCCAACAACTACACAACGAGAAGTTCACACGTACATCATCCCTGAGCATATTGGAGAGGAAGGTCATCATGACGCTGTGTTTCCGAGGGTATTTCTGGCACAAAGCACTGATGGCCTGGACCACCACCACCTGCAAAACATCAGAAGAGGACAAGTCATGCGTATCTAGTGTTCTATGAAAAATACAGGCTTCTTTCCATCTTCAGTGGTCACCCTGAGAGATCAAATTAGTGTACATGGATAAAAATAAGGTGTCAGCAGGAGAGCATCAACAACCCTGTGCTAACATGCTGCAAGACCTGGCTTTGCTAGGAAGGGCTTTATTTAGGACAGATGACACCAATTCAAAAGTCTCTCCTCCCTTCTGCCCAGCGATGATCCTGACCCAAATCGAACTTAGCTAGTTACAATCTGGCATGAAAACTCCTTGAAATTTTAAACTGGCCTAATATTTCTTTCCTTTTCTAACAAAAAGAAGAACTTAAGGCCACCATACACTCATGGACTTTGACTTTGTCGAGACACAAGGCAACTCCAGGGTGTAAAAGGGATGGGTACAAGTGAACCATCACCCTTAACCTGAGTTCATAGCAACCAGATAAAACAAATTAGGTATTAATTTACAGTTCACACTGTTTCCTAATTCTGTATTGAAGAGATAGAGACTCAGAACAGTTAAAATCTTTCTCTCCAAAGATGCCCCAAGGTTTTGCAGGACACTGCACAGGAGCCAGGAATCCACCAAACAACATTTATCCTTTCTTGGTGTGGTGGGAGGAAATCACAGAATGGTTTGGGTTGGGACTTTATAAAGATCATCCAGTTCCAAGCCCCCTGCCATGGCAGGGACACCTCCCACTAGACCAGGTTGCTCCAAGCCCCATCCAACCTGGCCTTGAACACCTCCAGGGATGGAGCATCCACAGCTTCCCTGGGCAACCTGTGCCAGGGTCTCACCACCCTCAGAGTGAAGAACTTCTTCCTAATTTCCAATCTAAATCTCTCCTCTTCCAGTTTGAAGCCATCACCCCTCATCCTATCACTACAGGCCGTTGCAAAAAGTCCCTTCCCAGCCTTCCTGTAGGCTTCAGATACTGGTAGGTCACAAGAAGGTCTCCCTGGAGCCTTCTCTTCTTCAGGCTGAACAAGCCCAACTCTCTCAGCCTGGCCTCCCAACAGAGGTGCACCAGCCCTGCAATCATCTTCGTGGCCTCCTCTGGACCTGCTCCAGCAGATTTATGTCCCTCTTGTACTGGAGGCTCCAAAGCTGGACACAGTGCTCCACGTAGGGTCTCACAAGAGGAGAGTAGAGGTGGAGAACAACACAGTATTTTTAAGTTGGAAAGCAGAGGACTACACCTTTGGAACTTCAGCCTGGAGCTTGGCTCTATCAGACTGGATTAACAAATGGAAAAAGCTTCGTAAAAACAAGAATGGGAGAAAAACCTGCAGCTGGAAAGAGCAGAGGCCTCCAATGCCACACCTTAAACTCATCTGATATTTCTGACACGAAGGAAGAGATCTGTTTCATGAGCCTGTCTACACTGCTCTCACTGCCTGTCTTCAGCAGGGTGGTGATGGCGAGGGTAGCGATGCTGCGATTGGAATCGGTGATGAGGTTCTCCAGGTCCAGGTTGCAGGCAGTGACTGCAGATGGATGCTTCATGGCCACCTGCAAAGGAAGAGATTCCAAAAATCAGATGGGGGCAACAGCATTCTACAATTCCAAGATTCTGAAAGTCTTTCTTTTTTTTTTTTTCCAGGCACTGCTTTGTTCTGTGATTGCAATTGAACCTACGTCATACAACTGCTGAGAAGATGCTTTCAAATCATCTGCTCTACCTCCAAGTTACAGCTCATGGGTTTGACAGTGACAAACTGCTGCTGTTGTGGTCAGCAGCTTTGAAATCAGAGAATGATTTGGGTGGG
>VZZY01005822.1:0-16647 GCA_013400335.1 Eurystomus gularis
CACAGTACTCCATGTGAGGTCTCGTAAGAGGTGAGTAGAGGGACAGCATCACCTCCCTCGACCTGCTGGCCACAATTCTTTTGATGCAGCCCAGGACATGGTTGGGGCTTTCTTGGCCACTTGCCCATTGTTGCCTCATGTTGAGCTTTTCATCAGCCAGCACCCTCAAGTCTTCTCCTCAGGACTGCTGAGTCACATGTACACTGCATGTGAGTAGCATATCCACAGTAGTTAATGCCTTTAGGAAAAATCCTTAAAAAACTTCATCTTTTCTAGCCTTATCTTGTTAGGTGCTTGTTGGATCATGCTAGGAACAATGAATTCTGTATTTAGGTGCTGAGCTCTTGAGCCCTACCTGATAACTCTTCCACATGCCTTAGCATTCAAGCCGGAAATTTGAAGGCCAGCAAGGTTAAAGCTGTACAGAAATGTTGGATGTGGTGAGAACCCAACTCCTGTTTTGGACCTGGCCCTTTCTCAGGGGTGGTGGCTTTCCGAAAAAATGCCATTCACCCTTAGGAGACCGAAGCGGTCCTCTCTCGATGTTCCTGTATCCTGTGTTAGCAGTGCTGAGCTTCCCTGTAGCGCACTGTATGGAGAAAATTAATAACACTAATGCATTTTCAGCCTTGTAAGTAAACACGATCCAGTGCTCCGGCTCTTTTGGAGTTACTTAACGAATCCTAGACCTACACATGCATTTACTATAACTCTTTGTTTTGGCGGCTGCTAAATCCCCAAACCTGAGAGCGGCTCTTTATCTCTCCCAGCGCACGCCCGGGGCCTCCTGTGGCTCTGTCCCTTGCACCGAGCTGGTTGCCAGCTGAGTTATACAACAGAGAGTACATTAGCTGAAAATGGGAAAAGCTTCAATTACCTAAATAGCTGAAGGTCTAAAAATAGTTTGCCAGCACCAACTAGTACCGACAATGCCAGGATCCTGGCTGTGGCTCTCAAGGGAAGCGCTGTGTTCCACTGTGCATTTGTGAATCTGCAGGAAGAGTCCACTTTAGGTCACTGAAGTACCCAGAACATCTGTTAATTAATTTCTCTACATTACATAAGGCAGCTACATGCATTAAAGTGTTATTACAGCCATCGGTGGATTGGGTGTTCAACAGCAGAAGTGCCTTTGAAGTAGTACTGCAAAGTTACTTCAGACCTTCCCCCAAAGTCTGCTCCGTTTAACTTCCCAAATAAGAAAACCAACAGGTAGGTTAAAATATAACTAGCAGAAAGACAAGAATTCTTATCACCGGGGCAGAGTGCCAGTGGAAAAAAAAAAAGCAGCCCAAAGTAAATCTTACCAGTCCCACGATGATGAAAATCTAACGCAGCAGCTGTTTGCCTGGGAACAGTCTCTCAACACGTTTTGATTTCACAGCACTGAATTAATCTTTTCTAGAGAGCACGGGCAAACAGCAGCTCTCCTTGCAGGTGAGGTGAACCATTCTTCTCTTCTGATAGAACTCAGTGGCTGCCGTAACATGGACACATTGCTCAGGATGGGGCCGTGGACACGGTGGGATGGGAGAGGGAAAAGGATGTCCACAGCCCTGGGATTCTTCAAAGGGATGAAGCAAAGTTTTGCACTTTAGGTCTGATTATATCCACTAATGAAAAGCAAGTTTTAAATTAGTAACAGAACATTTCCTTGCAAAGTGCATAATTAACCTTTAAAACTCAAAATGCCGCTGGGTTTAAGAGCTGAGCTGGAGGCAAGAAGGATTATGTATTTATGTTTATAATGCAGACATCTACAGATACCTTAGGGAAAGAATGAGAGCTACCATCACGCTGCAGATGTGTGTATATGAACTGGTTTGTGCCGGTAAGATTAAGTCAGCAGAAAATCTGAGTTCATGAAATCAGTGAAAATCCCAGGTTGTAGCGCTATGAAAATGTGTCCTTTTGGTGAACTACTCCAGTACAATCACGATTTCTTTGCACTTTAAGTCGAAAAACCTTCCACTCCTGAAATAAAGTGGTATCAGGGATTGAAAACATTTTGTCAGTGTTTCTGTAAGCACGATGGCAAATGCAGATGTCAAAGCTTACATATGAGGAAGCACACTGGAAAGTAAACAAGATACCATGCTTTGTCTGAACCATAGTAATTTTATATGTACAATCTCAGTTCTTAAAGTGATTTTTTAATACTGTGACTATCCTACAGCAAAAGGCTGTGTAGGAATGGGGAAAGTAACTTCACCAGACTGTTTCCAGAGCTTTCTGGTTAAGAAACATCAGCACAAGTCAGGGGAGAATATGTGCTGGTATTCTTTGAGGTTTTTAGTTGTAAACCTACAAAACTTTCTTCAGTGATATTTTTAGCATTTTCTGACACTGGAAAGCAGACTAAAAATCAAAATCATGATTGCACAAAATGATTTATTTTGGCAAACTCAGATGGACTTCATTTTCCCGTCACAATATAGTACGGCAATTTAAAGTGGACACTGTAGGTAGATTTTTATGCACACAGTGCTACAGATTTGTAGAAGAATGTCAAAACAAATTAAAGTTTTTTTCTGACAATCTCAATTATATTTTATGCATTTTGATTGCATTAAATAATATTAATAGTGTCATATTAGCCTGTTGTACCACTGCACTCCTAAGCCCACAGCAACTTTGCCAGCTGTCTTGATACCATGGCATTACAAAATAAAACTCAGATGCGCCAAGTCTTAAATAAATGCTACACAGCAAAACGAATATTCCAAAATATTCCATATTCTATTAAGATAAAAATGTCTCTTATGTTAATTTCTTACGGAAGGGAAGTTCTTTTGTAACTGCATCTGACTGCCTGGCCAAGGTAGAAAGGCTAGGAATCAGAGACATGGGATGCAACTTTACTAGTGGTAATGGTTTTCTTGAATTCTTTAGATCTCTTCTACTTTAGGTCAACTCATGAAAGTGGGGTTTATTTTGTATTTTTCAAACACACATGCACACAAAGGTTTTTCTTTACCTAGCTTCCCTACTAGTGATTTATTTTACCTGCTAAGATTTTTGCATTAAATGCATTTCAGAAAATAACATTTATTCTCAGCTGTGACCCTTAATTCTTTAGGAAAGCATGTGCAGCCCACTTATCCTGCTAATATCTAGCATGAATGCTGTGTTTCCATGAATTTTTATGGGCAGTGGGGATAACCCTAAAGGGAAACAGCCTCCTTGTAATGTCAGCCTTCACACTGACGCTGTTTGCATTCTCTGTTTTTTTCGGCAGTGCTTTCATTTTCATACATGCATACTCTCCCCATAGGAAGAAAAATCTGATAAGCTGCATATTAGTCTATTATGGAAAGATTACTCTGAGATAAATAAATGCAGACCTAAACAGCAAAATCCTGTTGCTTTCCAGTGAAACTAGAGCACAATTATCTGTTCATCTGCAGAGAGAGCAAACACTCAATTATTAGGCAGATTAATCAAGTGCAGAAAATAGCGATGTTCATAATTACAGCTTAAGCAAGTTTCCATTCCCATCGTTTGTGCTCTGAAAGACAAAGAGAAACAATCTGAAAATTGAAAAAAGCCTTGCCACCACGATACTGAAATAAGTAGTTGAATCATCTGTGTGTGGATGATAGATCTAAAGCAAACAATTCCGTGATAAATTGAAGGTTATTTGTTTCCCACTTACTGCTAAACCAAAGCCTGCTATTTCGAAAAGGGACAAGCGTTACACAAAGAGGCTGCCGTTGCCAAACTGGTGATGTTTGACTCAACAGTTGTGTGTTCTTTGACATCCAGATCACAATATTTCACTCTGCTGTGCACATTAATACAGCACGTCTGGTGGAGTTTTGACTACCAACTACACATCTCTGCTTGTGGTCAGCCTGACAACCACAGAAAGAGATAAAATGCCTGTTATGCGTGAGAGTAGAACAGAAAAAGTTTAAAAGAACATAATCTTACCAAAATCTAGGCTAATTTTACAGGTGTCTCCCAGCTGCTCCTGTCCCAGTCTACATCCCTGCATTAGGGCTTGCAAGTCAACTTGAACCTTTGGTTAAACTCTTCCTGACTACTGGTCAGTGTCACAGACTTGAAGATAGGAAGAAGCCTAATGAGGACATCTTCCATCCTTCTAACTGAAGCAGGATCAACCACACGTGTCGTTCCTGAACAACTTTTGCCTAACCTGTTCTTCACAACCACAACATGCCACCAGTGCTCTGCAGCTTTCCTGCACAGGACTTCTGATCCCTTAACAAGTAAGCAAAGCTCCCTTTTTGCAGGTTAAACCCACTGCGTTCTGATGTATTTCTCATCTGTCCAGGAGAACAGGCTGTCTTTGGCTTTTGCAACCTTTTTTTATGTATTAGGAAGCTTACTTTCTTTGTGTTAGGTAAAAATTTAAATGATTTTTATCTTTTCTCTGGAGACCTTTTACCCTAGATCTTTAGCCAGGCTGCTACTTATTTGACTCTCTACAAATTATTTGTCCTCTGTGCACAGTATCTCAAACACAGCCCTGACAGGGAAACCTTGCAGCACTGAACAATGAAGCAAAAAGCTTGGTTCACCTGAATCTCATAGAGTATCTTCTAATTTCACTCCCAGAAGAATGTTTGCTTTTCCATCCAACCTGTGGACCACAATCATTCCTGTGCCCATTTTTACAAACATATTGCTAACTCCATTGCTCTTCATTCTGTGTTTGATGCCCACGGAGATGCAGTGCCCTGCTCTTGTCCTTGTTGACTCATAATCACCAACTTGTCAAGGATGATTTTAATACTAAACCTTTCTACACTTTCTCATTCTCTCCCAGCTTAGTGTTACCTCCAGGTTTAATAACTGTACTCTTATTTCATCATCCAATCATTAATACAAGGTATTGATGGGTGCCACATGCAGGTCATGTTCACTGATTTTAAGCCATTGCGTACTGAGAATGGTTTTCCAACTAGTATCACACGGAGCCTTCAGCATGTAGAGCTAATCATGCTTCCTCGCCAAAAATGTGTCAGGTGAAACAATGCAACAATTTAGTGCTAAAAGCAGAATGTGTAACATCTGCTGTTTCTGTTAAGAAACCCTTTCTTATTTTCAAAAGATGGAAATTAGATTGGTTAGACATGATCTGCTTTTGACAAATCTGTTTTAGCTCTTTCTCAACTCCTCGTTTTCTTCTAGCTCTTTCTTAACTCCTCGTTTTCTTCTAGGTACTTGCAGACTCTACTGTATTTGTCCAGTGTTTCTGCAGAAGTTTCTAGTGAGCTGTAAGGCAGTTTACCATCTACCCCTTTTGTCCTCCTTTAGAGTTAAATAAGATAGACATCAGTTTTTTTCTTTTTTTTTTTTTCAGCCTTCCATCATTTTGCCCATCCTTCACAGGTTTTCAACAGTATCTGCAAATACCACAGAGCTATCAAGACCTCCCCCAAGGAGTTCACAAGCGATGCTGTCACAAACTTCAGGATTCTTCAGTTTCACTTGAACTGCGCTGAAGATGGCCAGTTTTCTCATCTCAAGATGGACTCTGTCTTCCAACAGAAGGCTGCTGGTGAGTGCATTGCACACTGCAGTGATCAAACCACCCGTTTTCCCTGTGTCACTCATCAAGAGGAACCATGGAGTCAAAGCCCACTGCCATAGGCACAAAGCATTCACTTTCTTTGTGCTCTGTCTAGGCAGAACTATCCATCTTTCTTTTGGACACCTGTGACCTTCTCTCAAATTAGTAATGATAAGACGAGGGGAAATGGCCTCAAGTTGCATCAGGGGAGGTTTAGATTAGATATTAGGAAGAAATTCTTCACTGAGAGGGTAGTTAGGCACTGGAATAGACTGCCCAGAGAGGTGGTGGAGTCACCATCCCTGGAGGTGTTTAAAGAACAAATAGATGCAGTGCTTGAGGATATGGTGTAGTGGTTAGAGAGGATATGGTGTAGTGGTGTAGTGGTTAGAGTGATGCTAGGAGAAGGTTGGACTTGATGACCCCGGAGGTCCTTTCCGACCATAATGATTCTGTGATTCTGTGATTCTGTGACCACATTTATTCACCTACATGAACAACTACAGTTCATGAAAATGGATAAATATCATAAGAACACCACATCCCTTTCCACAATCTGCTCTTTTTAGAGGCTTGGGTGGAAAAAAGAAAGTTAAAGACCCAACTCCTTAGACTTTTCCAAGAAGCAAGCTTTATTAGGTAGTTGTAGAAGTTTTCTTGATATTTGGAGTCCATGCTGTGTTACTCATGGGAAGGACTAAGAACTAAAAAACGGGATTGCTACTTCCTACAGGAAAGGAGTCTGTGTTAACTGATACTGTCTGGTAACGCTTAAGGCCAGAGATAATGGTTGCTCCTGTCCTCTGCCCAGTATCGCCCCATTCAGAATTCCTCCTTATGCAATGTCTGCAAGGAGTTAATCAAGGATTCAGTGGGAAAACACTGGACTTCCTTTTCATCTGGGAATATGCCAACTCCTGCCTTCACTCACAGACCCAGGAAGATAATTTAATGCAAAATTATTTTCACTGGAACCCATTAGAAGTGGACATAAAATTTTTTGAATGAGGAAGGACTCTTTTCCTCCAAAGCTTTCTAGTACAACCAAATGAAATAAATCTCCGATTCTCCAAGTAATTTTTTCCTCTCTTCAGTCTGTCTCCACTGTAATGACTATTTTCCAGCTGTGCTCTCACATCAGTTCTGCCTACCCAGACTTTCCACATCGATGAGGAGCCTGATTTCCGCAAGACTGAGAGAAATGGTTTGGCTGAGAAGGAAACCAGCTCTCTGAATAATAACAGTGCATATAACTAATCAGGAATTCGGTGTTCTCAAATGATGCTGAACGGGCAAACCTGATCCAACTGTAGTAAACTTGAGCCAGCTGCCAGTGGGAGTAAGTGTCTTAGGAGAAAGAGGAGATAAAAGGGGAAGGAGACATTCACTTCACTGCATGGCGAATAAACAGGGGTCCTCTTGAAGGAGTCCAAACTGATCTGAGAGATCATGCAAAGCTTGGTAGAAGTCAAAATGGAAAAGCTGGGAGAGGAGCAGAAACCAGCTACACTCAGAACTTATTTCACTCTTAAATTGAATGATTATCATATAATCTTTAAGAAAAGCAAAAGAACAAAAAATCTCTACCTTTTGAGGGACAGCACATCATTTCATCATGTTCCTTGATTTTATTTATGTTTGAAGGGCTGTTGTGCAAACACTATTTACAGAACGTCAGCAAAATTACTTGGAGTCATTCAACTATGCAAGTTGTTTGGCAGATAATTGGCACATCTTGCTGCTGGAGATGGGCAATTAACCCTGTTCCGTATTTCATATGTAATATGAAGGCAGTGGCCAATAGCTTTGTGTGGTAGTTATGTTAAGTCATTGGATAATGCAAAAAACACCAGCCCACAAACACAAACCCCAAAACAATAAAAAAAAAAGTATCACCTATATCTTTTTTTGACAAAAATGATCAGCTGCATCACAATATACTAAATGTCTCCCTTTTGTACTCAGAATGGATTAGGTTATAGTATCTTTTATTTGCGTTCACTGGAGGGAATTTCAGAATTAAGAGAATCATGGAATCTTTTAGGTTGGGAGAGACCTCTAGGATCATCAAGTCCAGCCTTCATCCCAACATCTCTCTGACCCCTAGACCATGTCCTGAAGTGCCACATCTACTCGGTTTTTTAACACCTCCAGGGATGGTGACTCCACCACATGCCTGGGCAGCCTGTTGCAATGCTCAACCACACTTCCAGTAAAGAACTTCTTCCTGATACCCAAACTAAACCTCCCCTGGCACGAGAGACAAAAACAATTTAATTTGGCCCTGGTCTTTGTTCAACATTAGACAATCATCTTCATCATCTGCTTTTTGAGTTGAAGAGTTTGATGGAGAAGAAATGCCATCATTACCTATTCTTTCCCTCACACCTCCAAGGGAGGGACAGTGTTCTGCTGAGACGTGTATCACCCAGGACTGCTTGAGCTCTAGCAGCCAGGAATGTTGCAGGCTTGCTCTCAACCTCATGAGATCCTTTCCAGGATTCCAGGTGCTCCTTTTCAAATCCAAATGAAGGAAGAACACTCCACTTTGATTTTGTTCATGAATGAAGCTCATCATATCTTCCTTGGTTACATACAGCACTTTTGATAAAAGCAAGCTACCAAAAATGGCTAGATTTGCATGATTCCAAGGGAATAGCTGCCAAGTTAACTCTTCCAAAAACAAATTCCTGGCTGTGAATGGCAGGAACAGGACTCATGTGATTTGTAAACAAGCTAAAGAAGAGGCTTGTCAGTCTAGGAGGTGATGTCACCCACGCCAAATGAGCAGCAAAGTTGGACTGGCTGTTTGCAGCTGGAGTTTCACTGGTAAGAGGTCCCCTCTTCACCAGCCTGCTATCAGCCCTGAGCGCAGAGAGGAGGGAGCACTTCACCCAGAAAACACCAGCACATTTCTCTCAGAAAAGGCTCCTCCATCAATGCAGAGAGCCAGCCGGTGTCCAATAAACTCCAGATATCCAAAGGACTTCTCATTTATGGGCACTATCATTTATGGGCAGTGTCCAGTAACACTCTGGTGCCTTCATCCTGATAAAGGGCAGTGAACAGCCCTTGCCTGTGGCACTGTCTCAAGGACAGTGCACTTCAGAGGCATTAGTCACCTTTCATGATAAAATTCCACAAGATCAGACTGTTGTTTACCCTGATCCCTCACCTTCAAACTAAACACGTCTGGCCTCTTAGGGAAACATACATCTCCTATCTGAGCTATTCGTTGTCCAGCAGTAGAGCCAACAAGAAAAGAGCAGAAAGCAGGGCATAGAAGCATCTGGAAATGCACCAATTTTAGAATGTTCCACTATTTTAGAATGTTCCACTCATCAGTGTCTCAGTGATGGTGCTAGCCTGATCCTAGCTGGTGCAAAAATAGAGCCTCTAAAAAAATGGTAACAAGCAACAAAAACCTAATCAAGAAAAGCAGTGACACACTTACAGGGAGTAGAACTTATCAGTGTTCTGATAAATCAGCTCTTAGCAGCTCTTTGAAAACAAAAGTTGTTTAATCTTAAGTCACCTTTGGTCACCATTTCATTAGTGCAGAGCATGGGGGTGGAACTATCTAGAATTATATTTTTTTAGCCACCACATGTTTTCTCCCATGCAATAACCTGACAAAATTCTGGACAAACAACATTAAAAAAAAAAAAAAAAAAAGTTACCTTGCTGCAGTTCAAAATACACTGACCTTTGAGCCCTGCTTGCATAAGGTACATGCTGACACTAGTTTCCCAAATGCTGGCAACAGCAGAAAGCCAAAAGGAGCTATTTTGACTCACAGTTTGGCAAACAGCAAATTATTCATCTGTGCAAGAAAGAAGAAGAAAGCTCTGAAGTGCTGAAGCAGCAGGGATATGTTCAGTGTTTTCTTAAATTTCTTAAATATTAGGTATTCCTTACATAGTTTAGGAAGGTACTAGCTCACCTTCAGTGCTGTACAGGCTTGCCAAAAGTGATGAAACCTTGAAAAGGCAGGGGTAGAACCTACTTTTGGTAAAGTCCACAGGAATATAATTTCATAGCTTTTCAGTACCTGAGTGATGACTGATCTTATGTAAACACAACAAATATCAAAGTACCTTTGTAATGAGACATTTGCTTTAACTAAGGAGCCTAACACTGCACTGTGGTTTCTTGGTTAAATAAGCTGAATATCCCATGCCACTAATTGACAGTCTCGTCAGTTTTTCCACTCTAAGCGACTAATGGAAATTTGAATACCACACATGCTTGTTTGCCTGAAGTTTGCTCAACATTGCATGATTGCAGAGCATTTGTGGATTTAGCTTTTAATGTATTGATTTTTCTTGTTAAGCTTTGTTATTCAAAGTCATCAAAGTGTAGTTAGAAAACAGCAGTAGCCTGGTCATCTCCGAGGTACAGAGACCTCACAACCCTTGTTAGCTTCATGGTGAGCTGAAGGCATTTTGATCCTCCAAGGGAAGGGAAATCAGGACTGAGATCATTTGCCAAACTATCAAGGTTCCAGCAACAAAGTATGTCAGAAGTGTTAAAGAAAAAATCATCTTTGTACCTGACAATAATCTGATATTTACCAGAAAACTGGAAGCAATGAGGCTGTCCCTGACCATTAAAGGGTATATGAAAGTTGGCTTTTCTTTTCAGATAAAGGTTCCAGGAACTTGGTTGCATCTTGATAATGTCCTGACAATATCTAAGGGTTTTCACAGACTGAAAACAAGATATTGACCTTCACACAGGTTTGGATAATTCAGGCACTAGATATAATAATTTTCTGTATCTTCTGTGAGAACTATGAGGAAAGAGAATCTCTTATTTGGGAAAAAAAAAAAATTAATAATTTTTCCGTGGTACATCAAAAACAGAGAGGGACAACCGGATTCTGTTCCAGCTTACACTTAGCAGCAGTGGTCCTCATTCAGTGGTGAAATTTTGTGACTGTATTTTCAGGCATCAGAGCAGACTGGCACACCTTTTTATCCCAGCAACTTCAGCTCTTTGTGAGTTTCATCTTAAAGCTTGATGGGATTGAATGTCTTTGGGCGAGTAATAGAGTTAGCAGCAGAAATTCCAGGATATCCTCTACTAATTATCTTCTTTAAAAAAAATATCAAAACTGAAAGGTTTTAGGAGAGATATGGAAGAGGTTTGAACATAAATTTACCATATACTGGTGGTAACCACATCACTCACCATATATTAAGACTTCTACCCTAAACATTGTGTAAAATCCAAGACTAACATAGCATTCAAATTTTGGTTTCTCAGTTTTGGTAAAGAAAAAAGTATCTTCTTTTCTTCCTTAAACTTTCTGGATCAAACCTTCTGGATCATCTTTGACCTTTCTAAAGTATTGAATCTGCACCATATGGAGAGCAAGTCAGGGACAGAAAAGATTGTGGCCCACAACAGAAAATAACTGAAGGCATTTTATGTGGAGCAGCACCACATGGTAAGCTTGCTAGTTCATTTCCATCAAAATAATTTGGGCTGCCAGATTAAAAGTGCTAAAATTACCTTATATATATCAAATGGGTGACATCTCATCCCAATTGTTTTTTCCAGATCATTATTCGTCAGTTAACTTGGAGAGCTCACTCTAGCTCTGTAGGTGTTGAGCAGGCTGCAGCCCTGGAGGGGTTGAGCCTGGAGGCTCAACCAGTTTGGGAGTAGATGAGACAGTGACTATCTCATGCTCAGCAAATGCCAGAGGAGGGAGGGCTACTATAGCAATGATTTTGAAAAAGAAATAGACTCAATGTTACAAGCTCCAGATAAAATGCACTGGCCAAGATGTGGAGTTGGCAGGCACTTACAGGTATGTTTTATTGTTAATAATAATTTCATATTGTTGATTGAGAGAGCAGCCATCTATTTAAACAAAGGCTAAACAAGTTTGGTCAGTGCATATTTTCTACAGACTGCTCTAGCATTCTTTTCTTCCCCTATCTCCTACTCTAGCTTAAGAAAAAAAAAAAAAAAAGCTAACCCCAAACCAACAACAAAAAAACCCAGCAAAAACACCCCACACTTACAGTTTTAGCAGTTTGGAAAAAAAATAGGCATTTTCTAAGCTCCTGGGAACAGATTTTACTCTCCAAGCTGGGAAACATCTTCACTGTTACTTCAGAAGAACGCCGTAATAGAGTCATAGGATCATAGATAATAACTGAGAATAAAATATAGCTCCTGCTGTTTTGTGTTTCTGGAAGAAAATTGTTGCCTCGTAGTCTTGTTTAGTCCTAAAAATTAAAAAGGAGTTGAAGCTTGTTTCAAAACTTTGGCTACAGAAGAGCAAACTTGAGAGCTGGATTTTTATATGCCATTTCTGTTAGTGAGGAATTCAATAGCAAAAGCTGGCCCTAAATCAAAGCATTAAAGTGTTTTTCAGGATCCTAGTCTGATATCAGATCTGATACCAATTAATTATCACTAAGCCCCTATAGCTGTGTATAACCACAGTCCTCTTTGGGGTGAAAAATAATAGAATATATTGGTCTAAAAGTTCATCTACTGATTTGAAAAGCATATTCATGACTAGACTGTAAGCCTTGACCTGTGCTGATCTCCCTCACGGTAGTGTCTACCCGCATTGCTGAAGTCTGCTCTGGGGTGGAAATAGCAAAACAAAAACGCCCTCAGTGTTTGGGGAAGGAAAAAAAAAAAAGTGGAAAACAGAGGAAGATCACAGAATAATTTTCGTTGGAAGAGACCTTTAAGATCATCAAGTCCAACCACTAATCTAACACTGCCAAGCCCACCACTAAACCATGGCCCTCTGCACCACATCTCCATGGCTTTGAAACCCCTCCAGGGATGGGGACTCCACTACTGCCCTGAGCAGCCTCTTCCAGGGCTTGACAACCCTTCTGGGGAAGAAATTGTTCCTCCTCTCCAACCTAAACCTTGTCTGCCACAGCTTGAGGCCGTTTCTTCTTGTCCTGTCTCTTGTTCCTTGGGAGAAAGAGACCAACCCCAAAATTCAGAAGGATACTGTGTTCTGCCCTTGGACAGAAAACAACTTTTCTTTTGACATCCATACCCAATAAAAGGTATATGGAGGAAGGACTGGCTGTTAGCTTGGCCAAAGCATCAGGCAGATGAGCAGCAATGGTGCTGGTATGTAGTCAAATGCTGTGCATGACTCAGCATTGTTATCTGCGAAGGAATGGAACTGAAGTTTTCTCTGAACATAAACAAAAAGCCCTAAGAAGTGGGACTTGTAAACAAGCACTCCAACTGCTCATCTCCCTCCTGACTACAGCATAGTGGAAGCCAGCATGGAAGTAAGTATTTAAAGATAGAAACCTGTTTTGAAGTTGAGTGAAGGCTTTATATGGATTATCTATATCACAATAGAAACCAATTAGGTGCAGGCAATAGATGCAAAGAAACAAGAGAGCAAGTGTGCCATTGTGAGCACACCGGGGAAGTGACAAGGTAATGACTGTTTCAGCAAATTCACACTCTTCAGTGAACATCACAAAGCACTCAAAACCAGTCATTTTCTCAGGCTTTAAGAACAACAGCAACAAAAAAGTGATAGCTGAATATTTTCTAAGGAATTTCTCCATCTCTCCAACTCCTTCCTCAAGAACAGTGTTAACTCTGCATACAAAATCTTACCATGAGTCTCAAAAAGTTGCCTATGCAAGCTACCAGCTTCTATATCTCCTAGGGGAATTCAAAATGCAATCAGATACCACTATGCTAGCCAATCTACCTCTGCATTTTGCACATAGATGATGCAGCTTCGCCTCAGAGAATGCTGCCTTGCTGCTATTTCTTCTTTCATTCCCACCCTGCCAACAGGCATGCACAGCACCGTGCTTCCAGGCAGAGCTTTTTGCAAAAATTCATGTCACAACAAAGCTTAAGCTCATGGTGTGGCAGATTGCTGTTCTGATTCACCTAATCACACAGAATCACAGAATTAATGAGGCTGGAATAGACCTCCGAGATCATAAAGTCCAGCCTATGGCCCAACACCACGACATCAGCTAGACCATGTCACTGAGTGCCACATCCAATCTTTCCTTACCTGCAGGGATGGAGATGCCACCTCCTCCCTTGGCAGCCCATTCCAGTGTCTAATCGCCCTTTCCATGAGGAAGGGCTTCCTAATATCCAACCTAAACCTCCCCAGGCACAGCTTCGGGCCATGCCCTCTCATCCTGTCACTAGTTGCCTAGGAGAAGAGCCCGACCCCCACCTGACCACAGCTTCCTTTCAGGTAGTTGTAGAGAGTGATAAGGTCTCCCCCAAGTCTCCTCTTCTCCAGGCTGAACAACCCCAGCTCCCTCAGCCTCTCCTCAGAAGACTTTCCCTCCAGCCCCGTCACCAGTCTCATTGCTCTCCTCTGGACCTGCTCCAGCACCTCAATAACTCTCTTAAAGTGAGGGACCCAGAACTGCACACAGGACTCGAGGTGAGGCCTCACCAGTGCTGAGTACAGGGGGAGAATTCCATCCCTAGTCCTGGTGGCCACACTNTTATTTTGCCCAAAGTGTAAGACCCTGCACTTGGCCTTGTTGAACCTCATACCATTGGCCTCAGCCCATCGACCCAGCCTGTCCAGGTCCCCCTGCAGTGACCTGCACAGACTGAACCTCTGCAATGGTGAGTGGCTGGCAGGACTTTGATCCCATCGGGAATTATCCTGACAGCTTTCCCTTGAAATTGATTCTACCCCTCTGCTGCACTCTGGGGAGACCCCTCTGCAGTGCTGCGGCAGCTCTGGAGTCCTCAGCACAGCAGAGACATGGACCTGGTGGAGCAGGGCCACAGGAGGCCCCAGCAATGATGGGAGGGCTGGAAGCCCTCTGCTGTGATGACAGGCTGGGAGAGTTGGGCTTGTTCAGCCTGGAGAAGAGAAGGCTCCAGGGAGACCTTCTTGTGGCCTTTCAGGACTTAAAGGGGGACTATAAAAAAGATGGGGATGGATATTTTAGCAGGGTCTCTTGCAAGAGGAGAAGGGGTGATGGTTTTAAACTAAAAGAGGGAGATTCAGACAAGAGCTTATCCCTGGAACCATTGCAGGTGAGGCTGACCAGGCCTCTGAGCAACCTACTCTTGTTGTAGATGTCCTTGCTCACTGCAGAGGGGTTGGAATAGATCACCGTTAAAGGTCCTTTCCAACACAAACCATTCTACAACATTCATTTTATTAATCCTCAGAACTAGCAAGAATTTAAAATAAGATGCCAGAGCACAGTCACAGAGTGCTGACCTCCTTGACCCTAGATTCAATGATGTTCATGGGGTTTTGAAAGAAATACAATCACAGCTGAATTACAAACTGCTTCATCTGCAAACTCATGAGACGTATTGTATTAGATGTCGTAACACACCGTGTCTGTTCCTTACGCAGCCACCCTCTACATGGTGAGCATGTTGACACTGAGCAGAAACAACATAAAGGGTCAGTATTTGGATGGGCAGGTAAATATATGCAAGGGTGTAAATTTTCTGTCTAGCAGGTCAGGCTTGTTAGGGACTAAGGCCAAGAAGAGCTACGTAATATAAGTCCAGTGCTGCTACTACCAGTGCAGGGCCATACAGACAAGCTTAAAATATTTGGCAGAACAATTCCATAGCAAACATGTTCCTCTGATTTTTTTCAGTGTCCCAGGCTGCCTCTGGGCTCTGAATTTTCCCTGTTTTCTTTTTTTTCCAGTGGATGGACAACATATTATAATTTGGTTTTGCCACCTAAGCTGTTTCCTGAGAGTAGGAAGTATCCTGCCTCATAGATCCTCTTTTGTATTTATTTGCAGATATATATCCTGGATATAATACGTTTCCCAAAAGCATTTTCCACCCTGTTCCATGAATTCCATTCCAAATTTTGCTCACATAGCCTAAGGAGACAGAAGTTGTCTGCTCTTCGATGGCATGCTAAACAGCTACAGCAGAGTTTCTCAGCCCTTCAGGAGTACAGATGCTGAATGCCTTTGGGGCACTGCATCCCAAAAAACTTCACAAATTATGACATATCTGCTTATGGTATAAACCAAAACTGATTTTGACAAGTCCAGCTTGTCTCTGGTAGCTAAAAGGTTTACAAAACCGAGATAGAATCTGAAGTGAGGAAATAAAACACTGTCTTCACTCACAAGTTCAGTAAGGATCTTCTAAATGTAGTTTTAGTCGACAGGTAGTGAATTTTCATTCTGGAAGAAGCCGTTTTCCTGGTATATGACAAAGATGGTTGAAGTAGTCACTGGCTCAACAGCCAGGGAAGTTGTTCATTAACTGACCTTTCTATCTATGTGTGTTACTCCGGTGTGCTCACTAAATGCAAACACATTTTAATCTAAGAATTGCTCATCAACACTTTAACTTGTTAGTTGCGGGAGTGCAACGGTCAGATAAAACATTAATTAATTTTAAATTTATAAACGCACTGATTCTAGCATTATTTGGTTTTTACAAGTATGTATCTTTCCGTTTGAGAAAACAGCAATGTTTATTAGCCTGAATACAGACAAAACCCAAGTGCATATAGAAGCAAAATGAAGGTCCCTTTCAGCCTTTTAAACACCAATTAATCAAGTCTGCCATCATTTCGCCAGCTCTCATGTGAAATTTATCTGTAACTCTAGACTAGCCACCTTCAAGTAAGATTTTGCTCCCGTTTAAGTCACGAGTAAAACTGTTCTGCTGGATCAGAGCAGGCCCTGAAGTCTTGGGCATTTCTTTACTCAGCTAGAAAGTCAACGTGCTGCATTCCTACCGTAGTAAGTGATGCCCTACTGCTTCAAGATCTGCTGCTACATATATGCATATTAAACATGCATCTGCAGTTAGCCTTGTAAATTAAACTATTCAATACAGCGAAGAGTTATACACCTTTTGCACCACACACCTGATATGCAAAAAAAAAACCAAAACAAGATAAGAAAAAAGAGAAACGGATATACTGACCCATAGGCAGCTTATTTAATTTGCATATTGGTGGCCATATGAGTCATTATTTCCTATTAGGAAGTGAGCTAACTTCTTGCAATAGTAAAAACAATTCTTGGTACATTTCTTAATAACTATTATTTTATTTTTAGAAAAAAAATCCCAAAACCTGCACACTGAGATTTCAACTAGACTAGACT
>VZZY01005829.1:274-10934 GCA_013400335.1 Eurystomus gularis
TGTGGGGACCTGACAGATACAGGTTGTCATAGTTGTCTTCTCTTTCAGTTTTGATTTCTTGTTCTCACTGCTGTACATGAAAAGCTCCCTATGTTAAGAACACATTAATAGTCTGAAAAACATGCAACCTGACATGGTTGTTGACAGTGGGTAAAACAAAGGATGACCTTATTGTTCTCACTCTGTAATTAGAGAAGCTCTGTAGCAGCTGGAAGCAACTGCAGTACAGCACCACTCGCTCAGTAAGAAGCAACTTTGTGAATTTTTCAGAACCACAGGATTCCTCCCTCAGAAAGGAATGTCTTCATCGATGGGTCTTGGGAGAAAGCCTTCCTCTTGCAATTTGGCTGTATAAGGGCAAGTGTGCAGTTTCATACACGAAGACATGGTAAATTTTCTGCTGAGTTCTGCTTCAAGTTAGTCGGCTAAAACTTCATTGGTGATTAGGATCTCTAGATTTGAGCCCCTGCAGGCTGAGAATGAGCAGTAAGGTCTGTTCAGTTCCTGGATAAAAGCTCTAATCCTAGACTGGTTTGAAAATGGTGGGTGATCTTACCCCCTCCATTAAGTAGGACAGGCCAGATGGTTTGGGGATTTGAGTGAGGGCTAACTTGCCTCTGATCTCAGGGAGCTTTAGGAAATTATTTGAGCTATTCAGAAAAGATTGTTGATGGATTTTGGATGAAGAGCTCTCTTTTTCTTTGTCCATGGGCGCATAAAAGCAGATTTTAAGGTGTTCATTAATATTTTTAATCTTTCTAGATTTTTTTGTTTGGTTGGGTTTTTGATTGTTTTTGTTTGGTTGGTTTTTTAATGCTTCTGAACTACTAGGTATTCAGGGGGGTGTCTTGTGAATAAATTTGCTACAGTTTTATTTAAATTTTACCTAATTCCTTTGCAGAGTTTCACTCCAATAACTGCCCAGCAATACTCATATTGAAGTCAATAGAACTATAACTTACTTGGCAAAGAACCTCCCAAAACTACGACTTCAAAATTGCTGCTTGTAATATCAGACATTTCAGATTCCCTTAAAAAATCAGAGCTCAATGAATAAGTATATACATTACTTGTGCACCAAGTTATCTTCTGGGGTGTGTAACTTGCTTTCATAACCTTGGATTCTGAAGTAGTATGGCCTCTGTTAATGTTCTGCCTTGGACAGACAAACATTGCTTGCTTTCTTTTCTTCTGGGTTGAGTACTATCTCATTTATCATCACTGCTAATGGTTGGACTGTCACTACTCCAGTTCAATCTTTACCTTACTGAAAGTATGGGCTCACTTACAGCATGCTTTTTAGTACAGAGCTATAAGTCTTAGTCAATCAGTCCATAGCTAAAAGGAGAATATAGTCAGTGGTTTCTGCAAGGACTCCTTAATTTTTAGCTTCTGACTTCCTTGTCTTTATTACAAAATATTCAAAATCTGTTTAATTTTGTGTGCTACAAAATCTACTTATTTTCCACAGGTTTCAGGATGGAAACATTGCAAAATGGATGGATTTAGTTAATTTTAGTGTTGGGGTTTTTTTCTGGTTTATTATCAGTAGCAATGGCTGGATTTTTGTTTCTGTGCTCACAAATAATTGTCATATCAGAAGTCAAAGCTAGTTAATATCTAGGATGTTTACTCTTATAAAAATTCATTAAACAGTACTGACATATTGTATAATACCATTTGTCACAGCTCTTATTACATGTTCTAGAATATTAATTTAAAATTGAATATACTACTTCCATTCTTGATGGAAGTTTTATGTTCCCAACTCCTAATGCATTACACTTAAATCACATTTTGCAACTTGTCCAATGTAATTGCTTTTTTTAAGCTTTAGCTCAGGGGCTTTAAAAATGTTTGCACTTTCAAGCAGTAGTATAAAGGATTAGATGAAAATGGACATGACAATTACATGCACAAACATCATGCACTAAGCCTCTGTCTTCACTGATCTTTGCCGTGTTCTCAGTTGACAAAAGATTCTGGGTTTTTTTCTGCAGACAAATGATGTGTCCCTGAAGATGCTTATTCTCTAACAGCAGAAGATATTTTTTGCTAAGTGAAAAGTTGAGGTTTTCTGAGATTATTCATTTGTTCAGATGGATTTTTGATGCTACATATTCCTTGTTGTTATTAACAAATTTTATATGTTAGCACTTAGAATACCACTGGATTCAATGAGTGACTAAGAGAAAAAAATCTTTATTGAAAACATGTATTTGAAATCATCCTCTGTTTCATCTCAGAAAAATACAAATCAATTAGATCAAATGGGAATTTAGGAATTCCATACTAATTTTCTCTGCCTTTCTTGTTTTGGCAGCTAAATATAATGCTTTCTAGAATAGGGTAAAATAAAAAGTAAAGCTGAATTAGCTCAAATCCAGAAGTAGGTCCTGCTAACTCTAGCAGCATAAACACCTGCTAAAATGGGCTGTGGAAAGGGATACACTGCTAATTTTAAACAAACTTGGTTAGATACTAGTTGTCATGAAGTTTATTGATAAGCATGAAGTGCACCAAGAAGTCTGTCAGGAAAATCATGTTGTTTTAGAGGTTCTACACTGATGCCATGGCAACACAGAAAAGTTAATGTGGATTTGAACTGTACCAGTACTGCGGAGAAAGGGAACAATTTGCCTACACAAAGACGTCTTGTGACATTTGAAAAGCCCTAAAATATTCTGCCTTTCAGTTGCTGGTACAAAAAAATGCCTGTGTCCTGCAATCCTGTGATGAACATCAGCCTTGATAACCCAGAGACCCAGGGATTATTAAAGCCACCTCTAAAAACACTAAATGCACATAGGCAACTAAATAAAACCTGAACAGACACAAACTCCATTCAGTATCCATTTGCTAACCTGCTCCTTTCATGAAGAAATTAACTTTGTGAACCAATGCATGTGGGTCTAGATGAGTAGCATGGCAGAAAGAAGAAATGTCAAGTTCATGGTCTTCCACTAGGTCCATGATGAAGGGGATGGAAGTAGAGGTTACTCATGGAAAAGCCAATCCTAACCTTATTTTGATAGATCTCAAATACCATGGTTTGTAATACTACAATCATACCAGAGCAGTGGTCACTGGCACAAATCTGAAACATTTTCCCTACATTTTGTTAAGTGGGAAAACAATATTGTTACACTGGAATGTCAGTATAAATATTTTAAAAATTGCAGTAAAATTATCCAAAATGAGTGAAAGACTGAACCAGTGTAAATTATAAGCATATACTCTGAAAAGCATTGTTATATATAGATGTGTTATATATAATACCCATTATATCAAGGCATGCAAGTTATGAATTTTATATATTTAGTTTTCTGAAACTGTAGATTAGCCAGTTTCATAACATTCACAAAATAAGGAAAAATATACTGCAAAAGAGGGAACTAACAAAGACTGACCAGAAACATAAACTTTTCTGCATTCTATCCCTTCAGTCCTACTGGGAATCAAGGAGCTGAACCCTCATTGAATTTAAATCTATAAAAGAAGATATGAGCAAGTGAAAAAAAGATTGTGGTAGATCCCACATATTGTAACACATAATGTTTGTAGATGTAAATCAGACTAGAAATCTTCTTGAACTAATCCTATTATGCTAACAAATGAGCTTTCATATGTTCCTATACATTTAGTTTTTGGAAATCCAGTAATGGAAAAAGAAATCTAGTGACTAAAAGGTCAGGAAATGTAAAGACTGCTTTTTTTTAAAAGCAAGGAAATAAATTCAGATTCCCCAGAAGTGTTTTTGAAGGTTATTGGTTTATGATTTAAAATAGGTAAAGAAGAAATAGTGAATGCATACTTTTTCCTCAGTTACATGTATTCAATATATTTTTAATTCACTTTCAATATCTTAATGATTGTGATAAAGTGTTTGGTCAATATCTGTTCACCCTCGCTCACTGTCTCGAACAAGAAATGCCGTGAGGAGATAGCTGGCTGTTTTTTCCTGGGAAAGAAAGACATGGGATTAAATTTACTCCTAGGGTTGGATCATGTTTTGTAAAGGCTTACAAGCTGAGACCTTTCCAAACCATGGAGAAGGCTAGAGCTAGAGAGAGCTGATGTTTATTGGCTTCTCTGTGTCAAAAGCTCTGGATGAAGTTGTTAAAGTAAAAGCCTCTGCAAGCTGGAGCAATAGAGGCAGATGAGCAGAGAAGCCTGTGAACTGGGACAACCTGCAATTTAGAGAGGGAGAAAGGTGACAATCTGTAGACTCGTGTCTAGAGACAGCTGTCAGGTGAATCTAGGTGGCATGATAGGGCTTCATGGGAAAGATGGTTATCTAGCTGAAGGGACAAAGGAAAGTGCTTTGGGAGTTGGCAAAGGTACAGAACTCAGTTTCTGTGCTGTAGGGAGCTGACTGGGTCTACTGAGGACTACAAGACAAGACAGATTCTGAAGTCACAAGGGTTATTTTGTACTGTTAAAGAAACCAAACTGTCTCAGAGATGCTGAGTTTTGTTCTATTGTGTGAATTGGTACTAAAATCTAGAAGGATGTATGGGAGTGTGGGGGTTGGGGGCTGGGGGAGAATAAGAGATCCAGCATTATTGTTATAACACCAATAATGACACAGGGAGGGGCATGTCAGTAAAAAATGCATATCAGCCCACACCTTGCTGTGATCATATTCACTTTTAAAGAAAATTAAAGCCTGAATCAGTCTTGTAATACTTCTTGTTATACTAGCTGTTAATGACCACATTTTATAGCACACTGTGTATTCTCTTTGGAAAAGGAAAAAAAAGCCATGAAGAAAAAAGATTGTTACAAGCTCTTTTGATAAATTGTATAATTTTACTGTTTAATTCTAAAGGATTATAAATTGGTTTCAACTATTTTGGATATGATTTGGGATATGTCTTTTCACAATGATGTATAAAAAAACCTGAGTGCGCAGCTCTTTATGCTGAGTGACTACTTTGGCCATTGTAATTAAAAATGCACAGCCAGATTGCATGAAGTACCAAGTATTCAGAAATAGAATGAAGACATGGGAGCAGAACTGAATTTTTAAATTATGCCAAAATAAGTCAAACTTATTCAAGGAAAGAGTTTCAAGGTTAATGCTTCATGTAAAGTGTTTGGACTGGAGAACTTTTACAGCACATATTTACTAGACTCAAGAACAGAAATTAGGAACAAAGGTGACAATCTGAAAATCCTTTATTTTCTAAATGCATCTTAATTTAACAGTTATTCTAAAGCTGACTGTAGCTTTTGTGTCTGTAAATGAAGTGTTAGTAAATTTCAGGTTCATGCAAAAATGAGGGAGAAAGGCCATATTCTTACAGTGATAGATGGGGATTTATGGACTTAACTCCTATTAACATTAATGGGAGTTAAGGATGAAATCTCCATATATCATGATGAGATTAATTTCCATCGCTTAAATACACATCATGAGGCAGCTACACTAAAGACATTTTTAAAATTATTTTGTCCTAGTCTTTCAATTTTTTAATTTTTCTTTTTACAATGTCTTTACATTGGTATCTGTGTCCTTATAGAGAAACATCATGAGCGTTACATAATCATGTCCTCAATTGAATTATTCTTCTTGTGTGATTGCAACAAAATATAAAACTTTACAAACAGTATATCTCATACAATGTAAACAAGGCCATCTAATAATAGCACAATCTTATTTTCACAGATCCTCAGATTTTCTGCTATAATGATTGAGTATATCTCAGCTTGCAAATTAGTTATCTTCATGGCTTTTTCTGGGTAATGCTGTAATTGCTATAGCAGGACACAGACTTTTAGCAACAGCTAACCTGATAGCTGCTATTCAAAAAGATTGAAAAGACTAATATAAAAATGTGAAGGTAAGTAACAAAATGCTGGAGGGGGTGGGAGTAATGCCATGGGCTTTCATAGTACAGTGCTGTGAAAGTCATGGCTTTTCCTTCCAGTCAAAAAGAGCAGTCAGGGAAAGAAGAGTCAATGTAAGCAAGCATAGGTAAGAGGTAATAAGAGCTGTGAAATTTTCTCCAGATCCAATGGGTGTAGGTAGATGCAGGACATAAAAATTTGGCTAAAGGCTGTCTCCCTTGGAATGAGGAGATAAAGATTCTGGAAGAATTATTCATATGAGTTGACATGTAGAGAAACCACTTTGATTTTAGACAGCACTAGAACAGGAGATGAATAGGATTATAAAGCAAAATTGTCCACAGTAGCAAGGGCTTCCATTAATGATACAGAAGGTCCCTTCAACTCTTCTGTTCCTAAGAGTTGCAGTATGTGGCTATAAGGAAATTAAAAATTTGGTGTTTTGAGCTGTTCAGCTTTTCATATTATACAAAGCGCTTTGTAAAATCTTTAAGAATGTTTGTTAAAATGGGCCAGTGAGCATGAAAAAATTATTTCCTATAGTATGTCTGGAAGAGCTGATTATAACACCTGTCCTGGTAAATATTTATCTAATTTAGATAAAACAGAGCAATTACTCCTAGACTTAGAGTATTAAGGCAACTGCAAGCCTGCATTCTGTCTTTTCTTCAAAAGAAGTAAAAGTATTTGAAGTTAGGTTTTCCTAATGTAAGTAAGAATTTAAGAAAACATCACCCAGTACACAAGTTTAAAATCACCACTGCTGACTGTTTCCTAGACCTGTGAAACAATTTTTGACTGATGTATTCTAAAACATTTACAGAATTGGGTATAGCTCAAGTTGGTATAGATAGTTGTATATGTGATTTGACAGTTCTCTAGGCAGTCAAAGCAGAAGATACTGGATGCATCTGGAAATAGCTGAAGAGAGATTTTGTGCAGGCCCAGCTCAAACATGTGGACACAGCCACTCAGCTTTCAGCACTAGTCCTGAAGTATTGGAGTATTTTCATAGAATCATAGAATCATTTTGGTTGGAAGAGACCTTTAAGATCGTGAAGTCTAACTGTTAACCCAGAACTTCCAGGTCACCACTAAACTGTGTTAAATGCACACTAACTGAGTTGCATCCCCTATCGCAGTACTTTCATTTAAAGCTATTGAACATGTCCAAAGCTTTTTCCAAGTGGCTTTTCATCATTACAGTATCACTTATTCTAGACCGTAACTTCACAGCCGATCTAGAGATGTTGACTGCATGAAATAGTTTCCTTTCATAAAGGAGGTTTCAATTCTTCATAAATCTTTGAGAGAATATCTAGAAATGGCAGATTTTGACACCTGAAAGCAAGACCTTGCTGCTTCACCAGTATTTTCCTAGAAAAATGCACTCTGTTATTAGGTAAGTTTGCATTACTTCTCTAGGGCTTTCAGCAGAATTTGGCCTCAGGATGCTATCTAAAATAAACCTAAAACTTGGTCTGAGTTGGTTTGTTGCTGTTTTATAGTGGCTAACAAGAAAGATTAACCTAATGTTTAATAAGATTCTTTGTTCACTTTTTACTGACGTGTCTATTCATAGTTTATATTTCTGGGGGTTTTTTTGTACGTAGGTATTCAATATACTGGCTTTCAAACATATGAAATATGTGGAAACCATCCCTGTATCGGAGTCTTTTTTCCAAATAACATATTTACACACTATTAATCAAGGAATGAACACCACTGTTCCCTGATTACTCACTGGAGACTTGCTTCTGAAAACAGTTTAAAACCCACTGGCTTGAGGGGCCAGGGAAGGAACCTGCCACCAGTTTCTGCAAAGGTCATCAACTCCAGCAAAGACAAAGCTTCTGGTGATTTTAAAAAATCAATTTAATCAGTCATTTTTGCTAGTCCAAACCTAAACCAAACACAACAGTCAAAACTAGTTTCTTCAGTGCAAAGTCCATTTGCTGCCCAAATTCCTGGAATTTAATTCTGGAATGATCTGATTCAAGTACTGTCTACTATTTTTTTCTGACTCATTTGTCATCAAAGGAATCAAAAAGGAAAAACTGACATTTCCTTTACTTTTTCAGAGTCATAAAAGGAGCCCAAAAGTCTGGAGTTATTTCCTGAGAAAAAACTCCAGTCTAGGTGCCAGGAAAGAATACAGGAATATTCTCATAACATAGAAGGAGAATGTTAGGAAAAGTTGCAGAATAGTAAAATCATCCTCATAAGTTTCCCACAGGACAGGAGATAAGTGCGGTGAGATTACTTCCCTCCCCTCATTTCCAACTCGTGTCAAGATGATTTTCAATGTTAGCAGAACTAGATTCTTCAGATTTGGAAATTCAGCTATTGGTAGCTGATAACCATTATGTGCAGTACCATCTCTAGCCTCTTCTATGCATAGTGTCATCCAACCTATACATTTGCTACACCATCTATTACAGTCTATCAGCCAATAACATACTTGACCCTCATGTATTTAAGCACAGCTCCAACTGATCTCATTCTTATTAGGCACCTATAAACACCTCTTCTCCTCAACACCTGTTAGGAATATGCAATATCTACCCTTGATCAGCTGTTGCAAGCAGTTGGTACCATGCTGCACCTTCTAACTTGGTGAGATGGATGAGAGTTGGCTGTGCTGCCTTTGTTTCTACCATTTCTTTATCCCTCTCTGCTTCATCGTGCTGTTGCAGGCTCATAATACCAGCCAGCATTTTATGTGATATCTTCCACCACACAGTAGCTGAGTTCTAAGATTGCCTTCTAAAAAGTTATCCTAGACTAAAAGTTTCAGAGCAGAACAGCACAAACAATGTTTCCCATTGCTCCTTATAAAACCAATTTATATAGGTTTTTTTTTTTAAATTTTAAAACAAATAATACTATTTGTTTGTTAATTGATACACTGTATGCATCACAATGTGCTTTTCCAAGCATGCTTTTCTTGCATCCTGTAGGGATTCCATACAATATGGAAAATAGATGCAGTATCTGAAGAGGGTGGTGTGATACTGTCTGCTTAGAATGCAGGTTCAACAGGGAGATTTACATGGATTAATCTGATCATGTAACAAACTGCACAGCTGCAGACCCACTGGAATTTGAAAGGCCTCTGTCTACTGCTGACTCAGTGACTCAGGCTCAGGGTGGCAGAGGCAAGGTTATGATAAAATGAAGGATATTAAATAATCTGCCTTCTAAACTCATACAAGAACAACCTGTTGACTTCTCTGTGCCTTGACAGAAGGGAGTAAATTTTCAAATAGGCAAAAAATTTGAATGTTATTTTGTAATTTTGAAACTGTAAAGTGGCCTTTATTGCATGTTCACTCATATGACATAAAAACTGTGCAATGCAGATATTTCTGCCAGTAACTTCAGTATTAACACATTGCTATATCCATTACACAGGATTTTTCATCATATTTTCACCAAAGAAAGACATATATTTCCTTGTATTTGAGACAATCAAATAAACAATTCATTTAGAAAAAATATTTGGTGAAATTCTTCAGCATTAAGCATTTGCAATGTATATAAAGACAACCTAGAATGGAACAGAATAGAACATAAACAGAAATGCTCACCTGAAGAGAGATTAAACTAATGAAATTATAGAGCTGTGACTCATGAAAGGAAAGTAATTCTGATGACTTAAAAATTGGCTAATATAGGTTAAAAGCACATTTTATTTGTAAATGTAAGATAACCTCTTTAGGGCTGGGAGTACAGAAAGATCCATCATCTACTTCCTAACAACATTCAGGATAACACAGCTCTTTTCAGATTGAGTCAAGAACTACCCATCATCAAAAATGTGGCAGGAACAAATAACAGACATATGCTCTTTAATGTGTTAATTGTCTGCACTGTTGTCATTTGCCATAAGGTCTCTTGGTGAGTGTCCCTTTCAATGCACTTTTAGCACATGCATTATGTTAATCCTATTAATACATAGTAAATATTGCTGTAAATCTGCATTACGATCAAAGCGTTGTTCCTGACCTTTAAAACTCAGAAAACCTTGAGGAAGTTGGTCAGTCATATTTACTAGAATAAAAGAAGGCTTTCCGGTATGGCCTACTATCTGCTCCATCTCCTAACTATTCTGTAGCCTTTGCTTCATGTATTCAAGATTTTGTCTCTGAACATTTGTAGCTGAAAATGTTGACATTGGTGTTATTCTCACCTTGTAAAACTGACTAATCTCTTCCTTCTTTTGTTGGCAACTGCCAACAAGCTATATGACACTGCTCTAAACAACCCTGAAATCTCTTAGCATTAGGAGGTACAGGGCAAACACAAGCTAAGCACAACCTGAGCTACAAAAAAACCTCTGTAAGAAACTTTTGAGGATGTTGTAACAAAACCTGAAATTTAAGTTCCAGCACATCAATAAGCAAATTATTTGGTTCCGTGTAGGATATGGCTGCCATATTGCCAATATTCATTTAACTTTACATGACCAAGCAATCTGATTGATTTGGATTTTTAAGGAAAGTGCTTAAATACATCACTATTTATCTTCAATTTAAAACTTCAGATAAGTATTTATGTTAATTATGTTAATTTTATATAATGAAATAGTAATTTTAATTATGTTAATTTCATATAATGAAATAGTAATTTTATTCTGGGCTTCCACATTTTCTAAATCTCCTATTCTTTAAGATTTCTAAATTCTTATGTGAGAAAAAGAATAGTAGCCATGTGTAAAAAACCAAGGACTGAACCTAGGCTTTCCTTTAGATGTGTGAAGCAATATGAGCTTTACTTGGCTACAGGATGAGCATGAAATCCTCAC
>VZZY01005840.1:0-11288 GCA_013400335.1 Eurystomus gularis
AAGGTTAACCCACCACATACATATATTTGGTATTTTTCATGAAAAGCAATTATGTTACTTCTTCTTCCCAAAGCATAGTTTACAGGTGGACCTCTGTATTGAGAGGGCATTAATACTCCAACCTTCTAGAAATAGAAATGAATGGCTGTTGTAGGAAAATCACCCTGGAGCAGAATATTAGGCCTCTGCGAGCATGTTAAGATAAAAATGTACATCTACTGTCCAGCATCCTCCCATGTGTGTACTAGAAAATCTAGGTCTGCAAAACTGCATCATTGCTAGCCCAGCTTATGGTAGGAGTACCTGTGGTTTTCTTCAAGGGATCACAGAATCACAGAATCATCATGGTTGGAAAGGACCTCCAGGGTCATCAAGTCCAACCTTTCTCCTAGCATCTCTCTAATCACTACACCATATCCTCAAGCACCGCATCTATTCGTTCTTTAAACACTTCCAGGGATGGTGACTCCACCACCTCCCTGGGCAGTCTATTCCAGTGCCTAACTGGCCTCTCAGTGAAGAATTTCTTCCTAATATCTAATCTAAACCTCCCCTGACGCAACTTGAGGCCATTTCCTCTCGTCCTATCATTACTAGTCTGAGAGAAGAGACCAACACCAGCCTTGCTACAACCTCCTTTTAGGTAGTTGTAGAGGGCAATGAGGTCTCCTCTCAGTCTTCTCTTCTCTAAACTAAACAAGCCTAGTTCCCTCAGGCGCTCCTCACAGGGCATGCTTTCCAGCCCTTTCACCAGCTTTGTTGCCCTTCTCTGTACCCGCTTCAGCACCTCAATGTCCTTCTTGTACTGTGGTGGCCAAAACTGGACACAGTACTCAAGGTGCGGTCTCATGAGTGCCGAGTACAGGGGCACAATCACCTCCCTACTCCTGCTGGTCACACCGTTTCTGATACAGGCCAGGATGCCATTGGCCTTCTTGGCCACCTGGGCACACTGCTGGCTCATGTTCAGCCGGCTGTCCACCAGCACCCCCAGATCCTTTTCCGCCAGACAGCTCTCCAGCCACTCCTCCCCAAGCCTGTAGCATTGCTGGGGGTTGTTGTGACCAAAGTGCATGACCCAGCACTTGGCTTTGTTAAACCTCATCCAATTGACCTCAGCCCATCACTCCAGCCTGTCCAGATCCCGCTGCAGAGCAGGATGCCAAATGGCAGCACAGTCAATGGCAGTGGCGTGACACTGAGTGCCAAGAGACTTAAGTAGTATTACTAGTTAGTTCTGGTATCTGGTATCTTACTACACAGTAATTAAACCAAGCTTTGTAAACAGCCTTATAAACACTTTAAAACAAAACACACATGAATAGTCATAGAACATCTGAACATGGTGGAAACAAAAGAAATTACATAACAATGTCAACACGCAATTCTCAAATTAGATCTGCATGACATGCCATTGTTTTTTTCACAGTAATAAACAAAAGTTAGTACTGACAGCAGATCCCTCTCCTTGATACTCAAAATAGTATTATAATACACTGTTGCTGCATTTCCACATGATTAGGGATATTACCAAGAAGGCTGCTATACAGAAAAGAGAAAAAGGCTGAAGGAATAATATTTTTTTTATGCTATGCCATTCTGGAGGCAGCTTTTTGAGTTGTGACCAAGGATACAAACAATTAGGTAGTTTCCACCATTCAATTCCTTCAGCAGATATTTATTCTAAATAAATAATACTTCAGTGTCTGTGTGTGTTTTCTTCTCAAGTGTGGGCTAAACAGAGGCGAAGTGAAAAAAATAGCTACCACATTGACTGCAACAGGCTTGAATTTCACCCGAGTGATCTTAACTGTGTGCATCTCTCTGTTTGTAAAAGCACTGCTGAAATTCCAGTTCTTTCACTTAATATTACAAGCAGAAATGTAGATAGCGGGTTAAATTTCAATCCTGCTGAAGTTAGCAGCAAGCCTCCTGCTAACTTCACTTACATGTACAAAACACAAACATATGGCTGAATTAGGAGCAGAGGAAAATAAGGAGAAGCAGAGAAAATGCTGTCACTGGCTGAAAGCAGGGCAGGCGAGCACTACCCAACGTTGTCCATACAGGTTTCCACTGTAATTTCATGGCAGACTGGAAGAGCTACTCCCTCTTCCACCAAAAGCACTGGTTTGTACCTAGCAGTGCTAGCAATTGCTAGCTGCCAACATGGCCAGAGAGTAAGGAGTTGAATGGTTAAAGGATACTCAAGCAGGTACTGAAGGCTGTGGCAAACCACGAAATGGTGAAGTGAATCAAAATGGGGGGGTTCCTGCCTAGGAGAGGACAGAGTCTGAAGGACAAAGCTGGGTAGCTTTCTGTGTTGCTCTATCTGCCCACTGCAGCAATGGCATTATCCATAAACCTGCCTGTGGCTGGGACACGTAGGAGAAAGCAGCCGCATTTTCATCTGCAGGCTTGTAAGACACGCCTTGCACTTAAATATGCTGGAAGAAGTCCAGTTAGAGAACTGGATGGGAAGTTTTTTAATATTGCTATTTTTAGACTATATAAAAGATAGGGCTGCTGGGGAGTCTGCTGTTTTAAACAAGTGGTAGATTACCTTCTTTCTCGTATGTGCTTTAAGCTGTGTCATGACTGAAAAATAAATACATGGTTGAGAGATTTCTTGCACTCCTGCACAATGGTTAATTTTTCAACAGTTCTTTTAATGGCTTTGAGAGCATAATACAGCAGAATCCACTAAGAGTCAACTCTCACCCCCAGTTCTGCGTCACGCTGTTGGAGAAAATCCCATCTGTCTTCCAATGTTTTAATTTTTAGCTGTGTACTTTCCCCATCTCTGTCTGGTCAGCTTTTGAATGAATTGCAAATTTTGGACCTGATTTTTGAAGCAGTCTGCAAAAGCATCGCTTTTTAAACTGTGTTTGCATAACTCTCCATCTGACTAACCTGCTAAATTCCTTGTCCCAACAGACACACAGAAATGACCCATTTTCAGTGGTGTGCTGACTGTAAACTCAAGGACTGCATAAATTTGCCCGACAGGCCACAAATAATCCCTGAACTGCCTCTTGATAACCCCTGATTTTTTAATTGTGCTGGAATGAAGGGGTTTTTTTCCTCTCCTAGGGCAATAGAAAGAAAAAAATGTAACTAAAATAGATTGGAAGGCTTGATATCTTAGGATTTAAAATCCAAAATGAGCTCAGTTACATGTGGCAAATCATTCTTGGGCTATGGAAGACAGTACAGCTCTCATATTGTTCCCAGTGGCCAGCTATTCATGTCCCAGACCCACCAGCGTATCTGAATTACTAGCATGCTTTTTGGCAATCAGAGAAAAAAGACTGCAGGCTGAATGGGTGCCAAGATGGATGTATAACATGGGCCAGTTCTCCAGGAAAAGTCAGATCCAGCCTTGCTGAGTGGACCAGACATTCAACAGCACCAGTTGAGGAGCAGCAAGGAAGTAAGGGGCAGACTGCCTGTGCCTTAGGCACAGCCTCCTGTTGCTTTCTGAGGCAGGGCCACTTCCCCGAGGATCCTGGAGAAGTTTGGCCGTTACTGCTGCAGCCTTGGTCCGTGTGTGTTCATATTGATTTATTTGCCTGGGGGTGTGGGGATTTATTTTCGACTTCTGCTAGCTCTGCATAGCTAAGCAGACTAGAGGAAGTGAAATGGATTCTGTTACTTCTCTTGCACAATGTCAGAATCCATTGTATGTGTGCAAAGCTACTGAAGACAATTTGATTGCCAAGCGTTTCTGGTGGCAGAACTGGCCTGCTGGCGACAACACACTGGAAAAACATGAGACAGAATCCAAAATTACATCCAGCTTCTAAGCAAGTTGATAGAGCCAAGTATTGGCAAGTTGATGCATTAGGACTGAGAAGGGAGGTAGCTTTCCTTTCCACTTGTAAATTTGATATGTTTTATCTGGAACAAATCAGAACAATATAAAAATATAACTTGGTTATGTCATTTTTCTAGGATCATTTTTTAGAAAATAGATTTGTAATTTAAGGTGCTGTGTAGTGCCTGGGACAGGCTCCATCTGAAGCACCAGCAGCTTCTCCTGATTTTTATGGGAACTAGTTGAGGATGCTGAATACACCTACTTCATCACCACCAAAAGCTCGGGAGTACAGTTGATCTGGTTACCTTTTGAAGCTTTATTTATTTATCTCATTATGCAGACTTGTGAGAACATGGTGGGAGAAGAGTTAGATGGGGAGGAGGCTTTTAGCTGTGTAGTAAATACAAATAAGAAGATAACCGTAAGCCTCTCAGTGAGCCCTGAGTGGGAGAGACACTGCACCACCCCTCACTAACAGAGCAGTGAGTGTGTGGTTGCTCTCCTGAATAGAAGCTTTGTGCCCAAAAGAAAACTGACTTTGAAAGCAACCAGTCAGAGCCAAACAAATTATTTTAGTAAACTGAGTTGTTTTGTCCTTTGGATTCTGAGGGAAATGCATCCACAGTGACTGTTTTCATAAACCTGTTTCTCAGTTTAAAAAAATTGTCATCTCAAAAATGTTATAATTTCATCATCTTTGCTGCTAGAGTGCTCTTCTGGACACTGGATCCTTCGGTCAGCCAGCAGCTCAGTGAGCTGGACAAACTGCTGGACCCAAAGAAGAAATTTAATCGAGTTAATAAGGACAGTGACTGCGAAGATCTGGCAATAATTTATCTGGCAAGAATGAATTAATGGAAATACAAGCTACCTCACCAAGGTCTCCTGACACTGTTTCTCCAAGAAGAAGATACCAGAATGATATCAGATGGAAGACAAACAAAATGCAAGTTAAAACTTCAGAACTTTAAATGCCTGTGAAACGAGTACTTCCTTTACTGATTATGTCTCTTGGGTTTAATGAATTTAACAATGAAGAAGGAGAGTCGTTCTTCTTAATGGATTTTAAAACATAACACGCTCAGAAGCAGACAATGTAAGGGCAGGTATTACAATAGCGAGCATCAAAGAACATTTTGTAGCAGCAGGAAATTTACTAGTCAGGGTTAAGCTCAACAGAAAAGCCATAAAACCCAAATCCAAGTCACTGTGTTGTGTAATGGGAATATAATTAAAGAGCTGAAATCCCATAGATGTGTTGCGTGTCCTCCTTCAAAGCTGTTGCACTTCCTACTGGGTGTCTAGGAAAAAATACTCTAGTTGCCTGTTAAACGTATTAGGGGGGCTTTCAGTTGGTTTACTTTTTCATTTGGGAGGGGAGGGGCGAGGTTTTTTTCTTTTGCTTTAAAAGATTTGCAAAGTTTGTGGTTGGGTTGGGATTTTTTCTACAGGAACAGGCAGACAGCTGTACACAATGGCCACACCTGCGCTGTTTCAGCAGTGGTCAGCTAAAGCTGGGTGTGCTTCCCGACCCAGCCCCGCAGTGCAGCTTGTCACCCACAGGACGCTGGTAAGCCAAGGCTACGAAATTCTATTCCTGTTTGTAGCAGATAACATAGGAAAGAGAAGAAAGGTTCCCTGGTAGCTTGATGTCATCACTACAGCAGATAACTGACGCGGTGCCGTCGCATCAGGACTGTGGGTAGTTGTATGCTCTCCCTCGGTACATAGAGCCGTCCAGTCTCCAGAGGTAGAGTATGGACATACAGTGTCCAGCAGAGATATGCATAAGAGCTTCACTGGCTCCAGGGAAAAGGTTCTAAAATAAGGTGCCACTTAAACTTAGCAAAAGTATCAGAATATGGAGTTTTGCCACCTCCCGTAATAGTCCTGGGCAGGTTTGGCCAGCCTATTCTATATGGCATGAGATCTCTCACATGCTTAAATTACAACACGGACATTGAATTAGACACTAAATATCACCAAAGGGATGAGTGCTTCTAGTACTCCCCAATTATTTGCAGGAGCAGACCTCAAAATTGGATTAGAATTAGGCTGTGTTACTCGTTTCCATCCAAAGCTTTGCTATACAAGGGATTCTTGTAATGGGCTTTATCTCCTAAAAATTAGTGCAAACAGGATTTGTCTCTGTCTTCTTCAGAGCTTGTACAGAATTTGCAAATGAAGAGAAATCCAATGGTAAATACTATTTTTTTTAATTTGGTTACACTATATTTGCCTAGTAATGTATTTATTTATGTTTTACACTTCAGAGCAGATAAAAAGAAAATCCTTGAATGAGTTCAACAGTCAAAGGAACAGCAGGAAAATATTTCAACATGTGCTTTTTCCCTTTGTAAATGTTACAGAATGAATCTGTCCTAAGCTTCACTGTATCCAATGCTTTAAAATCTGTTTTTTACACTGTTTTATCCTTCCTGCTTCTGAATCAAGAAGTCTTTGTGACACTCTTCAGTGAGTCTGTGCCTAGGGACACAAAGAATGATTTGGCAATTATCCAAAAAAAGGACCTCCTACTGCAAGAGATGGGTCAGTATTAATTATAAATTGTGATTGTCATATGATGGCTTAGCATGGGCTATGATAGTGATTATCTGTGTCATGCTACATTTGTGTTATTCCTACATTCTGTGTACAGGATAGGTTGAATAAATTATGTGCCTAAGTTCATTAAACAGTAAATTTTTATTCTGATATATTAATTGTCTGCTTTTACAGCTATGTATGTTTAAATCCTAATAACATCTGATTCCCCAGAAGCATGATTCATTTGATGGATCTAATAACTACTAAGTGTAAGATTTCACCAGACCTTGTAATTTTGTTTGTGGGTCTTGGCAGGGAAGTTTCATGCAATGAATTTGGAATGTATCAGTTATTCCAGTTTAATACTTAAGTCCTAATATGACAGAGGAGAAGTAAAAAGTAGTAAGGAAAAAGTGCAAATCAAGGCATTGACCAAGCAAGGCCATGATGGGTTTGTCAGAGAGACCAAGGGGATTATAGCCTTCTTCGTGCTGCCACACACAACAACCCATCTTGGGTTGCTCACAGAGGGACCAGCCTTCACAGCCTCCCCATCTGCTGGATTGTGGCCAGTCTTAACCGACCTTTCACAGGCAGCAGCTTGGGACTCTTTGCACCCACCCTTCTGCCCTAAGGGACAACCCATGTGCACTGAGGTATTCACATGAGGAGCCGAGAAATATTGCTTATTGCTTTTCTGCAATAGAAAAGCAAAATATGTCAGCGTTTTGTTTAATGGGGTTTTTTTCCCCCCCCTTTTTAAAAAGAGCCAGTAGGTCCTAGAATGACATCCCTATTCATGGGAGCTGTGCCTAAATAAAGTTTAAATATTGGCAAATACTTCAGTCTTACAGAAGGATAACAAAAAACATACTTTGCTAGGGAAAAAAAATGTAAAGCAAACTTTTCTCAGTATCATGATGAGCTCCTCTCTGTCTGAGGGGAATTAAAAGTTATTCTGTTGATTTAAACAGAAGCAAGATCGGGTCCTTTTTATCAGAGACTGATTCATAGCCTAGGAAAAAACAACTAGAGTATCTTATGAATATTTTATGATTTCTGCTGATCTATGTACCTGTGCATACAGGGAGACATCTCAGTGTAGAAAGAACTGCATTACCTAAATTAAAAATGGATGGATCATTTATAAATGCAAAAGTAAATAGAAGGCAATCAAATTATTACATAAGAAAATCCTGCAAGGAATACTTGAGCACCAAAGAACGTATTTCAAACAACTTGGCTTGGCAACAGCATGAGAATGTAAAGAAACTGGAGGGAGAGAGATGCATTTCTCACACGGTACTATGCCTGAACCCCAGGATTCAGGTTCTCCAGCCACCCAAATCAGAGGTGGGACTCGGGAGCACAGCAGCACTTTTCCATTTGGTGACCCCATTCTGTTTCCACAGAAACCAGGGCAGCGGGGCCAGAGACAATGTGGCTGCACATCGGTGACTCTTTTTCTGAAAATTGGTCATAGATTCATATACTCAGCCCCAGGAGACAGAAAACTTTCAACCTTTATGGATGTAGCCAAAGAGGGGTACATCCAAAATATTTCTTTTGGGTCAAAAGTGGCTTCATTGACTTCACTCTGAATAGTCCTCTGTGGATGTCAATGACTGATCCAGCTATCCACACAATGGAAAAATTAAAATGCCACTCTAGCCATAGAAGCAGGCAGGTTTGGACTCAATGTCCAAGTTTGGACTTGGTTGGACTCAACGATTTTAAGGATCTTTTCCAATCTACATGAGTCTATCATGCTATGATTCTTTTATAAGTGATTTTCCCAATAACATAGTCTTAGATTGCTTTGTAAATCCAGCATCAGCATGAGGTTAGAGAGAGATTTGATTTAAAATGTTCCTATGGAGGCAAGCAAGAGGTTTCTAAACTCTTGAAAAATACCAGTTTGATCCAAGGATTTTAAATACACAGACACATTTATTAGAGATGTTTCAATCACATAGTAACCTATCATTTCAATATTTACAAATTCTTCTTGCAAAGCTGAGTAATATGATATTTAAAATACTTATGTAGTAAGTAGTCAAGGGGGTTACTATTTTTATCTAGTCCCCATTGGAATTGGTAGAAGTTACTCCGTGGAACTATCTTAAACAACGTGTTCAACAGCATGTACAGCTACAAGTTTAATGCTGAGGATGAACAGTAGCTGCTGACAAATTTTGAGAGCTGGCAATGGTTCAATGCTCTACAAAGCCGGGCCTCTTGTGCTCAGCAAGGAATGGAGTTCTCTCCGGGTTATTTCTTCACATGTGATGTGGTGGAAGGAAACGCCCTTTCTGAGTCTGCTTCAAACTCCTTCCAGCATAACTCTCTTTCAAGCTTATGAAACAAAGCCTCTTTTTATTCCAGTTGGCCAAAGTATTCACTGCAACCAACTAAAATTATGAAATTCTGAGTTATAATGAGAAAATTGGAGAAAAGACTAAGTAAGGTGTAATGGTGTAGAAGGATCTTCTCAAGAATTGGCACAAAGTGGGTATACATTACAGGCTGGGTTGGGGACTGTTAGAATCCAGTAGGTTTAATGTAGGAGGACAGTGTCATTATGGATTGTTTAAATCAACAACTTCAGAAGCTGTTATAGCCTTAGTCATTCTGTAAAGGATACTCATTTTTCACTGCTGAAGGTTTAATCCTATCAGGTGCCAAGAATTTCCTATTTAATGTACCTAGAGATATTGTTTCTGGCTCCTGCCATCATAAATGTTAATTAAAAAATGGGAAAAGGAATAAATGTAGCTTGCAGTTATACACTGTTCGAATATATGAAATTTCACTAGAAGAGCAGTAAAGAAAGTAATCTTTCTATACTCCTTCACAATCCTTCAGAAATATCATGCATTTATTCAATTATGGGCTATCACATAACACAATCTGGAGCTGTAACTACTGGGTGGCAAATCTTAATACATCTTTATTGGGCCACATTTGCAGATGGTAAATTAAAGGCTCAATTCAGCAAATCTTACTGATGCAAGTAATTCTTATTCTTGCATGTCGTCTCACTGATTTCAGACCCTTATTTATATAAATCTTTTCGTTGCCCTCAGTAGTACTAGCTGTGAGAGTAAGAGTTTCCAGCATCAGTCTTTAAATTATTTGTGGGTTTTTGTCTTGAACAGATGTCATCAGTTCTACTGAGTAAATTAGCAGTTACAGATTGCTTAAAGGATTGTGTATTAAATGATTGTTCATTGGCACCAGAATTATTCTTTATTTATTCTTTATGTTTCTTCTTCTTGTTTTTTTATTTTTGGGTGGGGTATGGTGGTGGTGGCAGAGGTCTATAGACTACTATGTTCCTACTCTAAAGAGCTTAAAATTTAAGTGTATGAGAAAAAAAAACCAGAACATGTCTAGAATAAACAAAATTATATATGATTTCCACAGACAAGATAGAATAGACAAAGAAACAATAAGACTACCTCAATCTAGACAATAAATCCAATGTAAGTGCCAGTAGTGGGATTTATCTCACCTAACTTTAGCTGTATAAAAGTAAGGCATTCGCTCTTAGACCAAGGCTGTTGCCATAGTCCATGGAGAGTAGCAGATACATGAAATGGCCCATTCATATGCCAGGGGAGGTTAGGCTGGATATTAGGAAACTTTTTTTCACTAAAAGGGTTGTAAAGCCCTGGAACAGGCTGCCCAGGGAAGTGGTGGAGTCATCATCCCTGGAGGTATTTAAAAGACATGTAGATGTGGTGCTTAGGGACATGGTTTAGTGGTGGATTTGGCAGTGCTGGGTTAATGATTGGACTTTATGATATTAAAGGTCTTTTCCAACCTAAACAATTCTATGATTCTATGATATTTTAGGACATGATGAATCACTTTCTGCATGTGGTCATGCCCATTGACTGCAGAAGGCACCTAGGTAACTACTTTATGTTTAGTGCTTGAATGCCTTTTAGATGACTAAATTATGTACAAAAGCCCCTCCCAGCTGCCTTGCAAAGGTCAGGGTATACATAAGGTTGGAGGTGAGTTTTAAGGAAGTATTTATGGACAATAAATTCAGTTAGATCATCAGCACAAGAAACAAGTCATTAAATGTGTTTGCCAATATTGTATCTTTGGTCAATAGATCAGAGATGAAATATATCAAGCATATTTTCGCACGCTATCTGCTTCCCCATCCATTCTTGCCATTTCAAACATACATTTTGACTTTGAAAACTGTTTTGCTTCCCCTTGTTGCTGTGTCCAAGAGAAACTAGGCTGTATAATGAGGCAGTGAAACTGGTATGAAGGTGCTGCCGAGTGCTCAGAGCAGAAAGCTGAAAAACACTGGTTTTCTTTTTAGGCACAGATTTATAAAAGACAATGCACAACAACAGTAGGAGAATGACTTTCAAAAATATTTTGAGTGGAAGTGAAAATTAGATAGTGGAAAAATGGTGAAAGGTATCAAAACCAGAACTAGTCTAGATAAACATTACCTCTGACAGGCTACAATTTTCAGAAAAGGCCATTGACTTCACAGGTCTTCACACAGCTAAAGAAAGATAATCACTGGATGTTTGTGAAATTTATGATCAAAGATAATTCTTGCATGAGGCCTTCAAAGAGTCAGAGAGAATCTCCATTCTTTGTTGGATGAGAGGGGGAACATTGTCACCGAGGACGAGGAAAAGGCTGAGGTACCTAATGCCACCTTTGCCTCAGTCTTTAATAGCCAGGCCAGTTCTCCTCAGGGTATTCAGCCTCCTGGACTTAAGACAGGGATGGAGACCAGAATAATCCCCCCATAATCCAGGAAGTGGTAGTCAATGACCTGCTGCACTAATTGGACATGCACAAGTCTATGAAGCCAGATGAGATCCACCTGAGAGTGCTGAAGGAGCTGGCGAAGGAACTTGCCAAGCCACTCTCCATCATT
>VZZY01005840.1:12014-34066 GCA_013400335.1 Eurystomus gularis
GGGTACAGAGAAGGGCAATGAAGCTGGCGAGGGGTCTGGAGAATATATCGTATGAGGAGTGCCTGAGGGAACAGGGATTTAGTTTAGAGGTGAGGAGGCTGAGAGGAGATCTCATTGCTCTCTACAACTACCTAACAGGAGGTTGTAGTGAGGCTGGTGCTGGTCTCTTCTCCCAGGTAACTAATGATAGGATGAGAGGTAAAGGCCTCAAGTTGCACCAGGGGAGGTTTAGATTGGATACCAGGAAGAAGTTCTTCACTGAAAGAGTGGTTAGCCATTGGAACAGGCTGCCCAGGGAAGTGGTGGAGTCACCATCCCTGCAGGTGTTAAAAAAACGGGTAGATGTGGCACTTCAGGACATGGTCTAGGGGTTAGGGAGATGTTCGATGAAGAATGGACTAGATGATCCTAGAGGTCTTTTCCAACCTAAATGATTCTGTGATTCAAGTCCTTGTAGTCGTAAGTTTTATGGAAGAGAAGGCTAGATAAACACAGAAAAAGTATGTGAAATCTGTGCTATATTTAAAGTAAGAGAAAACAATGGCCTAAGTTATATGTTCGTCAGCTGAGATTTATTGTATTTCCATTACTTTGTTTGTTATTTTTGTAGTTTGCTTGGTGCAGTTACAAAATCTCTAGAAAGGGTAATTAAAACAAGAAATTAAATATTTTATGTAGTTTAAAGAAACTAGCAATTTGTAACTATTGTTGTGATTTCTATTATAAAAACAATTATTTAAGAAGAAAATTGTGTTTTATGAAAATGTTATATATATAGTTCTGCCATTCACAGTACATGAAATCCATAATGGTATGATAATCAGCAAGGAGTCATTCTTGGAGACTATGGACTGGGCAAGAGAGAAGATAAAGGAAAAAAGACTGCCAAGCACGTACATGACATTGAAATGCTCCTGGATACCCTTCAGGTCTTAAATCTGTTTTTGTGTTTGCAGAAGCATTTTGATATTAGAGTGGTTCCAATCAATCTCCTTCTTGATGTCAACCCATTAATATTACTAAACAATAACAAACCTTATGTCAATCCAGAAAATGCTGCAGACACAAGCTTGTAATTTTTTCCACTTTGACTTTTCCCACATTGCTGATAAAAACATCTAGCACCCAAATGCTAAAGCCTGGATTGCTGGCAATAAATTTGCAGAGAAAAGTTGGTGAGGAAAAAAACCTTTGGAAGTCTGGTGCTTTCAGTCAGCGATACAGTCAATTTGTTTTCTAGACATGACTTCAAATTGGACAAAACAGCTGAATCTAATATTCACAGCATTTGTTTATTCTGTGAAAATGTATGGACTATTATTACAGTCAAGTCTGCCTAAGTTAGCAGTGAAGTACTTCATCATGAACTCCTGCTGTAGTTTCAGAACAGTGCTGGCACAGATTAGAAAGAATTTCTATAATGATCCTTGAAAACCAGCCCATTTTCTTGCAGTTTAACTCCAGTCTGTGTACTTGTGGCATGGACGGGGAATCTGGACTCCTCCATACGAGCAGTGTTGCAAAATTAATGAAGAGCTGAGAGAAAGGATGCGTTGGTCACTTATATATACTATCACCTATAAATGAAAAGTGAAACAAGGCAAAGTCTATCCCTTATCCCCACAAAATCATCAACCCAGGGAAACTTTTTTTTTCAGATTAAAAATACTTGCAAAGAACTAATTTGGCCCACTGCACGGGAGGGGCACAAGCCAGGTCACAGGGAGAAAGGACAGAGAAGCAGGATACAGGGAGAAAGAGGAAGAAAGCCTGGAGAGAGAAGAGCTAGGCAATAGGGTTCCTCAAACACCACCAGAAGATGCATGTAGATGAGTGGACACAGCAAAGCACAGTTCCTTCCTAGTCTTGGGGCCACCTACTTAAGGTAATCAGCACATGAGCTACAACCTATTGCCTCAACATTCATACTGAAAAATCCAGAGGAAAGAGAACAGAGACCCGTGCACATCAGAACTTCTGTGTGTGCTTTCACTGTTTGCTGGCAACCAGATAAAGTCTGCAATGGCTTTTGAAAGTGTATGGCTTGAACTCCTGTTTTGTTTGTTAATAAGTTGTTTTAACTGTGCTGGATATTGCTATGTAAACACATGAGAAAGAGTGGAGAATAACAAAATCGGTTGCAAAGTTGTTAACATTGTCAAAATCTTGTAATCACATAAAAGCAACAGGAAATAAACTGATACAGACGCTACAAGAGTACACATTATCGTTTCCTCCCCCTGATGATGACACTGCATTTCCTCAAGATCATCTTTGTACATGATGCAAGGGTATGAACATGGAAGACATACTTGATTTCCTTTTGCTTATCGGGATTCAGCTTCAGAGCTGGGTGCTGATGTATTTTCTAGGTGCTGCCCAGAATTACGGTCACTGGGGCAGCAATTCCCATCCATGTCCCTGATGTCTCAATCCCAGTTAGTACTTCAGCACAATTGAAAACCTCCCTTTTCCCCTCTTCCCTTTCATCCCAGAGGTTTGGTAGGAAGTGTCTTACAGATGTCTGCCGCCAAAGCACTGGCAGCTGATGGACCAATGCCAGATGGGCTAACTATGAACCACTTGGTTGGAAGAAAAGCTCTTCCTTTCTGGGTTTTACTCAGCTGCAGGTTCCTCGGTAATCTTGAAGAATGGAGCTGAAATGCAACAGAATTCCACAAACTCCCCTTGTGTGACTTATGCTTGAGGAAGAACAGAAAAGTCTCTCAGTCTGGCTGGTTGGGACCCTAGGTGCAGGTAAGTCCACAGAGATTTTCTTCTTGCCTATCCAGCCTCACCAGGAGGCAGCCTCTGTATCACAGACTTGATCTCTACAGTTTCATATCCTTGGCGTGTTAGATTTCTTTAAGGGCCTTCTTTTTCCCGAGGTTCCTACAGAGACCTGCACACACAGATTGAGAGGCTCTTTAGGGGCAGACCCTGGTACCCTTGTGTGTCTGCAGCATCACCAAGTGTCAAAGTAATACCACAACTGAAGCAGCAGCCAATGCAATAACGCCAAAACCTGGGCTCCATTCACACTGTCCAGTTTACATCACCATCCAAGTAAAGGAGAACAAAACAAGTTCCTTCTTAGGAGGTTCACGGCTTGCTAACTCATGCATAAGTAATTATAGAGGTATATATACCTTATTGCAATTCACGAGAAGAAATGAGATACAAGTCTTAACATATGCCAGGCATACTAGTTCCTGCCTACATATAGATAATGAACAAAACTGCAGTTAGCTTTATTCCTTTTCAGCTGACTTTTAGAGAGTCCCTAAGACATTTTCTATACCCTAAATCAGACTTGTCTGAACAGGAATACAGGACTGAGACACCTAGACCAGTTCTCTGTTATCACAGGCAGTCCCTCTTATGGCCCATCAATCTTCATTCTTCAAAACAGTTTGAAGTTTTTGCTCCTTGTCCTCCTAGGAGACAAACCTTCGTATATAAATATGATAGCGAAGTTTTGATTTCCTTGCATAAGCAAGGTTCTACTTTTTTGTGTGTGGGCTTGTTGCCACAATATCTGATTGCTCTGGAATGCTGTGGGTTAGATACAAGTGTTCAGAGAAAACATGAGGAAAAACCATATGTACTCATTAGTGAAAAAGATCATCATGACAGATTGCTCTCCATATGTGGAATTTCTGTATGGTAATCTTGCTGCTTACATGACACATTGAAAAATGTATAATTTTCTACTGACAAATTTCATTTTATATAATATCTTACTAATCACAAAGTCATGAAAAAGGTTACTTCATTTATATCTATTTCATTAGGAATGAATTGCCATATTTAATGTGTTATATTTATTGCTTTAGCATTAATGTATTTATTGACATCATTGCAAAACATGGACATTACAATACTGCTGGAACCAACAGAAATTAAACAGGCCAGAATAATTACCCTAAATTGATGTCATGGAGCTCAGACAATTCTCTATACTTCAGAAGTTACCTCCAGCAGCTTTCTGATCTACTGTATGTGAGAGAAGGGAAGTATTTATTAGTAAGTCAAAGAAGTCAGTTAAATCTTGCAATGCAAATGCCAAAATTTACTTATACTTAATTAAGCCTTACTGCATAATTTTAATTAAATTAATTATTTGCAAAATATTAGTAATATTAAAATACTAGTCAAATAATTACTTCAGTTTTCTTCCTTGACATTTGAATATTTTTAGATGTTAAATATTCATAAAGAAAAATGTAATTTAGAAGAATAATAAGAAGATAGAGCAGGAAAGTATCCAATCTGGTAAGAACATGACTCTTTCTTTATCTCAGCTTTTATTTAGTCTTGTTTAAATACCCCGTTGTCCAGCAAAAAGTGTTAAATTGGAGTATCTTAAAATGGGTATTTTCTTAATTTCTCAAAATAGAATCATATTCCTGTAATCTTTCCTTAGGCAGAGCCTTAACTGCCTTGAAGACGTACACAATCTGTTCCAAAACTCATGTAATCAGTGGAAACATTTCCACTTACTTTGGTGAATTTTGGAAAAGGCAGAATCGCAAAAAGTAGTAGGCTGCTGTGTCTTGGTTTTGGACAGTAAGTACACAACATTTTTGTAACTGTGTCCGAACTATTTTAAACTCCAGCACAGACTATTGCACATGATATTCAGAGACCTAAACTTATTTTTTGGGAGGGAACTATGTCTGAGGGAGACTTAGAAATCGAGATTTTTTTCAGGTACTTTGCATGAAAAAAGGCAAATAAACACGTTTTGTTGTTTTGCGGAACTACTGTGTAGAGCTGCTTATCTTACGGTAGTGATTTTCATTCAAGGGGATAGAAATGTACCATAGTGACATAGAGAAACACATCTGTTTCCACATTGAAACTGCTGATAACGACTGATTATTGAGTATTTTGGAAAAAATCACAGAATATAATGAGCATATTGCAGTATTATTGCATGACAAAATCAGAAATGTAACTGGCCTCTATATTTTATTATCTTTACATGTTTTTTAAAGACTAAACCTAGCTTTCTCTAAATGGGAGCGAGATATTTCATCCTTACTAATTTTTTTGTCTTTGTATTTGATGTTCCCAGCTAAACATATAAAAAAGCAACTGTACCAAAACGTGATTTTATTTAACTTCCATTAAACATCTAGAGAGTATCAAGGATAATTTTACCACATTACTTTATCTAACACAGTGTGCCTCCAGTACAAGAATTTATTGTTTTCTGGATGAATGCATATATCTGCTGTAATAAATCATTTTCTGATACTACAGAATAAGATTTTATGGTGCCATTAATTATGTACTTCAGCCAGAGGCACTTTTGCATGAGTTGTAGAGAGATGTGTGACAACAGTGAAGAACTGTATTAATCATATGCAGATATTCTTTGTAAGGAACCTGTTAGCAATTCCAAATTTCATACGTAACACTCCAAGAAGACTTGCCATGTACTTTTACTTTTAGCCTCCATTTTTGCAGAAAACTCCCTGCCAATAACAAGAGTTCACTGCATGAAACAAAGCCAAATGAACTGTTTGGGAATGGCTACATCCCCTTTGTCACTAGTCTATCACGGCACCTTAACCAGTATTTTCTGATTCTGAAACAGAATCACAGAATCACAGAATGGCAGGGGTTGGAAGGGACCTCTGGGGATCATCTCGTCCAACCTCCCTGCCAAAGCAGGTTCATCTAGGGAAGGTCACACAGGAATGTGTCCAAACGGGTCCAGAGAAGGAGGCTCCACAACCTCCGTGGGCATCCTGTTCTAGTGCTCCGTCACCCTCACAGTAAAGAAGTTTCTCCTCATGTTGAGGTGGAACTTCCTGTGTTCCAGTTTATGCCCATTTCTCCTCGCCCTGTCACTGGGCACCACTGAAATGAGACTGATTGCTCCATCTTCCTGACACCCACCCTTCAGATATTTATAAACAGGGCTCGTTCTTAGGAAAAACATCTTTCTTGAGCACAGTGCTGGCAACAACTATAGCAGCAGAAAACAAAAGTGATTTCATAGTTTACTTGCAGAAGTCTCACAATTCTCCAACAAATCTTGTAAATCTGAAGATTCAGGTCTTGATTTTTTGTTGTTGTTGTTTTTATTGTTAAATTTCTGAGCTGTTAATACTTTAAGGCTATGGAGAGCCTCTATCTTTCGTGCTTAGATATCTGACTTCGCCTGGCAGCAGCCTGGCCCAGGTGGCCTTGTGGAGTTATTGATACCTTAGCAGGTGCTATTGATATCTTACCATTTACTAGCAACAAATTACTAAGTAAATACATTCAAAATGCTTTTTTGTAATGAAATAATATTGCAGTTCTTTTTGCAGCCTCACTAAAATTAATCGGGGGTTTGTTTGAGTAAACTTGACTGATCCTACATTGATTTCTCTGATGGAGAAATAAATTGGTTGGGTTGTCAGATGGAATTTCCTCTGTCTTGCCTTAACAACTGCACGTATTTCGGGAGGACAACACTGAAACCATCCTCAGCTTTTTGGCACAGAAATCAGAAAGAGAAATGAAAAAATTGTCATAAAAGTTTAATTATTTTCCATACACACCAAAGAAAGAAAGAAAGAAAGAGAGAAAAGATGAGTCAAAGAGTCCGTGAAGCCATCCAGAGTTTCTACTGCTGCTACTGTTTTAAGGAGGAAATGGATGCTTGGATGAGAGGTGACCAAAACAGTGGTTCTGCCTGCAAGGGTCACCATTACTAATCACTGCGGTTCCGATTGCTCTGCGACATGGGCAGACTGTGTGATACTAGCCTGGGAAAGCAGGCAGGCAGGAAGGGTAGGAGTATTTCACACAAATTGGCTGCTTTTGCATGTCTTTTATCTTGTCCATGATCAGCTCTTAAGTGCCTGAGATGTGTGTGTGGTTTCTTAAACATCCTATTTTGTAGCTAGTACTAATTCAGTCTTGGTAATGTTTTGTTTGGCTGTGATTCACTTTGAACAAAGCCTTTCAGGAAACCCCTCCAAGCAGCTGTTGTGTTCTGAGGCCTTCTGCTAACAGTCTCAGAATCCCAGACAAAGTCCTTTTATTTAATTAATGAAAAAATAATTATGAAAAGCCAGTATCTGACAAAGTTGGATAAAATATGGGCTTGAAATGAGAACACCACTCGATGTGTCTGATGATGTTCAACAGTTAAAATTTTTATGGAGAAGTTAATTCCTTGGGTAATTCCAAAACCATAAAATACACAGATTCCTTTCTGTCTGTCATCTCTTTTACTTGGTATCACTGAAGTTGAGGGAAAAACTTCCAGTGACCTTACTTGTCTCTACATGTTATAACAAAGACCCACACAATGTTTTGAGTCTCTCACATATTTCTGTACATTTGGATGATCCAGGGCTCAAAGGTTCTATTCCAAATCTGAGTTATTGGGTTTTGTCTATTCAGCCCAGATCCCTAACAGTACTGGGACTTTCTGAAGGAACCCATTACTTTAAAGATGTTTTTCTCCACTAATAAATGTGTATGTTAATCGAACCAAATGTAAATACTGATGAATATGTGTCAGGATGTAACACAGGAAGTAGAGTGGGTGTCACTTAGTGATAAGATGCAATGCAGACAATATTTCTCACAGAGATCACACAGAGGAAAGAGTCAAACTTATGTGAACTAGAGAAAATACACGAGTTTAGATTTGCATTAAGAACATTCACAAAAGATCCATTTAAAAAGCTACATAAAGCAAGATGCTGGCATATAGGCATTAGACACGTCTTTTGAACGCTAAGAATGTCTTTTTCCAAGGAACAGCATCTTGCAGCTTGTACAGTTAGCACCGTAGCTTCTTAGTTTTGCAGAGAGTCTCAGCAGAGTATCATCAGGGAAAAGATAAAATTAGCTTTTCCCTATGTTGGATTTTTTTTTTTTAAAGATTTTTCAGACCCTAGTCAGATTTCTCAAAGTTCAGTGGCATTATTATGGGAAAACCAGCAGGATTTTTCCATTGCTTGCAGACAAGGGGCAAACAAGAAATTGTATTTTCTTATTAATATCAACTACTCTGTATATTTGTAACACCAAAGACTTTCTATTCTACGAAAACATGAGCCATTGAACAAAAGCTGTGCATTGACAGCAGTCAATCATACCAATTGCCATCCATTATACTTACAATCTAATTAATTTACCATCTTAATACGACTATTATGGAGAAGCACTAGTTATTGTCCACATTAGATTGAAAGAACTTTTCACTATTGGCTTGAATTTGAAATTCCCCCCATATCTGCCTCCCTTATTTCTGAATTTTTGGCTGCCTTGATTTATTGAAGGAGTGGGGCTAGTATTTGAAGACAAAAGTAACAGCTGCCTGCCTGGAAAAATTCAGACAAGGACCAGGTCTTCATCTGGTGTTAATGAATATAGAGGTTTCAGTTTCACAGAAAAAGAAAACTTATACTAACCAGATGAGGATTTGGCTTGTGGAATTTTGTACATTAACTTATCATCCACTTTTTGAAACTTTCCCAGCGTTTCTGTTGATCCACAAGATCTTCACAATGGCTTCTTCTATCATTTGAATTTGTTTACTCCTTTGGCTTTGCTTAAGAGAAGGATCTGTAATATGCTGGGGGCATTACTTCTAGGTCTAGTAGTATCCTAAACTGAAAAGCATCATCAGACAACTTTGTCTGTGGGACAGTATCCTTCACTCTTACTAACATGCACTTAATGCTTATGCAGAAGGGAAGGGAGAAAATGGATATGCAGCACCTTTGTTCCTCCTTTTTTTTTCCCTCTGACTCTGCCAAAGGCTCCCTTACCAAAGCCAGAGCTGCTGCAGACTTCCAATGTGTTTTGAACGCAGCAGTTCCCAGCAGACCCCTCATGCAGCCAAAGCATATGTAGAGCGCAGTAGCGCTGCAGCTGACCTGCTTGCCCTGTGTCCCTAAGCCAGGGGGTAGCAGAAATGTCGCAAACCCACTAAGCTGCTCTGCTTCCTCTATGGATCTCTCTGAAAGCAGGCAAAGTCCCCATTACCAGTCTTATATGAATTTATTAGTGAAGACTATGAACCATAGAAGGTGCAGTTCGCAAAGGCTACAGTGATGATGAATGGTAAATGTCAGCAAAGAATCATGACTCCAGCCATCAAATCACTAGGTAGCAATGAAACAACTTCTTCTTAGGGACTTTATCTTTGACTTAACATGCTCAATATCAAAGTTTTCAAGCCGGTGGCACAAGACTGGGTGACAGTGATGAATTTAAGAAATTTATCACCATGAGATTATGTGCACTTTAGCATAATGCTTATTCAGATCATTAAAAAATAGATGGAGTCTTAAAATAATTGTAGAAATCTAAACCAGTAAGGGTATTATCTTCCTACTGTCAGATTCTAAAAAGCAGATGTACTCAAAGTTTACAATGTTCTTACTGATTTTCTGTATTCTATATTCTTGATATCTTTGTTAAATATCTTTAGGACTATATTTTATGTATTCCTGGAGGAATATGCTGTGTCTGCATAGTTTTTATACTAAGCAGAGGATTAGGTAAACTTTTAAAAGTACTGACATTAATAATGCTACGAACAATTTGCAACCAATGCCAAAGCATAATGTCACTTAGAGGAAAGTGAAGAATATTCTAGATTTCATATGCCAAGATAATTAATTTTAATCTCTCACTAACAGTGGTCAGAGAAGAAAAATACACGGGTAGTTATTTTTTGGCAGGTACTTACCCCTGAAGATTTAGGGGAAAGAAAGCAAAATGCAAATGTCTGGAGACTGGGTAGAAAAAAGCCTTCCATCTTCTTACTGAAAAATAGAATAGCCACAGACAGGAACTGTCTGAGGGGAAGTAGGCATTTTCCTTTAAATGGCAAAAGAAAATAAGCTTGTTGAATAAAACAAACTGGCAAGATGTTGCATTCATGCCTTCCACTGGAAGCTTGTGTCAAACACAACAAAGCCCTTTCCCAGGGACCATTTATGTGAGTAAAAACAGACTTCCACAGCACACATTGAAAAGTCTGGTGGTCTACTGCTTTGTAACATCAAGAACAGCAGCAGAGTTGGCCCAGTAGCTCCTACATGAGGGTGGCGATCTGGACCACAGCCGGCTCCTGGAGGGGTTCCTCTGCCATCTGCTCTTTGGGAGGTGGGACGCGGCTCTGTGCTCCTCCTCACTGGCAGTGAGCATGCAGCCTCACAGGCAGCACTTCCCAGCCCATGGGGCTGCTAAACTCAGAACAGATACTTCATGATCATCCGCATACCTACCCATAGCCTGAGAAGCTTAATAAAATAAAGAAAATGAATAGTGTAACAAAAAAGTCGCAAGCAAAACAAACACAATTGCCTTTTCATTCTCCTCAACAGCATTATTTTAACCATGGTATCTCTCACCTACAGTCCTTTTGAGTGTCCTGTGTATACAAATCAGAGGTCCAGATCTCATAGCAAAATCACATGCTCCCCCCTTGCCCTGAAGTTTGAGATACCACCCTTTTCACTGACTTTCATTTATACCACGTATTCCATTTGGACACAGTTTTTGAGATACCAATGCAGATTGTTCTCTCTGGACAGCATCTTGAGCACATTAACAATACTCTTTACTGTACCAAAACCACCAGTGGCTATGTGAACCATCTATGTAATTATCTAATTGCTGTTGCCTGCTTGTCCTGGGGCTGAGTCCTTGTGCTGTGTGAAGGCAATTCTCCCTCTTCCTCTTAGGCCGACTGCTGGGTGGCTTCCCCTTCATTTTTTACTAGCGAGAATCAGTCAGGGTTGCTAGTCCACTGAAAAGATTGCACAAAACATATATATTTTCTTGAGAATGCTTTCTGATGTATGTTTCAGTGGAAAACGCAACACTAAGACAAATGACAGACTTGGTTAGAAGGGCCAGTACAAGCCCCAAGGCTCCAGTTACTCTCCATTCATTGCTTATCCAGACACCAAAGGCAGCTATAGCCCCAACACAACCTTGGTGGTTGAGCACCTGCAGTCAGACAGGACGACTTCAGGCCTTGTTGCTCAGCCTACAAAAGTCTCTGACAGCAACTTCTTCCTCTCCAGCTTTTACCAGTGTGTCTGTTGGACCATAAGGATCTCAAAACACGTTACAAGGGTTTTTATGTCAGGAATATGATTTTAGGGAGAAAAACTGAAGCAAAAGTTGGACTATGATAGCATATAAAGGGCCTCTTTTCCACTTCCATGTCCTGCACCAGGGTCCTGTCCTATTCTCTTTGCTTCACCCAACAAGCACATAGTCCCCAAAGGAGTTGACCAGCCCCTCTCCCACAGGGGCTATCCAGAGTGGGGAACATGCGTGTTAAAGTCCACGGGGGATTTTCCTTCTCCCTCAGGGGAAACCTTTATTTTGCCTTGTGCACAGATGCCACACAAACGGCATCCCAGCCTGTCTGTCTGCCTCAACTAATATATCCTCCATGAGGGTGCCTGTGCAGGGGCCGAGGGGAGGGCAAAGGTGGTTTGGCTCTCTTGGGTAGGTCCTGGCTCAGTTCTGGCAGCAGCAAATGTTAGTCTGTGTCTTATTCTGACCACTAAATATCATTGCGTTTGGCCAAGTGCTTAGCACAGCCAGAATCTCTAACCAAATCTCCCATTTCTTCCCAAAGTTTCCATCAGTAACCAGCAAAAGTTACACATCTTTTGCTCATTTTAAAGGGTGGGGTGAATCCCTCACTGAAGTCAGTGACACCCCACTGGTGCCATTTGCATGCCGTATTGCCAACCACAAGCCCTGAGAGTCATGAATGAGGGTCCAAACAGCATGACTGCCTGAAAAATTTTAAAATAACAGTAAAATTTAAAATAACATTTTAAAATAACAAAGAGGGGCTCTTTTCATGACACTTCAGATGCTGGAAATCTAGGTTCATTTTTTTCCACTCCTCTTCCACTGCCTTGCAGCGTGGAAATATTTTGTAGAAATGAAAGCTGAGATTTACACACTTCTGAGTGCTGGTGTGTTACAGTTTCTATCAAATGCCATTATAAGGTCCTGGGAGCTGGTAATATCATGCAAATTCCACTTAAATAGTAACTTTGAATCTGAAAATAAAGTGAAGGGAATGAATTCAACAGAGCATTTCTTACTATTTTTAAATAATTTAAATATTTAACATACATAATGGATCACATTTTAAGTGATGCAAGGCCTAATGTGATTGCTACAGCATCTGGAAGTGAAAACATGGTTGATTTGATCCTGAATCTCTTGCCATGTATGTGTTTACAAGAAACCACTAGATATCCAAACTCTGTTTTCATGTATGCCCATAAACACGCAATGGCAAAGTACGAGACTGTTTTAGAATAGGAGGTTGGTTTCCTCGGTGTCATAAAGGCAGAAACAGGACTTTTTGGACTTCCCAAGTGATGTATTCACATTTGTAAACAACATTACATACAGAAAAGTTTTCTTTTTCTATATAATTCTATAACTGAAAACTGCTGTTCACATCAGAAACAGTACTTCTAGTGCCTAAATTTGATTATGTGTTTTCCTCTTCTCTTTCTTTCACACCTTCTAAAACCACAGATATCCTGTCAGTACTTCAAATTTGCAGTACCACTCCATTCTTTTCAACTCTGCTCTGGAAAAGTCCCAGAATACCTGGTTACCACCTTCTTCATTTTGAACAATCTGGTTCAGGGTTGGTCTGAATCATTACGTGTCACTAGCTCCTATGAAATTGCCATTAGCCGCACTGAATCTTCATGGCTGTGGCACTGGAAGACTTGCTAGTTTTAAGAAATTCCTCTGAATTTCAAGTTTCCAGTTCTAAATAGTTCCATTGTTGTTTTCATTTGGATCTTTGTCACCCTCTAGCGTCACGACAATGGAAGCCAGAAGCAAAAAAGGCGAGTTACAGAGTAAAAGGTATCTGAAAGCTATCCCCACAGAGCTGGGACTATAGCTGAGAAATAACCGGGATACAGACAATAGATACAGCAAGTGCAGTCATGCGCTGCGTGATACATCACAACGAATCAAGAGTCAGCTGTTGGTGTGGATTAGGAGGCTACAGCCATCTGTCCCTCCCGTAGCTGCAAGCTTTGTGCAGCTGTGTCACGACACGGGCGTGCTGTTGCCAAGCACGAGTGGCCGTGACACTTCGCAAAGTGCCTGTCAGATCTCTCCTTGCCTGGACTTATCAGTGGCTCATCAAGACACTTTTGAAAAGCAAATGCTTTTGTGTTTGAACAGCAGTGGCATCGTAGCCAGTAGAGTCCTGCTGGTGGTGTCTAACACAAGATCTCCTGGATGGCACAGTTTACAAGTTTTGCCCTTGGCCAAACACATTCCCCTTCCAGCACAGGATAATGCTGTTTGGTTTAGCTAAGGTGAAAGCAAATATGAGTTCTACCTCTCCATCACAGTTTTCCATAATTACAAGAATGAAACAACTCTCCCAATGTGCCTCAGCGTATCTGTTTCCTTCCCCCAGTTCCTTACCTTTCTCTCTGACCTCATCAAAATCACCCGAGCTCTCAGTCTCTAATACCAACACTATCTCCTCTCACATCCTGACACTCCATCTCTTCCCTCCCCATGCTCACTACATACATGTTCTTTGTGGTTTTTTTTTCCACACACTTCTTTTTCACAGTTCCTCCTGCCTCCTTTTATGTTGCAGTGGGATTACTTATATGCCTTTTTTTTTCCCAGAATACATCCTCCAATTCTGCCCTCAGAGAAGACTCCCAGGAAGCACATCTGGAGCCTGCACTTGTGAAACTATCAGAAGAACTAAGTCTTGCTTGGTGGGTGAGCAAGGAGGGGACATGCACAGGTAGGCCTGGCAGCCAAGGAGAGGGCAAGGGAGTGCGGTAGGGGGGGGACGAGTAGCGGCTGGGTGGGCAGAGCAGGAGGAGCAGCAGGCTGGGGTGGGAGCTTTGAGGGACAGGGTAAAGGCTATACAGAACAGGAGCTTCTTCACTGGGGGTCCCGCAGTTGTTGCAGGGCTGAAGGATGAGAGTTGGGAAGCTGGAAGGAATGGGAGACTTGCCAATGGAAAAAAGAGTTGGGAGTAAAAATGTTTGGATGAAAGAAGCAGTGGGCCTTATAGTATTTCCAGGCTTTGGCCATAGGATCCAAAGGAATGGGAAGCTTGTGAGTCTTAGTCAGGAAACAGAGGTTAACATGGGCATTGTCCCCTAGGAGTTCATCTACCCAGGCTTTTAGTTCAAAGCAGAGACACACACAAGGATGTCCTCCACAAAACTGCCAGGTGCCACCAGAAATGTGGTAGCCCTGCCATACTGCTGCATTTGGAGCTGCTCCAGCATCTTGTCCACACCAGCACTCTTTCCTCCCTGAAAACCTTTCTCAAAGTCCATACCAGACTGCCCTAGAAAGAGGGACAGACAGCCTTATTCAGCTAGATCCATTTGATTTTGAGACCCTGTGTGGCAATGAATATGTATTTTGCTGTATTAAATTGAGAATAATTACTAATTACAAAGAATAGGAACTTCCCAGAATGGAGCTTGCCTAGCAGCATCTGCCATAAATAAGGTCAGGCCCGACAGGCACTAGCAGAGCTCTGTAGGGTTCTCCACACAGTGCCTGCACACCCACTCTGGACTTTGCCTGGCTTCCCGAGCATTACCCCATCGTTTTTGTAAACAAACTGAATTTTTCATTTAAAATATCAGAACGGTACAAGGTGAGTCAAACGTTCACATTCAGGGAGTTAATAATCCCATTAGTTTCAGCTTGATCCTAGGCTGGGTTTTTTTGGTGGTAGTATTTTTTTACAATCTGTCTTTAAATGGCACACTGATTTCTCGTTTGTCACTGAGTATTTGCCACATTTCATTGCAGAAATATTCTATTGCTCAAAGCCATAGTTTGTGAAGCAGTTCATGATCCTGCAGATGAAAGAAAAAATTGAAAAAATCTACAACATTTAAACAAAGCACCTGGGAAAATCTGAAAAATACAGATTATCTCATACAGACTAATTTACAGTTTTATGTAAAACTGTTTACCTGATCTGGCAAATGGTTGATTAAATAAATAATTGATAATTAATAGATTAAATTGTTAAAATACAGTTTGCTATATTGAATTATTAGGCATAAGTACGTTTTTGGATCTTGATTTCTAGGAACACAAGCACCATTTAGTTAATCCACATCTGGCATGCAGTGCATAATGCTGCATGTTTTACTCGGAGTCATGCCAACGTTTTAAGCGATCAACAGAAACAGTGTCTGCAAACTGAACATACAAGAACATAAATTAGAGTGACAAAGACTGGACTTTTAGAGACCAAACACAGAAGCCAAACAAAATTGATGTATGGAAGCTCAGTACTGCAGGGGCTGAGTACCTGATTCACAAGGTTTTGACAGATTTGGGGGCTGGTTCGTAGAAGGCAATTGATAGTTTGCAGGATCAGGCCCACAGAGAAGGAAGCGTCAAGGATTTTAAAGCCGTAGCTGAAAGTCCTGTATTTAGCAATGTGATGAACCCTTGGTGCATGAACGGGTTAGAATTTCCCACAGTATTATATTAATTCTTCTGTTGTTTATACAGCATTAATTTTAAAATGGTAAACTGTTATTTTAAACATAAAGATCAACAGCAAGATTTTTTTGGCCATAAGCATTCAAGAAAAATACCACTCTGTGATGTGCACCAGGATCATAAAACCTAACTCTGACAGAAAAAGAATGAGTTTACTATGTGTGAATTGCAGTAAGAGGTGGTGCTGATAGCATCAGCTATGAGTAAGTTTGCTTGACACTTTCTATGGTAATGCCCTATATTCTGTTGCTATGACTTAGCACTACTTTAACTTTTTGCTATTTTATCATTGAAATTTCACACGTTTTAATTTTATACAGTCACAGGTACCTACTGCAGATCAATTCACCTTTCCTTCCTTCTCTCCCTCCCTCCCTTCCTACTCCAAAGTCACGGCCAAAGTATGTGGGTTTGTGTCTGTCCACAACCTTTTCTCTGAACAGCTGCAGCACTTCACACCTCCGAGAAGTGACCTGAAATTTGTAAGAGGACAATTTCTGTGCAATGGATATGTCCTTTCCTGTGTTCAGTGAAAAGCCTGCCAAGCTTGACCGGGGCCCAAGGCTTTGGAAAATCTCTTCATCAGTGCTCAGGAGGGACTCACTAGCAGTTTGCACCTGAAATTCCAAAAAGTACTGCAGTACTCTCAGCAAGGAATGACAGCTTTCCTACCTACAGTTGCAGTCTTGGGATTTTACAGATCAGGACCAAAGCTTGTATTTCCTGGAGTTTTATCCTCCTGTTTTTCCTTTTTGTTACAGGAAGAGCATGAAGCTGCCTGATAGAAATGCAGGGTACAAATGGGTGTGCAGCTGATACATGAGGAAACTGCTGAGAAAACCTGGGAGAAAAAGTAACCGGAAGCTTGTGAAAAGAAAGAAAAACTGGGTCAAGAATTTATGATGGGGAGACAGTAGGATTTAGGGGTCAGGGGGACAGAGGGAAGAAGGAATGACTAAACAAGGGGATATCAGGACTGGAGCCGGAGATCATGATGAGAAGTGCCATGAAAATCTTGGAACAAATTATAAAACTCTGGAAAACAATTATTTGCAAGTGCATAGCAGAGCTTGTTAGTCACTTCCTAACTTTTCAGAATGTACCAGTACTCATCACATTCTCCCAAATTCCTCTGCATCTCTGGAGTCATGTGTATGTTAGGTCATGTATTCAATCCTGGAATTCAAGTAACCATGGGCAAGTTTAAACTTTTTATTTCTATTTTACCCTCGAATTTACCCTTTGGCCAAAGGAAAAGTACACTGGGCCAGGGTCCAGGAACTGTGAGTTCTAGCTTCATATATGACTAATGTATGACTTTTTACATTGCGCTGTCTTTGCTACTGTGTCCTTTCCCCAGCAACTCAGCCACATTACAGCTAATGTTGTTTTGCATAGTTATCATGTGCAGAGATGTGTCATGGGATTTATGTTACCGCAGCATGTAATTGCCACTCAAAAAAAAGCAATATGACAACGTATCTTACTGGAACCAGGTTCTCAAAACAGTACTTTTAAAACTCTTTTTGTCTGCATACATAATGCTTTTAAACTTGAAAAATGAATCAGCAAAACCTCTAGCCGCAAGCCAATAACAGTTTGAACTGTATTTGTAGTCTAAGTTTTTGGCTACAACAGGTGAAAGTGGAAAGGCCACACAGCAAGATCCCAGATAGACAAGAACCTAAGTCAGAAGACATTTAGTACCTGGTAAGACTCAACCCTCAATGTGCAACTTGGACAACGCAGGAAATCAAGGCATCCTGGTTCCCATCCCTCTGCTGCAATAACTAATTGCATCACACTGTCCTCTCCGTGTTTTTACAACGCAACCCCTTAAGACTGTTGGCTAAACTAATTTCTGGTTTATGCAGGCAGAGTTGCCAGCTTCAGTCGGCTTTCTACAACCTTTGCACACAGCCAAGTATTTCCCTCCCTTACCAAGCACACAGTACTGCATGAGGCAGACATGGCTGTGCTACGTGGTCTCCCAGCTTTCTCCCCACTGGGCAGGGAATTAGTGTGTTTAAAATCTAACGTGTTTGAAATCTCACTAGCATTGCCTGAATCCTTTTTTTTGAGCAGCAGATTTAAGTTTAGAAAAGAAAAAGTAAATTCATTTATACTGGTTAAATTAAAAATAGTGGCTATGCTGTGACAATAGCAGCAGGCGAAATCCCAGTTGGTCTTTTGGAACATTTCAGCTTCCCGCTTCACTGCCTCCGCTGCAGTATTCCCCCTTACATAACCCAGCAAGCGGCACCGACACACTCATCTGAGCAGGCACATTGCCAAAAATATTTGGTCTATTGAATACCCGTGGTATACAGACTGAAGACTTTTGTGACCCTCCTCCACACAAAAATCAGCTTTAAATGGCAAAAAAGTGTATACACTCTTTGCCCTTGAGAAACCCAGATTTACTTTTATGAGGCTATCAATATTAATGTTCATGCGGCATTCCAAAAAGCTATTTTCCCCTTCCTCTTACGCTGCCAAACACGAACAACGAAGCAACTTTGTAATCAATGTCTTATTTTAACTGTTTCATGTTTCTTCCTTCTCCTTTCCCCCTTCTCTTTTCCTATTTCTTTTAGGGGTATATATATAATTTTGGGGGGGGCTGCTGACCTATCTTTACTTTTCTTTCTAATGTTTCCCTTGTTTAAGTGGCCTTCTTGGCTTTGGGCTTGCATCAAGTTCCTCTGCAGCATGCAATCACATAGTTATACAAATGTCCCCATAATGATTATCACATACATTCCAGATGTCAAATCCAAAATGCTCTAGGTTTTGAGACAAAGGACAGGGGAGGAACAGAACAGACTGAAGCGTATGCAGTCAGGAACTGGGGATTTGTGACAGTGCACACTCCCTGCAAGGCCTTCCAGAGCCACAACAATTCCTGAGTGCAGCACAGTCACCCACCGGTCCCTGCAGGCTCTCTGTTACATGGGATGATCCTTCCGAACTATAGGTGCTCCACAGACAAAGATGTCTTTTTCAGAGAAGAGTAAACTTTATACAACCACAGTTCACAGGAGATTGATCAATTCATAGGGCTAATGACAGGAATTTCTACCTTTTTTCTGTCTTCAGCTTTAACTGAAATAAGTTTTCCGACAATCCCTATTTTAATGATGTAAGCAAGCAGAGAAAGCTGTTTACTTTCACACAAGACTTTTTAAGGAGCCCACAAAATTCAGAAACTACACTATGTGTTCTTGAGTGCTCATCTAATGACATTCATGTAAATATAGGTATTGAACTCAACTTGCTGCGGCTGCTTCACTTCATTTGGGAAGTAGGTGTAGTTGAAAGCCAACTTGTGTCAGCAAGCTGGGGAAGGGCCTCGGTCCAAGCTATACTATGATGACATGTCTATGTAGTCAGGTGGAAACAGTTGTGGAATAGCTTAGTTCATTTTCTAAGGTAAATGGAAGACACATTCAATCCAAAAGCTGTTTGGACATGCTAATGTGGAACTGTGCCCAAGCTAATAAGTGCTGCTCAGAGGCAAGTTATTATTTTACGTAAGTTGGCTGATCCTTTATTTGGTGAGGTATATATACCATAGCTCGAAATAACACAGTTCAGCCTTTAATGTGAACATTGGATTCTAGACAAAGTCTGCTCAGAAAGTCAGACTTTCTTTTTCTTTTTCATGTTCATCCTTCTGAAGATCCCAGGAAAGTCATCAACCGGTATGGGACATATTCTGCTTGCATGGCAGAAGTAAAGCTGAAGGGAAGAGGCTAAACCACTTAATGGTTTGTTTCTCTTTCATATTCACAATGTCTTTCACTCTGCAGGAACAAGTGAAATGACACAGAACTACTACCATTGGATTAGTCAAAAATCGCCTCCTTTTCCCTTGTAACTATCTAATGTATACATTACTTGTAAGTTATAGTGGTAATATATGCCGTAATACATTTGGTGCTTATCATTTTTAAAATTAAATATCACAGTTACATTTTTTTCCATTGAAAGTCTCATTATAGTTATAAAATGTATTATTATAAGATCTTAACCTTATATTAAAATGCTTGGCATCAGTGTATCATGATCTTATAAATGTCTTCTCAGGGAATTTGATGATAATGCACTTCTACATCCCATTCTTCACAGACTGCAATTTGGCAGGTTCACAGGTAACAAGGTTTATTGCTTTACAATGTCATTAACAAAACCCGGTGATCTCTCTGTGTCAGAGGTAAGCCATTCCATATACCATCCTACTCTTATTTCTGTTGTCATAACTAAGCTCTTAATGAGCTAGGGGTCTCAGCAATAACCTTCTAATCTTTTACCTGCAATTCCTAAAAATCCATAAAAACGTAAGTAACCTTCAGGACTTAGCTTGGACATAGTCCTGAACTAATGCATCTAAAATGGTTTTAGGACTGTGCAGAGCTTCACAGTCTCCTGCACTGATTGTGCACACATTTGTCTTAATTAGTCTTGCACGCTGCATCTCACAGTGCCTAGCACTTTGCTTTCCACAGAGGATGTGTACTCTGTAAAGTGTAAATGCTATGCAGAGATATACACTGGGGAAAGACTGATGCTCAAGTTGTAGAAGTTGTTTTCACTGCAGAGTTAAATGTCATCTACACTGCATTAGATGCTCTTGTGCTGTCTTGAACAAGGGCACCTGCGTAAAAATTGCAGAGTTATCACTTTAACTCAAGTTAACTCCGTAGCAAAGACTGTGGTGCTGTAGCAAAGGACTGTGATGCTGAAAAGCCTTGAAGGGTCCATGTCTTTAGTGGGACTCCTATGCAAAGGGACAGCTACCACTGGAAATCAGTCAGTCACACATCTGGCTTGTACTTTTGGATGGGAGAAATCCTGTGGCAGGACCTATTTGTGTCTGTTGTGTATAGAAGGCATGTTGTTCTGTCTGTTGGGTATTGAAGCTACCTTAGACTAGATCTGCCTACTTAGAAATTGCAAAACCGTTAAAATTTAGTGAAAAATTCCTTATGTTTTCCTAGGATACTGGCAACTTCTGACTGAGATTTGGCTATTGTAAAAATGAGTGGTAAAACTGAACGTTGCAACTGATGGACTCCTCTCTTAGATGAACACAACATACCATTTCTTCAGGCCTATGGATTTCATTCCTCTCTCACAACAGGGCTCCCCGAAGCTAGTGTCTATCTTTCATAAATAGTAGATAATCACATTTGTTTACACTTGACTGAGGTACAGTTTAGCTGTTTATCTAATGTCCTTTTGTTTCTGCGGGCTTTTACAAATCTCCATGGAGCAGGAGTTGCTGCTGAGACAGTGGCTACTGTTCCATGACACCTAAAAATAAAAAAACTACTCCCTTCTCTTTATCTTGAACCTACCTTCCTCAAGTGGCATTTCAGGCAACCCAGTTCTTAGACTGTGAGAGAAAGAGAAGAATCCCTCTATATTAATTTTTTCCCATGCCACTGAAGATTTTATAACCTCTGCTATATCATATCCTGAACAGTTATTTCTAATCCAAGTTAAGGTATCCCCACTCTATAAATTTTCATCTTTTGTGGAAGCCATTCCTTATCTATGGTCACATATATTGCCATCATTACTAGATTTCCTAGTTCTACAGTATATATTTAGAAGCACGATGAAAACAATGCACAGTTTTCAAAACATTGGTCAAATTTGGGTCTGTAAATTGCATCATGGCTATAATTGCATTCTGGTTTCTGTTTCATTTTCCATTTTCTTCTCCTAATCCTTTGGGTTTTGTTTGTTTGCCATTGCTGAATATTAATTTGACTTTTGCACAACAGTATCTCTTCAAGAAGTCAGACACATTCTTCTGTAGTTGTTATAACTTAAGTAGAAGCTGCACTTGTATAAATAAGGCTTTTTTGACCTCATGGGTACTACTCCGTATTTAACATTTAATTTCTTCCACCATTTATTCCCACATTCCTCTGTACTGAGAGAACATTCTTCATCCCATCAGAACTAGCTCTTAGTTTGTATCATCTGCTATCTTATGACCTCACCATTTACTTTTTTCCCAGAGCATTCAAAATACAAAGTAGCACAGGAGGGAGCATAAAGCCTTGAAGAATGCTTATGAGTAAACTGCTGCCATTGTGCAAATGGAATGCCACCCTCCCATTCGCTATCCTGACTTCTGAAGTTTTTCTCTCACTTCCATATGAACATCTGAGAAAACATGCTTTATCTCATGCTTGCTTTCTTCAGCATGATTTGGTGAAGGATCTTGCTGAAAGTTTTTGGAAATCCATCTATAGCACATCATCCAAATCATTCTCATTCACCTTCATGCTGATGCTTTCAATGAGCTATATGGATGACAGATTAGAGAGTGCTGTCAGCAAGTTTGCTGATGATACAAAACTGGGAGGAGTGGTTGACACACCAGAAGGATGTGCTGCCATTCAGAGAGACCTGGACGGGCTAGAGAGCTGGGTGGGGAGAAACCTTATGAAGTTCAACAAGGGCAAGTGTAGAGTTTTGCACTTGGG
>VZZY01005840.1:34350-85453 GCA_013400335.1 Eurystomus gularis
CTCTTTAGCTTGGAGAAGAGGAGACTGAGGGGTGACCTCAGAAATGTCTATAAATATGTCAAGGGCGAGTGTCAGGAGGACGGAGCCAGGCTCTTTTCAGTGACGTCCAATAACAGGACAAGGGGCAATGGGTACAAGTTGGAACATAGGAGATTCCATAAAAATATTAGAAAAAACTTTTTCACGGTGAGGGTGACAGAGCACTGGAACAGGCTGCCCAGGGGGGTTGTGGAGTCTTCTTCTTTGCAGACATTCAAAAGCCGACTGGACACATTCCTGTGCGATCTATTGTAGGTGATCCTGCTCTGGCAGGGGGGCTGGACTAGATGATCTTTGAGGTCCCTTCCAACCCCCAACATTCTGTGATTCTGTGAACTCTGAGAATTTGTGCCTTATACCCTCCCTTTGCAAAAGGTTTATCAACTTCCCCTTTTTCTGTCATGGTTAGCTACAAGTCTGCCCAATTTTCATCACAGCTGCTATCAGCTTGCCTGGTGCAGAGGTCAGGCTTATTGGTCCATAATTCCTGAGATCCCGCTGAATTTACAAACAAAAGGGATGTCACATTTGCCACATTCCTTTCCTTTGGGACATAGGCCAATCTATATGTTGAGTTACATTGCAGTTAATAATTTGTCACATATATCAGACTTCCTTTAGAAGTGTCTTGAAAACCTGATCTAATCTAGGCGATTTGTTACTATTTGGTTCTAGCTAATCTGAAATTTCTTCTCTGATACTTCAGTTTGAGATAATTTCTTTGACTTGGCCCCATTAAAAAAGTTTCTGCTGTGGAAACCTGCCCAAGCTTGTCCATGTGGAACATTAATGTGAAAAATTCATTTAGCATTTCTGCTCTGGGCTTATCTTCTTTAAATGTTCCTTTTATATACCAAACATCATAGAATGCCTATAAACTGCCTGGCACAATTAATGCTTCTGATGTGTTTAGAGAAAGTTTTATTATTCACTCTCACGCTTATCACTAGTTATTCCTCAAAATATTTTTGGCCCACTTTATAAAGGGTTTATATTAAATGTGGAAGAGTTTATGCTCTTCTCTGTTTTCCTCATTTGAACATAATTTCCATGTTTTGAAGACTGACTGTTATTTCTAACAGCCAGTTTCAAATTTCTGTTTAATCATGCCAGCTTTCTGTGTGCGTGTGGTCCTTTTAAAGTCTTTTTTGATAAGTAGTACATGTTTGCTGTTAGTCTCTGGTGTAGCATCTTTAAACAATTAGCATGCCACCTGCAAAGTTTTTACTTCTTTGGCTGCTCCTTTTAATTCCTCCTTAATAGCCATGATTTGCATATTTCAATAATACATAATAGTCTAATAATATACAGGAGATACACATACTTTGATACTGTCTTTTGGTTCCTAGGCAAATCCTCATAACATAGGAATTTCTCTTTAATTATGATTTCTAATAACATCTGTGCACTATTAGTTTCTGCCAGAATCCTGCTTTGTTTTTTGGGGAATTTGACCAACTTGTCAATGATAGTTCAGATAACTTAGCACAAAGTAAATCAACTTCCAGCTGGTCTGAATGGTACCAAGTAGGTGAGCAGAGCTAGGACTGATGGGCTCCCACTCCAAGTCTCTCCTCCAAGTCTGGACTTGCTGTCAGAGTTTGCAGAGGTAGCTGCAAAAATTGTTGTGAATATGAAGAAAATTGTAAAAATGTTAGGAGATTCAGTAGTCCAGGCAGGTGCAATTTAGAGAGGTTCATTTTAGATATAGTACTGGTCAAAGCAAATAAACTAAAGGAATGGGAGATCAGAACAGACCACAGAGATTTAACTATCACAGACTTGCGTAGTGAAGGCTCGTGGATTTGCAAAGCAAAATGAAAACATTTCAGTCCATCAACTTTTACACTGCACTTCTGAATGGGAATCACATCCAGATTCCAATATGTTGTTTGCTCTCCCCAATAACTTTCAAGAGCCGTAACATTAATAACTGATGATAAAGAAAAGTGTTTAATATAAGAAAGCTGCAGGTATACTAGGAAGGAAAAGACTATTTCAGCAATGTACAAGTGCTCAGATAATGAAAACGAATGTTTCTCATACTTGCCATGGGCCTGTTGAAACATTTCCTTTTTCTCTCCTACATTGCCATCTGCTGGTAGTCTTTAGAAAAAGGTGAGGCTAATAAAGCTGACTTTAGCAGCCCTCATGCTATGAAGGATTCTAACTTTCAGGTTCTGTCTCTCACAATCTTACCGTGACTATGTTTTCTGAGTAATTTGGTTGATGTATTTAATTCTAGTGTACATTACATTTTACTTTACATATATTTATTTTCAAAAACCTTGATTCCTGTGGCTTAGTCTTTAGACACATGCAATTACTATATTAAATAATTAAGTTATTTTAGGAGGACATATGAAACCTTTTTTCTTTTCCTGGTAGTTCCTAAAACCACTTTTTTTTTCCATCCAACAAAAAAAGTTGCATATTTCAATTTATAGGAGGAATTCCTTGTCATGTTGAAACTTCTGGAAAAAATGCAATTGTCTTTTGGGGGCAAATGCAGGGCTGATGAAGTCCTTTTATCCTTCTGGTGGAAACAGGAAAGGATGTGTTTGTCTTGCATGCTGTGCAGGGAAATGCATTATATCTCCAAGAGCACCTTACACCTGCCATCTTGTCTCTGGCTGACTCTCACTCCAGATGTACAGCAGCAATCAAGAAGAGAGCTTGAAGAACTCTCCGGAGACCTATAAAGTCAACAAAATGGCTTATGACCTCTTTTTTGTTCAATATTTCATGATGTATAAAAAAACCCCAAAGCGCTAAGGTTTTCCATTTGATTTTCCATTTAAAAGACAGATCTTGTAAGAGTGTAAGGTTTATCACATCAGGGAAATGGGAGACGTGTAATTCAGTTGAGATGTTTTTTCAGCTCAGGCTGTTTTCAGCTGTTTTATCTGTTACTTCTTTAGGTACAGCTAATTCCTGTATCTGGAAGGGAAAGTTCTTTATCCCTACCTCTCCCAAAGAGAAGAATAGCGAATACTCTCATCTCAGATTTCTGAGTAGTCCGGATGTGAAAATAAAGCAAAACAAGCCTTGAAATTCCTGGTATTTAATGTAAATAATTAGGTATGTGAGAGAATACAAATAAAATGATACTGTTTAAATCAAAGCTTTTGTTGCTTCAGTGCAAATCCAAGTGGTTAGACTAATCACATGCTATTTTACCGTTCTCACATTTAGGATTCTTGTTCTATTTGTCAAAATGCTGCAGGGTAATAAAAAGTTTGTATAGCTTCAGCCTAAATCAACTCCTGCTTTGGATTAAGATGAACTGCCTCATCTTCTTTTTGGCCTAATTCCTTTCACTTCCATTCAATGTATGCTCTGAACAGGATGTTCTGCTTCTGCCTCTTGTATTCCTAATGCTTTTGTGGGAGCTGCTCTGTGTGTCCCTTCTGCCTAATTTAACCATAGTTTATATGGCTATAAGATAAAGATATTTTATACCTCACTAGTCAAGTGTAAACTATTACAGTAAATCGTGTTATTTTCACAAGTTTGGTAACAAGTGCTAGCTGGCATTATAAGTGTGGAAGTAACACTTTTATTTCCACATTCCTGCTTTCATCATTCACATTTATGTCTTCAGGGGAAGAATGATACTTGATGTCACATCGAGGAGCGTCTCCCTACTATATTTAATTCCTGGGCTGGGAAAAAAAATGTTGCCTAAATACAAAAGGTCACAATTAAACTCTGCTGTATAAATGTAGCACTCCCGATTTCTTTGTTTTATCAAACCTTAATAGCATTTGACTGTAACAGAACACTGTCCTAAGGCCACAGTGAACACCTTCTCAAGAAGTGCTTAACTCTGTTTTCCTTTGGTTTTCCTCAGTTGTTTTCTGAGCTGCTACAGCAACCAGGAGAGGAGCTGTTGTGCTTGTACTTAGCTCTCACTTGCATGGAGGCTATGTGCTAGTTCTGTAATGATTTAGGTGGAAGTTGTGTAATTGCTACCCGCATTTAGACCTAGCTGTGTTTCCAGTCCAGATAGGTATCCTTAAGTAAACAAAAATCAAACTGCAGATTCTAGTAAGAGAAATGGAAGAAACACTGTTCAAGAAAAAGCTTTTCTTTCCTACCAGTTTTCTTCCACATTCATTACAGAATTTCTCTTGCTACATTTATTTAGCACAAAAGGAACAGATTATTATATTATTAACACAAAAGAGGCAGATCATGTTGATCTGAGCTCATGAGATGAGCTCTTCTCCTCTCTGTGTTTGCTATCCTAGGCTTTTTTTTGTTTGTTCTTCTGTTTCCTTTTTTTTCTACCAGAAACCAAGAGCTGATCATTCTTCAGGTGGATTATTCCCTCACTTTTGGGATGTTCCAGTATTGCTCAGCACAAAAGTTCTGCATATATTTCTGGGAATATCTGAAAATGAATAGGCAATGCCAATAGGATTTGTTTCAGTAGAATATGGAGTACACAGGCTGTAGTCAGAGTAGGGGATAAATAGAATGCAGACTGCTGTCTCACAACAATGTTTTTGTTCTTGAAATACTCTTTTAAGGTTGAGGCTTTGCTATATAAATATAATTCAGAAAAGTATCTTCTTAAATACATTTTAGGAAAACCATTCATTAAATTAATATCCTTCTATTATTAAATTTCAAACAATATGCCCTATCTTTTCAAAGGCTCCACAGCTCTGTTGTTCTCCAAACACAAAGAGAATGCAATGACTAAAAAGCTATCAGACCGAAGCGCAGACAGTGAATGCAGCATATTTGTGGGGTGCTTGGAAACAAATGAGATTTTGGCGTAGTGGTGACTCATTTAATTGCACAGCTATCACAAGATAATGTGATAGTATTAACATAAGTAACTATGTGCAGCAATTATTCCTCTCAGAGTGTTACATGCTAGCATTTATAACAGTGTTCACTGCTTCCAGCTCATAAAACAAATCCTGGAAGTATTCTCATAGAGATGACTTTGTAAGTATTCTGAATAAGCTATTAGATTTTGTATGCGCATGGCTCCCTCAGCTGCCTCTGCCCAGCAGTAAGCGGCACTGGATCTGGCAATTACTCACAACGGCAGGAGCGGGCAGTTCGGTGCTCAGAGCTGAAGAGCTGTCAGTGAAGGCAGTGCCAGACCAGCAAGTGGGAAGTCTGTAACAACCAGGTGTTCCCAAAATACAGCACACACCATTACTGATGCACAAATACTACCAGAATGGCAAAATGTCTCCTTCTATACACACAGCCCTGAAAAGCCAAGAGATAATACTGAAAACTAAATGTAGGAACACTCTTCATAGACCAATTAACTCAAAACAACTGGCCAAACTGAACTGAGCAGAACTTGATAGGGCAAGGAAACAGGTAAAATAAATGGGTACCTACAATGCCATTTGTTAAATTATAATTCTCTAATGATACTCATTACTTCTGACTCTAAAATTGCCAAGGGTTCACCAAAACAGACACAGTAAAGAAGACCCAGGCAAACAATTTCTAAGCCAGAGTTAGGCAAAGGACCCTGGAAGATGATTTATTAGAAAAGTGATCATGTTTTGACACTATGTGCTTTCAAATAATGTTTTTTAAACTCTGTTCATTTACTCCTTGAATTATGGGAGGCCCTAAACCACATCTTCACCTTTCCAAAATGCCAACTGAATGGTGATATTACAAATTTAAACAAGCAGTCATATGTAAATCAGAGTTAATAGAGCATCCCCTTTGGTAGTTGGACATGCATTATTCAGCTCTGGGTATCTTCTTTTTCCCCTGCGGGCTGCAGCCATGATTAAAATGTTACTTTAAAATGAATGTCTCCACAGAGACAAAGATGGATTTAATACATAATGGATTCTCTCCCATCATGCTATTAAGCAAGAAAGTTACCTCAGCATGAAGATTTCATTACATCTCACCAAAGACTTTAGATATTCCACTGCGATCCCAGAGATTTCACAAGACCAAATGGATTAAAGCACATGATCTCCTTAAAAAATGTTTTCTTTTTTTTTTTAAATGCAAAGTTGTAATATTTCCTGTGAAGACAGCTGCTGATGTACATGAATGCCAATTATTTTTCTTTAAAACACAGCCTATTATTTTTACAAAAATGGCTTGGCATGGTGTAAAGCCTGCAATGCCGTTACACATGGTGCAGTTCAACATCAAGTTTTCAACTGCATATTTTATGAAGGAGGTCATTATGGTTCAATGGGCACAGAGTCAGACTCCCTTTGAGAGCACCAGATGATTCAAAGGCTTTGCGGTCATCACCACACACTATCTGGAAGAAGCAGAATTTGGACCAGATGGCTTCAGATCAGAACTTGTACTTTGGTACCTTATGCACAAATATTAAAGTAACTTCCAGCAGCACTGTCCATGGACACTGCCTAGAAAGATGTTCCAAATAGACTGTCATACAATTAACTAAGATCCAAGCAATTGGAGTCTGAGGTTAAAGAGAAGTAACATCTCCATACCTATCTAGCCTTTCATGTGTGTGTTTAGCTGTTTTCCTAATCTAACCAAAGAAAAAGCAAGTCCGTGGCCACATTCCTTCCACCTTTCATAGAGCTTAGCTGCCCTTATATGCTACTAGACAACGACAAACAGAGCAGCCTGCAAACCTGAGGAATCACCCATCCCAAATGGCAGGCACTCATCATCTCTTTCCTCTCAGAAGAAGCTCATGCCTGCCCTACCACTTGAGTCTGCACTTAACAGACACTGATTTTTCCTCAGCTGAAGTCAAGGCCTTTCTCTCCAGATATCATCACTTCAAACAGGTCTAAACTAGAGCAAGAAAATGCGAGTATGACTCTCTGTGTAAGTTTAATTCTTTGAAATCCAGGCTACTGCCTAACTCTTCCAGTAGTTCTTGCTGCAGTGCAGCCATAGCAAATTCACAGTGTCTGCGGTTTTGGCAGGAAATTATAACACAGCTGATTACTTAAGAACACATTTTTGTGCAATGGTCACACAGAAATTCCCTAGGACTAATCTTTAAAAACTCTAGTCTGTGTCAGAATCCTTGGAGTCTGTAGAGCTCATACATAAGCTATAAAAAAATATACAAAACCAAAGCAGTATTAGAATAACCTACTTACATTTGTCTTCACATCCTGAACCACAAAAACTTTGCAGAAAAATATTGATTTATTATAGGAGATGCTCTTACTTTGGGCTTATAGCACATAGGATCAAAGTACTTTATTGTATTTTTTGCTGAGCAGAAAGCTATGCTGGAAAACAATCAGCCTCCAAAATAGCAAAGCTAAATAATAAAAAGTTTAAGAGATTTTGCAACAGTAATTAATTTGATCAAATAAAGACTATGGAATATAGCTGTATTTGTTTTCATTTTCACTCTATGCTAAATATGAGACTTTTCCTTCGTATAGCTGAAGTTAAAAGGCTGTGACTGGAGCTAAGCTAATACCTGAGACAATTTTTCTTAACTACTGAATATGCTTTATCTGTGATTGCTTTCCATTGGCTTCTGCCAGTGCTCTGGTGAACAAATGTACTGGCAAAGCACAGAGGAACATTCTGACCTCAAAATAAGGTAGAATTTGCACTTGTGTCTCAGTTCCACTTAGGAGAGACAATACAAAACCATATGAATGATGCTGCCAATCAAAATAAGCAAATATGACTCCAAATATGTAAAACTTGCAGTGATCTGCAGATGAGGAAGCAATGAGAGCACCAATGCACTGTTCTGGCCTACACCTTTATATACACAGTGAATGTGCACAGGGATGAAGACAAGAGCGATGTTCAGCACTGTCACGTTATAGAAATAGATCCACAGAGAAAATGCATTAATCAAAAAAGTTAAGCTACTGATGAAACACAGCTCAATCATCTACCCAGAGTTACATTGCAAGTGATGTTGCAGAGGCCCATGAGTGACCCAGAAGTAGCTCCCTCCACATTAAACAAGTGAGAGACTCGGGTTAGCGTAGCCACCATGCAATTAGCAAACAGCAAGACAGCTTTGTGCTGTCCTGTAATGGAGCACACGCATGACATGACTGAAAGATGAGCAACGCCTGAGATCAGAGCAAATGGCCTGTGGGACACTATGGGGCAGCTGCGGGGAAATAAGCCAGGGGCTGTGAGGCTGAGGCAGATTGTGAGATCTAGCAGGGAAAAATGGATGAAGCAGAAAGGTAGGTGTGAGCTATAGGGTTAACAGGCATCCCTGGGGAACTGTGGTGACTACACATAGATATTTTAAATATGAATACATTCTTTATTCATTTTGTTCAGCTGTAAAATAACAGTATGTCTACAAAGAGATGAGTATTGTTATAAACTTTTCTGACTCACACATTCTCCACCATGGCTGGAGAGAAAACAGATCAATAACCTCAAGTACTAATTTCCGGAGCTCCAACAATGTGGTCCTTTCAGGGCAGTAAAAAAAGCGACTGGGATGCTTGCACATTACCTAGAAATAGTTTGCACGAGTTTGATGCCTCCTATAAACTGTAAGTTCTGTTTCCAAGGAACTCTGCCTATTGGAGGTAATGAGATTGACCAGCAGTTCTCATTTTGTTTTGGTGTAAATGTTGGTAAAGAAAGAAGAAATCAAGTGGTCCTTATGTGAAAGTATATTAAATACAAAACCTTCCATGTGTCAAAATTACTAACACCACCAGCAGCCCCAGAGAAAGATCAGAATTAGGATGAATTAGATCCCTTCCATACCATTATACCACTTCTGCCTGTCGGAGAATGTGGGAGGAAAACTGTTAACGCTGAGGCCAATTTGTTGTTTATGTCATCTATTTGCATGCTTAATTAATGTAAATTGCCAGCAGCTACAGAAGTTTTAGACAATGACAGCAGTTACGCTCCAGTTTTTTAAGCTAAAAGCTCCAGGACAAAAACATGGCCAGTCTGTATTTTCCCACATCAGTGATAGCAATTTGCAGGTTTTATTAATTTGTTCTACTTTTGGAATTAGGAAAAAGATATTATAATGAGGCTTAAGACTGGGCAGATGAGAACTACCAATAGGAGACAGTCCTTGTTCCCATAGAGCAAAACAACTAGCACCCAGGGAGGTTCTGGGCATGTCCTGGGAAACAATATTGCACTGTGCAAAGAAGCTGTTTCTGTGGTGTCGGCTTATTTTTTTTTTTTTTAATGCTCCTTTTCTAAAAACAATGTGATGTGAAAGAATTTCATAGTACGAAAACTCCCAGACACAGACCTGATAATGGAAGTTGTGAGAGGGATTTGCAAGACAAGCTTGGTGTGAGCGCTGCTAGAATGATGGCTACAATGATTAGACTTCTGAATAATCGGGCAAAGAGCCCGCATTGTAACAAGCACTGTTTACGGCGCTGAAGCAAACATAGACAAGTTTGATTCACATGCCTCAGTAAGCGCAAAAACACTTGTAACAAGGAGCCTCACAAACTGAGCAATTAGGGCTATGGAAACAGTCTCTGCCCTACCAAGATCACAAGCTCGGTGAGAAGCAGAACGCTCAGCCAAGCTGAGATGCCCCAGAGGGACCGGCTCGCAGCCTCCAGATAGGCAACAATGCAAAACCAGACCCTGACTGGGGCTGTGCTCCCTATGCAGCTGCATCAGCAAAGCATTGCCAAAAATGTCTGAGCAGAACTACGTAAAAATCAGGGGAAGGAAAGCGGTACAAAAATCAGCTCTAAACATTTGAGAATGTCTAAAACCATTGCAAAAGATTTCGTTTTGGTAAACGGCACTTAGTTGGCTTTAGTACTAAATTGTAGTATAAACAATCCCAGCTGCAGCTGCTGAGGCACAAGTTTCTGCTTGCGGTGAATGTGAATGCATAGCATTACATGGATCTAGAAGTATGTGTATCATGTTGATCCCCTCACAGATATATTTACTCTATGTAAGGACAGTGGTCTACTACTGCGCTTCACAGACTCTTCTGTGTTAAGCTTTTTTAAGAACAAAATTCTCATGAACGCAGCTTCCTAAGGGGTTTGTATTATAGACGGCCACCTACATGGAGCTGGCAACCATCACCTAACTAGGCTGTAGCCATGAAGGTGTAATCGAGGTACAGTTGCTAAAACCTTTCCCATCTCCTGGGGATACTCCCAATGGCTGCATCTCTCCAAAAGCCCCTCAGGATTTTCATGCCATGATTTGGGCCGCCGCACTTACAAGCACCATTTTCCAAGGCATTAGACCCACCCTGGTGCCAGTATGGATCACCAGGGTTTTGTTCTGTCCGCTAATGGAGCACATGTGAGGGTAGGAGTGCTCAGCTGTCAGAGCTGACAGCTTCCCTGTCCAGAAATGCACCCTGCTCCTGGGTCCTGTGAAGGTAACCCTTGAACCACTACTGCTTCAATACTCAACTGCTACTTCCATGGTTGACCACAGCAAAAATCTCCTTTTTCCAGGCCATGGATTTCCTAGGCTGCAAATTATGTAGGATTGTCTTTCAGCATCAACTTTTAGGCTCACCTGCTGTTTTATCCTTAAAAACAAGAAACTATAGCAATGGGATGCATTAAATACATGAGCAAATCATCGGCAAAATTAAACTTACTGTTCTAAAATGCGTGTAGCTATTGGTTTTCACCTTGTCCACATTGTAGTAATGTTGATCTGGTGCAGTGTGTCAGCTTTTTTACTATGAATTCCTCCTTTTTTCTGAAGCCCCCGTGGCCCTGACATCTTCAGATCACTTTGCAGCTTGCTTCTGAACCCCTTGCTCTTTCTGGTTCTGTGTTTTGTGTGAATTTGGCTGTATTAGAAATCACACAACACAGGATGATACAGAGATATACAGGGCAGAGAGGTGCCTGTTCTTTGTTCCTCACTGTAACATTACTAAGTCAAAAGTACTTGGAAATACAAAATGAATACAAATTACAGTTAACTGCAAGGATCATCACTGTTGTCTTTGCTTCATCTTTGTGAAAGCAGCAGTGCCACGATCTCATGAAGGTGCTCTGCTGAGCACCAGGCAACCTGTTGGTCTAATAAAACAGATCGCTGCATGTCAGAAGTTGCAGACCTCATTTCCATGAGCTTGTTGTGTGGCCCAACTGTACTTGTTTGCCACCTAGGGATGCTACTGAAATGCAATAATTGTTCATGAAACGCAATTAAATATTGTAAATATAACCAAATCAAATGAAACTGGTTTACGATTTATCTACTTTCATTCTGTGTTATTTTTCTATGTTTCTGTACTAGATTTCTATGCTAGTCAAGACATGTCTCTCTGGAAAATCATTACACTTTATGACTCTGCTTGTTCTTGTATAATTACACAAGAATGTGAAGGTAAGTTTACAAATACCCTTTAGACTCCCAAAGCTTGTTCTCCTTTTCCAACTGTATTGGTTACTTCAAGAAAAAAATAAGCCCTGACCTGCAAACTTTGTCATTTCAAGAATCCTGAAATATTTTAAGTATGTATTTATGTACTTAAGTTTCTAATATACAGTTCTCCACTAAAAGACTATTAGGAACTGTCAAGCAAAAAGCAGAACATTCAGCTAATGTCTCTGAACTGTTAATGCTTTCTATTAAACTCCAATGATATAACACTTTCTTTCACATTAAGCATCATTCAAAAATATTAAAAAATCAGTTCCTCATAGTTTATTGCATGTAAAATGTATAAAATTAGTGTTAATTTCCCAAAATGACATTGCCAGAAGATGGCACTTGCTATACGTATTTGATGCTGCTGAAATAACAAAGATGTACAGGCTGCTCTAGAACTCTATGCTCCAGGGCTTAGAGGCTCAAGGAGATATTAATTATATAATGTCACTCAATAAAAGCAAAATTTAGCCTCAATCTTTAATAAAAAAACCACTGTTTGTTGCACAGTAAGCGTGTATTACAGAATTATCATTTCCTGTAATCCATGGTTATTCAGAATTTCAATGGCTCCACTTAAAATTTTGTCTGCAGTCTCTTTCCCACAAATTGAAATGGTGTGTTTGTTTTCAACACCAAAAAACTTGCACAGGAATATTTTGCCTTCTTAAATAAAGAAGGGGTTTTATTTAAAATGGGAACTTTGAATTCTTAAACACAAGGATTTTGCCTCTTCCTGTTTTGTTCTTCTTCTGTGCATTCTAGAAGACAGAGAAATCTCTCGTTTTCCTTTCCTCTACAGTATTTTGAAGCATTTTTTGCTTCATAGCAATCAGTGACAAAAGGAGATGGAAATGTGAAAAAATGAAAAATGTCAGAAACCTGGGCACTATTGGTTTTATCTCTCTCAGTCACACAAAAGGAAGAAGTGGGGGATTCTGTAGAATGGATCTTTCTGTTGGTACCTAGCACCCACAGATCAGGTTCAATTATCCCTGCAGGCTGGTGGTGATCACTGAAATTTGTAAAGACATTTCCACTTTGTCACCCTTTTTTTACAATATTTAGGGTATCCTTAAACTTTGGAACTGAAGCTTTTATTGTAAAGTAGGGTGAATTGCCTGTGTCTGGAGACCTCCAAGTTAGCAGTGGGGCAGAGGTTCAAGGAAGTCAACATCTGTGAAATTTAGAGTGAAGCTACAGGAATTAACAATGTCCCTGTTTGCTTGTATATGTCCTGCATATCAGTAAGAGCTTTCAGTAAAAGAGAGGGCCATGGCCAAGTCAGGAGGCTTTGCAAAACATGATTCTTGCTAAGTGCTATCAGGGGGAGAAGAGGAGCCATAAATAAGTCCTTTGGGGGTTACCTTGAGACATGGTGAGATTTTTCTTGCAGAGATCCAAATGCTTGAATGACTAATTCTGTTACTCACTTTCTGGGAAGCAGACACAGTCCACTTGTAACATATTCTAGCCTAATCTTTTCTGAATACAAGTGTTTCATACATTATTACATTTGGAGCAATGATAACAGAGTACTGATGGGGAGCAAGAAAGACTTTCAGGGAACTGTTTGGACAGTACAATTTAAATGACATGCCAAGATGGGTAAGGTCTGGAAGGACCTGTTTAAAGTCTAGGCTCCAGAAGACAGGCAAGGCAAACCATCTTTGCCAGCTGCAAATTCTTTACAATGAGAGGAAGCTACAAAGAAATGCTTGTTCACTGTTTCCTGCTATTGTCCTCCAAAATCAGTAACTCCATCTCCCCACTTCCAAACTGTTGCTGTCCCAACTCTGAGGGCAAAACCTCTAAACTCCTGCTCTCTCCAGGACTCTGAAATCTCTCTATATATACTTGATTTCTGGCTACACTCTTAAGATTTTATGTGGCCTTTGAGATTTCTGCTTTTTTCGCACTACTGTTTCAGAAGTTACAATTCTACAATTAGAATTAGTATCTTGTATTATTTTGATTCAAATAGTAATTAATTCCTTTTAAGTCACTACTTCTAGATGCTGGCATTTTCTCACCATATTAGGACAATAACTTCAATGGAAAAAACCTCAGGCTCTTTTTAATGCAAGGAAAATCTGTGAACTAACAGTCAAAAGCATTTTCATTAAAATCCATGTAGATTAAAAGGCTAAAACATTCAAATTAGTAGACAAGGCAATCTTCCTAGGGGGAAAACAACAAGGCAAACATTGATGCTCTGAGCAGCACACAAACATGGGAAAACATTGGAGGTTCAATTTTGACAATATACTGAAAATAAACTAACTCAAAATGTCAAATGGTGAACATACTTCTGAAATATTGAACCATTTTTAAGCACTTCACTAAAGCATGCTATGGGCTTAGATACAGGATGAGAAGAGCATAGTACATTAAGTAGTGCAGTTTAACACCCTATTAGGAAGGTCTCATGTAATTCCTACCTGACACTGTCCAAGATCACACAATCAATTAGCAATAAGGCCAGAAAAATAGTTCAGATATTTTGATTTCATGTCCCCCAAGTTATTTTTAAAATCACAGTTATGTCTTGGACTAATGGTATTTTGTGTTTGTATCTTCCTGTGCTTGCACCTACCTTCAAGCATCTTTTTACAGGAGCTATAGGTAGGACCTGTCTATTATTTCCACCTTGCTCATGGGGAAATTGAAGAAATTTGTCTCAAACAATGTGACTCCTTATGACCAGTTCAAGAAGTAACACTGAATCCCAACATACAGTCAACTACCTGATGCAGATTAAATGATCATTTCATTGATCATTAGGTAGGAAACCTGACAAAGACCTGCAAACTTTTATTATGGCAATAAATGTAGATACTGGAGCAAATTTCCTTTATATTTTTTCAATGTATAGATGTGCATGCAGCTGCTCTTTCTTTGGGTTTGAGGTTCAATCTCCTTAAGAAAAGTAGTTTCTGTATACTCAATATAAAGAATTATTTAATTAGTCACTCCATTTTGAGTGCTAATCAGGATACTTATGTGTTAATTAATTATTAAAACTATAACTACGTCTTTGTTGTCATTGTAATTGAGGGTTTCTTTCTATGCCAAAGAGACATACAATTTGCATATTCATAAAACTCAGTGGGTGCTCTTTTAAAAGTTAACAAAATTTAATAAACGTAACAAAAACTAGCTTATTAAATACAAATTAAAGCTGGAGACACATAAACTGAAATGTCACCCTGTTTTATGTTCTTGGTTTACTGCATCAAGGATAATTTTCCAAAACAAGTCCACAAGAAAGACTTTTGAACAACAATCCCAGCATGTGATGGGGAAATATGAACACCAGAGTGATAATCACTGTGTCACTTATTAATAATGCTCTGTGGAGTAGCTCACTTACATCTTTAACAAGCCAAATTTGCTTCATTAAAATACCGACAGCAAAATTACAGAAGGTATCAAAGAGAGTTTTGTTAAATTCATGGAGGATCAGCACTCTGGTAGATAGTAGATGTGAAGGTCCAACACAATGCAAATTGTGTAAGAAGAAGCAGGATTTTTGTGAAATACTAGGTTATGAAATAGACCAAATCATCTTCAGACACAGACTCAAGACATCTATCTCCACATCACTGAAGGTGTTGGAGCCAGGCACCATACCTGGTACCACGTAACTGGGCCAAACTCTCCACAAAACACCATGATGGATATGGCTTTTCCTTAAAATCCAGAGGAGGGCCATGAAGATGATCAGTGGGCTGGAACATCTCTCCTGTGAGGACAGGCTGAGAGAGTTGGGGTTGTTCCGCCTGAAGAAGAGAGGACTCTGGGGAGACCTCATTGAGGCTTCCCAGTATCTGAAGGGGGTCTACAAGAAAGCTGGGGAGGAGCCCTTTACAAGGGCTTTCAGTGATAGGATGAGGGGTTGTGTCTTTAAACTGAAGAGAGGAGATTTAGATTTGACGAAAGGAAGAAGTTCTTCACTATGAGGGTGGTGAGTCACTGGAGCAGGTTGCTCAGGGAAGTTGTGGATGCTCCATCCTTGGAGTGTTCAAGGACAGGTGGGATGAGGCCTTAAGCAACCTGGTCTAGTGGGAGGACTCCCAGCCCATGGCAGTGGGGTTGGAACCAGATGATCTTTAAGGTTTTTTCCAACCCAAACCATTCTATGATTCTATGAAAATGCAAATGAATCGGCAGTGCTCCTAGCCATTATCAGCTTAGACTGTAAAAAGGCAAAGAACAACCATGTACCTCCTACACCCCCAAATGCTTACATTCCTCTTATAACTTGCAGATCAAGTGAAGGTGGACAGTCTAGAATACAATGCTGCAATCTAGAGGCTGCAGCAACACATCCTATTTTACATCTCTAGGTTAGAGACCAAGCTGCATGGGAGCCAAAGCAGATTAACTCACATCAGGCTCCTAAACCCTCAGAGCCTAAAAATAACATTCTGTGTGCTTGCTTTTTACAGTCACATAAAATATACATTGGTTCTCATTTGCTCACTAGCAGTTGGTAGGGTTTTATGATAAAGAGGTTTCCTACTTTCTGAAACAGCCCGTTTGGTTTGAATCACTGGGTCTTTTTCCTTCCTCTCAATTCGTGTTTTTGGGGCTTCCATTATCACTTTCATTCCCTGATGTACTGCAGAAGGGTAATTGCAGCATTCTGTTTGTTGTGGAGGGGGCTGGATGGAGCAGTGTCTGGAGCAGTGTCTGTAGCATGAGCTTAGGCCCTGAGAGGAGATTCTTGCCTGTCCTGGGACCATGACCAGGGGTCTCTCCCTGTCACACAGCCACATGTGTGCCATGTGTGTCCTCTGAGCCACCACACTGGCCTGTGGGGCAGCTTTTAAAGTAAGAGCATTGTGCAAGCTTGGGATGTAACACACTAAGAAAGCTATAATTTTCATATTGTATCTCCTTACCAATTGTAAATCAGTCATTTTAAGGATGCTTTCCATTCTTGCTTCCCTTCAGGCATCTCTTATTTCTCTCTGGAAAAAGAAAAGATGTAGTTTATAGCTAACTGCAGGACTGAAATGACATATATAATAGCAACAGCAGGCAACAAATGTGTCTCTAAAGTGGCAATATGGTGTCTTTTGTTTTGTTTTAAGACTTTGGAGTGATAGGTGATTTGTCTTTTCGAGCTGCTGTTTGAATAGTTACAGGGAATTTAGAAGACAATGTTATGCATGTTCAGTAATGAGGACTGCATAGTCTGACCTAGGCCCTTTAAAAATTGAACGATAGGAAAAGACAATCAGAACAAAATACTGATTGTTATGCAAAGCGTTATTAGCATTAAAGGTTAATAATAGTTTTTCTAATTTTCTTGCAGTCTCCTACTTTTAGTTAAAAAAGACAAACCAAGACCATTCAGATCACCAGATATCTTTACACAAAACTGAACTCTGCCACATTTTGTAGGAACAGACACAGCCTGCGTGGAACACATATTTTATAATGTCTAAATATAGTGGTTTACATATATGATAAAATCGTACTCCCCCATGTAGCTATTTAAAGACAGATACTGCCACTCTATCCACACGGGTATCTCGCACCTCTCTGAAGGGATGCTGAGGACAGAATAAGTACCTGACCACGTCCCAGTGCCCAGATACAGACAGGTACAGCACAACCCTCTCACCACACATAGGGTAAACCCCACTCCAGTCACAGAGATGCAGCAAGACAGGAGATACGGAAGCCACAACGTGTTTGGAGCTCCCCAGTTCTCTTTTCCTTTCCCTCTGGCTGAACTCTCACCTCAGAGGGGCAGGTGCCTGGAAAAGGAACGGGACAGGAGATGAGACAGCTGAGCACCTGCAGCACGCACTGACTTCAGCTGCACTGTATGAGCTCACATTTCTAAAACCACCATGCCAGGAAAACCGATGCCACAGTGTAGATCTCAGTGACGGCTGATCTGAAGAAGGGATCTCTGTCTGAAGAGCTGCTTGTTAAGAATGTAAGGGGGAGGAACACCAGGCACCCAGCAGAGATCCCCTGGCACGGGGACAGGGCATGGGGTGCCCTGTGCAGCATCAGTAGCTGCTGGCTGAGAGCCACCCATCCATGTCTTTGTGGCTCTAGCTCATTACTCACTTGGCAGCCTCTCTACTTCTTACTTCATTTCTCTCAATGACTTTAACTCCACTTTTCTCTGCCTCCCTTGCTTTCTCTCTCTCTCTCAAACTTCTATAATGTCTCCTTACACCTCCCTTTGCTTATTGAAAGGAAAATCTGGAATGATCACGCTAGTATATTGTTTGATATTTTTAAACATCCACCAAGACTTCAGCAGTGTCACGGGTGACATTTGATCAAAATTATTTAGTAAACGTGATTTGTTTCTACTTGTAAATGTGTTCTTAAGGGGACAACTCTCATTAACCAAATTACAAAAGTTAAAGCAATAAAATAAATATGAAAATCTCATTAAAATTAATCCCTGAATACAATATTTTTCAATGTAAGATTCATTTCAACATTTGTAATTATTCCAGGCTCTACATGTTTTCCCAAACTAAAATACACTAAGATGTTGTTGAAGTTAAGAATATGTACCAGTATTTTAGATTAAGATGCCTTAGGTAGATTACATGTTATTCTTGTACAGAGTGCCCTAAATAAGATAAATTAAGGTTAAGGATTACAACCCGCAGACTTTAAGGATGTGAATGCCTGAATAGGGCATTTAACCTTATTTCTGTTCTCCTTTGCTGGCACAAAGCCAATCCATGTCTGCCATCAAAATACTTCTGTATGTGGTCCTGAATAAGACTAAACTGACTTTTATAAGAAGATTACACTCTACCTCTTTATGATATTATGTTAATATTAAAAGCTGGGTTTATCTCCTGAATTTTCCTATTATCACATGCCAGCGTGGGCAGCTGAAAACCCCTCACAGACCAGTTTCTCTTTCACCAGTCCTTTGAAGAGAGGTGGGGTGGAGGTCTTGCTGTCACAGGGCCGCGGGCGACAAGGCAGCAGGGGACCAAGTCTCTGCAGTTGAGGGCAAAGAGGGGGAGCTCCTCTCGTGGTTGCCATGGCAATCAGGCAGCCAGAGCCATCCCCACAACGGGCTCTGGTAACATGGGCAGCAACTCACCGTGATCCTGAACTTGCTGCCTCCCATTTGCCCCTCGTTCAGCGCTGCACTGTTTGCTTAAAGTGCAACCGCCAGAAATCAGCCCTCCCTGCATTTTAAGATTCTTGCACAAATAATTCTGTGGCTTCCTGTATTTTCAGTCTTTGTCACATTCAGGATGCCCCACTAGGATCCACGCAGACACACACCATTGCCCAAATTCTCATGCTAGTCTCCAGCCCACGTGACTGGCAGATACGCACCCCATGCTGCTGCAGAATTCAAAATTGTAGCAAGAAAGTAAAAACTACTGTGAGTCCTATATCTCCATGCAAATGACACGAGCGGTGTACCACGATATGTGATATATTCAGTATTTACTTCTGGAATAAGGTTCAAGCATTTGTACGACCCGCATGCAATACAAATCTTGTTGCCAGTGGTTTTACAAGTCTTGGCTATGATTTTAAGTAAGCTTTTTTACTTAAAGCTATTTTAGTAGGCTCCACGACTGTCCTTTGTTTTACACAATTTTTCTCACAGGCTCAGGGAGATGATGGTGGTGTTCTGCTATAAATGTATTGATAATGGACTAATCCTTTGCTGTAACTTCACTCAAGAGTGTAAACGGTTTTTATTGACCTTTGTGAAACGACTGCGAAATATGGTAGCATTGGAATTCTTGGAAGTGTTCTGGTTTCTGTGTAAATATACCAGTGGGTCACTTGCTTAGTTTGTAGAATATGCACTGACTCTTGCATAAGAAATCATAGAAATATTAATGTAAAACTACTCCTGTGTCTCTTAGTGCATTATCATCACATTATGAAGCTTTCAATAGATGATCTTTCTCATGTTCTTAGACAACCTTGACCTTCAGTTTTTAGTGAGGTGAATAATATTACATCACATCTAAAGAGAACAGTGTAATCATCTTTTCTATTTGCAGCCCTAAGACAGTCAACAGCATTTGATACAATCAGCATGTGTCTTGATACTGAAGGCACATGGTGACAAGCCTAACTGAATGTAGTTATTTGGCTGTCATGAAATGCACCTTATGGTGATAAACTTCAGCCATAAAATTGGAAGACTATCACATAAACATGTTTCATGAAGAAATACGCTAACAGAATTCACAGCTAGTTTATAGTTGGAAAACTGTGTTCTATTTATTATGTTGCAGTTTTTACAGTAAGTCAGGTTCCAAAACTCATTACATTTTACAATGAAGTAATTACTGGGTGTTGGATTCTTCTCCTTCAACCAATAGGTCTATCTAATTAGTGTACAATAAATTGAAATTACACAACTAAGGATGTCTGAAAGGATACCAAGACTGGATGCAGCTTCAGCGTGCTTAGAAGCAGGGAGAATTGCACAGCTGGTGCCCCACGATGTTCCTGGGGTAGGTACCTCACAGGGCAATGCTCATGGGAAAACCTCCTCTGTCTTCTTACCCTCGTCTCTGTAAATATGTCCTAATGCAGACACTACAATAAGCATATCAAGGCAGTTCACTTCACATTTATATGTATTAAATCTCAAACTCAATACAAACCCAGCATTTTCTTTTCATTACTTATCAGACATTTTATCTTTTAGATAAATTTCTTCTCCTGTAATCTTAAAGGATATGATGTTCATAACACTTACTGAAGGTTAAGCTATAAAAATACCCAAAACAATAGCTTCAATAAACTCAGAGACATTGTCTTATCTGCAGCATAAGTCAGCCTCACTGCAGTGCAATGTTTCTAGCCCGGCATTTTATTGGTTATGGAGATGTTCTGAGGCACAAGAAGATTTCTCAGTCCTACTGAAAGTCAAAGAGAATTGGAGGCTTACTCTCCATTTGTTGCGTTCGAAGATCCCCACTGTGTGTTTGACTGGCTGCCTGTGAATGAGGTTTTAAATATAGGGTCACTCTTCTACTGGATTAACCATCCTGCTGATAGCAGTAACGGGAGGTGGGTATGACTGTGCTCATAAAACATTCCCCCAAATAAATGTGACTTTATCTAAGAGAGACTGAGTACATCTGGTGTTCTTAGGCTGCCCAGGTAAACAGCGGAGAACAAATGGTCTTCCAGGATATTGACATAGCAGGGGATTTCTTGGTACATACTTGCCCTGCTCCACCTTGAAATCTGTAAACTGAACAGCATGCAGAGGTACCCTGGAATGGCAGAGGGAGAAAAAGATTGATGCAAGCTATGCTTTAACTATTCAAGCAGCAAAACAGCCCACTTTGGGGCATTACAACTCAGCATAAATGTAAACTAAGTAAATTTCAGCTGCAGTTCACATATCTGCTGGAAGAAGATGAAATAATTAAATAATCCTGATGATCGTTTTTTCAGATCAGAAAGGTTAGCCTTCTCTCAAAACCATTTAATCTTTTCAGACCTCTTGCAACTGTTCACAATATTAGACAGCCTTATGATGATAAAGATAAAATTAATGTCTCACTTTTATGTAAGACTTACCAGGCCAATATTAATCATTACTTGGTTAATTCAACAGACAAAGACAAATAATCACCAAGTCTCAAAGAAACAGGGAATGTTTTTACAGGCCCATTACATCTACACATTTGCTAACCTTGCTAGAGCTACTGAAGCTCAGCAGAGGTGATTAATACAACTAAAAAAAAAAGCCTAAGCTTTGACATTATCATATTATTCTTTGCTAAAAAGCAGATTACATTAAATGAAGTACAGTTCTCTTTCTGATTTCAGAGAGGGCAAGCTGGGCTTTTCCTGGTCAAGTTAGGAAAAATTGAGTCTTCATGTTGGCAACAAAATGTAATGAATTCTGATGAATAACTGATTAAGGAAAGGTTGTTCCAGGATTTCTAGGAAGATATTTTTCTTCAGCCTTTTTCTTTTCTTTATTATTGATTTACATCCTGATATTAGTATGCCAAGATCACTTCCCATGTTGTGCGAAGAATAACTAGTGAGCTAATACACCCATGCTGAAATGCTGTTTTGCCTTTTGTCTGCCAATATTTGAAAAATTTGTATCAGTCTACATTTTAAAAAATAGAAAATCAGATGTGCCATTGTTCACAAAGTGGGCAAAATATTCAGTTTCATTCATGTCCTATAATGTACAACAAAATAATTAGATGGGAAAAGTGTATGAAAAATTACAGTACAAGACAGTTTGACTAGAGATAAGAGTTTTAGAAATATGAGATTGCACTCTTAGAACTGGGCATATTCACATGAAGAAAGTCATTAGAAATTGATAGATAAACATCAGGGCAGAGATCACTGGGGAATTATGATAAATTTCTTGTTTCTCTGATCATTAATCAAGAGATATAGGTGTTGTTGATCTCCTGAGATAGGGGAGTCCTGGGTTACTGCCTCTGCTCCACAAATTATTTATGTGTTCTATGTTATACGTCTTTCTCCTCCACTGTAGATTTGAAACATTCCCTATGGTTTGTTAGAACAAATGAAAAGCCAAGAAATTAGAAATCTGTAGATATTAGAACAGTGGCTGGAAAACGCAATGTAAAACCATGCATCTGGTAAGAGAATATGTTAAGCATCAGAAAGTATTTTTTGTACAATTCCTACACCACCAGTGTAAAAGGCTAGACTAGGTAATGACATAGCATCTTAGCAGTTTGGGGGTTTTTTTTTCAGTGGCCTTTAGAATTTCAGAAATATTTTTGAATTTTGGCTTTGAATTAATCCTTAGTCCTAGGGGAATTAATTAGAAATATGAAACGAATGTACATTTGACAGATAGATCAGGACACAGTTTGAACATTTTAACTACGAGGTTTTAAGATTGTTGCAGTCTAGACCTGATTAGAGATGAAAAACAGGGAAGACTAAATGACCAAATCTCATCATGGCGGTAGATTAACTGCCCCAATCTCATCATGGTGGTAGATTAACTGCCCCAGGTGTTCCTTATGATGCACCATGATGTTTAATGAGTTCATTAATGCTTGGAAAGGGGAAAGGATAGCATGGCGACAAAGTCTGCTGAGGAGGCTAAGTTGTGTCCAAGGACCTGAGATAACTGTAGGGAACATTAAAGAAACTTAACTAAGATAGGTCAAAAGTCAGCATCATAACAATGAGACTCTAAATCAGGCTGCAAAGAAAAATAATCTGTTCAACTTGGAAAGCTCTAAGGTGATTGTATCATCTAAAGGGGACCTGGGACATCAATGTGCAACTGCAGTCAGAAAAGCACATCAGCTATGGGACTGTGCAAAGGATTGCAGTAATCAAGACTGTGGAGAGCACAGAAACAAAAGCATAGCATGGTGCGTATGTGTCACCTAGTCTCCAAATAGGTGTTGAAAAAGAAAGAAGAGAATTTTCCTGGAGATGATAGAAGTCGCTCACCTTGCAAATACAGAGCTGTATGATAATGCACGTTCTAGAGCAGGCAGTCAAGGACCCACAGCTTGACCTTGTTTGTAAAGTAAAGGAGCCATTCAGTGCAACTAAGAAGCAGAAAGCTCAATACTTTTAAAATCCATTTCAGCTGTGAAAGTCACTGCCATTGGAAATCATTGAGACTAAGAATTCAATACGATAAGAAAGGACTGAATAATCATATAGATATCAAGAATATATAGACCTATCACAACAATTGATTTTGAAAAATTATAAATAGCTATTGTGTAAGACCCAGTAGCTGTGAGCTTTTTGTAACTTCCTCTGAAGCTTAGGGTGCTAGACATATTATTTGGATAGCAGAAGTTGAGGATAACTTGCATTTCTGAGCCCAATACAGAAAAAAATATTTTAGTCATTCTGCAACATAGTAATAATAACAAAAATACACTGAGCCAATCTTTAAAATTACTGACCTAATCTTTAAAATCCACTTCTGTGCTTATGCCTGTCTAAACATACAGATAATCACAAGGAGAACACCACCTCCTCTCAGCAGAAATCCCCCTCAGCTGTAAGTTCAGTGAGGAGTCAAGCCATCTTGTGTTTTCTTTTCTGACTTCATATTATTTAAATTTACTTTTTGGCCAAGGACAATCCCTTTCCCCATATCAATGCCCACATTTGAAAAAAAAAAATACAAAAAAGTGGTTTGAAATAGAAAAAAAAAGCTACATGTACCTGCACTGATTTAAGCAGACATTTAAATGACTTCTTCCTAACCTCATAACCTCCTTCTCACGCACTCAGCAGTACTTCAAGCACAATTTCTCCAAAAAGACTTTGGTTTCGCTACCTGTCTTTCTGCCTGCAAATGCAAGCGCACATGCACGCACGCACGTGCAGGCACACACGTGTGCCATGTGTGCCTTCGCCCAGCCCGGCCAGGCCAGGGACTGTGCCATGCCAGTCAGGGGGGCAACCCCCACGCAGTCCCCCACACTCACCCATGGACTTCTCCGCAGGACCAGGGCATTGTGGCTGGGTGAGGGAGCCCCTACACGCTCAGTTGGGGTACTCATGAGGTACAGAGCCCTGGGGCCAATGGCCAGGCCAGCAGAGAGCAGGCTGCCAGCCATCAGGCCCCCTCACAAAACTTACAGCCAGGTTGGAGAGAAACCCTGACAGAGAAGCTTTAATGCCTTGGCGTAACATGCCGTCTCCTGTAATGGGGTCTTGAGGTGCTCAACGTGAACCAATAAACGCTTCCATGTATGTGAAACCGAGAGGGTGTTGGTCTGGGGGAGGCAGAAGAGCAGTGGCTCCTGGGAAGAAGGGCACAAGCACAGTGTGTCACCTCTCTTCCCAGCCACAGCCTGCATCGCCACATTTCCAAATCCAGACAGAGGCAACACCCTGCTGAACATGTCTCCCACGAACACTGAGGTGGGGAGAGATGGCAGCGTTGGAGGGAGTAGTATTTCCTCTCCTCAGTATTGTATTTTGTTGGGTTTTTTGACATAGCTGCTTCCTCAAGCTTCTCTGATCTGTCAGAAGTGTGAAAATGTCTTCTGTTCACATCTCAGGAAAAGATGCACAGCTGAGTCAAGGAATGGCTGCGTTAGTAATTTTGGTTTTTTATGATTTGAGCCTCAAAAGATCTTAAACTGTCAGATTTATTGTCTATTCAATTTTATGACTTTTAGTCGTATTTATTCTCTGATGTTTACCATCAAATGTCTCTACGTGATATCTGGTTTGTAGGCTTTCATATTGCTAAATCATTTTTTAAGCTTGAGATGTAGCTTCTGTTCAGCATCAATCCCCTGAGATACACCATTAACATGAATCATTTCTGAAAGTATGTTGTGCAATATGAACTTCATGTTGAGTCAATCATTCACTCTGATTGAAAGAAGTGATGACCTTCACAGAAGCAGCATATCACAGCTAAATATCCCAGGACCCTCTTCACTACTGTCAGTCATGGCTGCTTTTGGAGCTCATGCAGACTTAATCATAGCACAAAAATAGGCTGAAGATTATTTTCCTTTATGTGGTTAGGTCAGTGGAGCTTTAAATAAAGGACTGGCAACAAACTGAGTCCTTTACTAAGTCACAGAGACTACTTTACTGCTTGAATGTTCTTTTTGCAGTGGACCTAAAGAATAATCTAAGTTGCACTTTGGTTAGTTTGTTTCATTTTCCTCAGTGCCTATCAAGTAAAATCTTTTTTAGAAGTACTGGCTCCTCAGCAGAGATTACAACAACAGATGGTTTTTGGTCCTTTTAAGAAACAGGCCTAGATTTGCAGACTAACTGGGGCATCTCCCTCCACTGATTCTGTGAATCCAGACTCGACCCGGATCCCACAGATCTGAATTTGCAACAAGAGACCAAAGGATAACTTGATCAGCCTATTAATTTGATGAGTGCTTGGTTGACTTGTGCTTTAGCAAAACTCCCTTTGCAAGACTAGATACTATTTTACGTTAGCACCTATTCCTGTACAATTACTGCAAAAGTGGATTGAGTAAAAAAACTAGTTTTGTTGTTAAAATGCATAGGTTTTATAACTGGTTCTGTTTTGGGTGTCCTTTGGGATCTTGGATTTGTCACTCACCCTTCTAGTACATCAACTCTTCTGTAAATTAGCCTAATTATATGTTTCTGCTTTATAAAATCAGTGGGAGGCCTGGTTCAGCCTGGTTCATCCTGATTCATTCATTAATGATTTAATGAGCTTGGAGATTACTGGATGTAAAGGAGCATAAAAGGGAAGTTAAATTCAAGAAAGAGATTCTAAAAAAAATAAGAAAGAAAAAAAAGTAAGTCCCACACAGTTTCACAAAGTTAGTTCTCTCCACTCCTCATGTGCTACATTCTGCAACATAAAATATTATAGATATTTTCTTTTTCTTTTGGCAAGCAACCGGAATGTGAGGACACTCTTCTCCATTTGTGAAAATGTCATTTTCTTCTGAAGATAATCTGTTTTATAAGAGTAATTATCTGCATTCTAAGCAGTATTTCTGATGATGAGATATCATATATCAACAAAAATAAATACTTCAGCAAGACTAAATGTGCAGATTGTATTTGTCTAAGTTAAATTTGCTCTTAATTTCAAAATTAATCAGTCACTGCAATTATCTTCTAGATCCTCATCTTTGAATGAAAAGAAATCAACATTTGCACCCAAAACTTGCCCAGGATAGTCTCAACAGAAGTAAGACATATCCACCCCAGGTACCCCTTCAGTTTCTTAGGGCCAGTATGAAATATTGGCCATGTCATTTGAAATAATTCAGAGGAAGACACAAACAACCCATAAAGGCAATTTCTGAGTAACTTCCCCATAAAAAAGTTTCATCTCACCTCATTCTGTTGAATAATCTGAAACAACATAAGAGTTTTGCAGTTCTAAATTTGAGAAGAGATATTATTAATGTGACTCTGAATAATCCTGTTAGTTGCATAGTTGGATAAGAGGCTAAGACTCATGCAAAATCCTGCTGCTGACAATTAGACAAACACTTATATGCTAGAACTGCATCGGGAAGCATATTTTTCTGTAGTATCTCTGATGTACCAGTGAGAAAAAATGAGATGGAAGATAAAGAAAAATCATTGACATAGTATTTAAAGAGTAATAAATTGAGTGTCATTTCCAGTAGGAAATGCCATGCCCAAAGATAGGGATTCAGAATTCAGAATGTTATCCTCTTCATTTCGCACTATGCAGAGTGAGCCAATGTATAGATATGTATCCCTGTTTTACATACTGCTTATACCCGAAAGCAACTTTATTTTTTTCCTAGTAAATACTGAAATGAAGGAATATTCTTTCTGCATGATCACTTAGGACTGTGGCATTTAAAGGTCATCATGAAAAGCATCTTCTAGACACCTACTATCAACAGCATCCTCTCAGAGTATTGACTGATAATGATTATGTATTGTTAAAAGTATTTTCTGTCAAATAAAAATAAATGTTTTTCATATTGTTTCCCGCTTCTTGGATAAATAGAAAAAGATAAGATTTCCAGTATTTATTCTACTGTCTGCTCATGGATGTGAACAGCCCCTTCAGAGTTTAATCTTTATAGCAATATTTTCTTTATAGATATTACAACCTTGAGTTGAGATTTTAACACCAAATACAGTAAATTTTAGTGTTCAGAACTGACAACAGTGATAATAACAAAACATCCCTAAGGCAGTGTGGTGGCAAAGAAGAGTTTTTAAAGTAACAGAATACGTAACAAATCATCATAGACAATTGTTTCCTTCCATTTCTTGAGCCTCTGCTACCATATTTTCAGACTGCCCATTAAAACTAAGAGGAAAGACAGGATAGCTAATTGATAGCAGCTAGTTTTAAGAGCAAACAAAAACTAAAACAGCCCAATGTAGGGAGATACTGATTCACTGTTATGTTGGAGGTTGGCTGGTTCCCAGAGAACATTTTTGATCTTTTGGCCATCACAAACCTTGTGGAACCTGTAGGCGTAATTGTTACTTTCAAGTCAGGTTAAATCAGGAAACAGTCACCTTTCTCTTTCTTTTGGAACCACATCAGACTGTGTCACAGTCACAAACAAGCACACAACCCTGGGATAAACACGGAGCTATGAGGGTTGAGGGTCTGTTTTGGCATTGCTTTTTTTGCAGCAGACAGGAGATCCCTGCTCTCCTTTTCTCGTTTGCTTCTGCCCTTCCTCATGCTTTACCACCCCAAGTTGTGCTGTCAGGTTGTGTGCTAAGGGAACAATCCAGTTGTGGTGCTTATTTACTTATTTATTTACATATTTATTTATTTTTTAAAGCTTCCAAAAACAGGAGAAGGAATTATTAGCTCAGAGCATGTCAGTGATCAAGGTTACACTACGACCCCACATACATTTGCGCTGGTACTTCAGAGAGGACTACCTGCAGCACAGGCGGGCTAAAGCAGGGCAGAGAAACAAGTAAAAAGGGGCAGATAGTGGAAGGACCCTTTTAAACTATCTTTGTTGCTGGAGGAAATACCCATGGAGCTACATACTTGAGAGTTTTCCCTGGGGTCTGGATGGAAATACAGAGACTGAGTGTTGTCCTGATGTATTTGTAAATATTTGTGAGTCAGATGCCACAACAAAGGCAGCAGGAAAGCCCAGAGGATAGCAAAGGGATCATGGTAGCATGGCTAAGGGACAGTGTTTTGGGGCTCGGTACTGGGTAGAAAAACTTGGATTTATGATTAGGGATTATGAGCAGTCTCCTGTTGACTGATTCCTAATGTGTTCAGGCAAGCAAGAATTGATGCCTATTCTCTGAGGATAAACAGAAATATGAGGTAAATTTCTAATTATATTTCATTTCTTCCGCTGCTGGAAACAGCTCAAAAAACTCAAAGAATTTAATAGCTATTTAGCCTAAAAGATTAGCACTCTTACATACAGCAGAACTGACAAAGAAAGCATGACTAGCCCAAGGAAGTAGCTTCATTATTAATTACAGTAATTTTTTATGATGTTTTTGTTAGGCAGTGACAGTGCACTTAAGACTGTATACAGCCGAACAAAATGCCCGAAGGACCATATGATGACAAGCAGGTGCTGACCATCTGCATCTCATGTCTTTGGTGGAGACTGAAAGTGTTGACAAGGGACCCTAAGCTGAAAAGGAAACTATTCATATAATTGTAGAAGATGTTTAATCTCTTGAAATACCTGTATTGTTATCATACCTAATGATTACAAAATTTGAATGCTTTCTAATAATTTGTTCGTACAAACAGGAAGCAAAAGAGTAATAGCTGTATTACTAAATGGGACACTGAGATTTGATTTATTCAAAGGAATGAGAGACCCGAGGTTTAAACCCAACTGCCCACAGTCATAATGGGTTGAGCCCAGTTTCCTTTTTCAGCTGAGATCTACTCTTGTCCCCTCCCTTGCTCTATACCCACCCCTTCCAATCTTGCTCCTTTTCCCCAGCCGCTTTCAACAGCTACCTGCCTGCTTGCCCAGCATTGCTGTTGCTGCTGTGCTCTAACTCACCTCTAGCACTGACATGTAGAGATATGCTCTTCATTTATGGTATATCCAGTAAATTTACTGACCTACTCCTCATCTAGGGTACCCCTCATGTACTAGGGTTCACGTTTTTTTCTAAACACTAGGGTCATAACAACATTCCCTATCTTAATTGATTAATGTAGGTAACCTTTTTGGAAGACTTGATACTGAAGGAAGGATTTGAATGAGCTGATGATCAGAGCTGGAAGGAAATTCCACACTTGAAAGTATCAGCAGGAGAAATAAAGTGTGATTATAGATGCTGGAAAAGAATGCAAAAGTTGTATTTAAGCAATCTGCCTTCCAATACCTGAAGGGAACCTACAAGAAGGCTGGAGAGGGACTTTTCACAAGAGTGTCCAGCGACAGGACAAGGGGAAACACTTTTAAATTGAAGGAGAGTAGGTTTAGACTAGATCTTAGGAAGAAGTTCTCCAGTATGAGGGTGGCGAGATTCTGGAATAGATCGCCTGGAGAGGTTGTGGATGCGCCCTCCCTGGAGGTATTCAAGGCCAGGCTGGATGAAGCCTTGAGCAACCTTGTCTAGTTGAGAAGCTTCCCTAGCTATGGCAGGGAGGTTGGATTAGATGATCTCTAGGGTCCCTTCCAACCTAAGCTATTCTATGATTCTATGATTCTATGAATATATCTGTGAAGCATAAAGGTAGGAAGACCACATTCATTCTTTACTGGCCATGCATGAAGGACACAGCAGAACAAAGAATATGTTAATATCATAAATAACTTTGTCCCAGGCTCAGATGCCCAGCTGAATTAGCCCAGCTGGTTGAGATACGGTACCTCAGCTGAGCCTTGGTGACTGATTACCTGCATACCTCTGGCTCATGGAAATCATGAAGCAAAATGTGCCAGCTTAAACCTCTGCTAGAGATTTTCAGCAGGCAAATGAGATGCATATGGTCACATACTAGCAGATCTTTAAGTCATCATAACTCAGTTGTTTGTCCAGGTCCTAAGATACACAGGTATGGGGCCACCTAATTCTGCTATTTGCTATTTTTGGAATATGAGGTTTTGCAGATTCACCATTCTTCTGTGTAAATGCTCAGAAAGAAATATTTTTTATCAATGATTTATTAAAAAAACCCAACATACTTCAGGCATCCTGAGACAAATATGTGGAGTGGAAGCAAATGTAATGCGTACTAACCAGAGAGCTCCCTGATGTGTTAGGCCTCTAACTGCCCTGGAGAGGCAAAATGCCTTAGAGCTCTTCTGCTCAGTTGTCTGTGATGGTTTCACAGACAGTCCATCAGACTAATCCAGGGAGGAGCAAGCCCCAACATTTTCGTTGGCGCTAGTACATTCCACATGCTTATTTACTCTGACTGTCATCAAACTAAAGATAAATCCTGCATCAATATTGCTTTTTTGAAAGGCCTACCAGACAAGATAAATTAAATACAAGCTGCAGCATTCTTTCTGAATTCACATAATGGGGGAATTTCAAAAACTGTAACACTGCCTCTCTTACCAAGGATTTGTAACCCATAATTACATTGATACATGTGCCATGTCAGCAACAGCAGTGAAATTCACAGTATTTTTTATGTGAAATGTACTGTTTTATTGCATTAATTCACATTTAATGTGTACACAGTAATAACCATAAAGTATGATAACCAAAGTTATATATTTTCTTCAGAACCTTCATTTAGAGAGCTTTCAAAAGAGTCCAAGGAAATTAAAGTATCAGTCAGTTTACCTGCAGGATATAGAGCCAAGGCACTATGCACTATAATTTCTTTTACAAGCAGCCCCTTCCTCACATAATGTCCCACCTCTGATAAAATACAATAGTCATAATACTTGTACATATTGTTAAAACGGCTGTGCACAAAACCCAGATTTTAGAGCTAGAGAAAAATGCACCCCTAGAGAGAAACAGTGTTGCTCAGAGTGGGCTGAGAGCTCTACGAAAGGTACCAGAGCTGTCTGAAAGTAGGAAATTCAAGTTCTTCTCAATAGCACCCATAGAGCAGGGATGTCACATTCTATTAAGAAATGTAGCTCTTCTCAATAAGGAGCATAAACAAACAGGCACTAAACAGAGCCAAAGTCTTGAAGTCCCCTCTCTTGAAAAGAGAAAGAGCAATAAGAGGGGGTATGAAAGATTAAAAAGAAGCAATACGATATTTTTATCTTTCTTTTGTTTAATTCTGCTAGCTGCCAGGCCTACATTACACTAGCACTGATCTAAGCTGAATGCAACCTCCTTCTTCATAATAAAAAGGAGGAAAAAAAAAAAAAAGAAATGGGACACAATAGAGCTCAAGAAATGTACCCTCATTAAACAAAGAAGCAAAAATAGTTATAGCTTGTCCTGACACTGGACAAAACTTTGGTAGAGATAACACAGTAATTAACTCTTCCTTACAGACTTAAAATCAAATTTCAGGAACATTTTTATCTGTTACCCATTTAAATTCAGTCCCATATAAAAACTAAGTGAGCAGTTGAATAGTTAAGCAATCACTGCATGTCAGATTTGTACTGGGTGTAAGAGCAGAAAACAGAAATACAGAACAGATATCACTGGAATCTGAAAGATAAAAGCAACCTCTGATAGATTATGATTCATGAGTTGGATGGATTTACTTGGAATGACAGGAGCATGCAACACTTGATGGCAAGAAACAGGCATAATAAGAGCTGGCTTTTATCACCTTTGGCTTGCCAGAACTTCGTGCCAGTGGCTGTCCCAGATCAGAAATAACAGTTTAGATTTCTCTCTATTGCAACAAAAACATTCAGTAAGAAAAGTGCCCTCTTGCCTTTCAGCTCCTGAACATTTAAGACTGGCACAAAGAGAGAAGCTGACTCGGCACAGAAATGTAAGAGTTTCCCCCCTGATGCTGAACAAGACCAATGCTGGTATAATAAGAAGGTTCCACAGCAATCTCCTTTCACATTTTAGATGCAAGCTAACTACATATGCTTTGCTGTACAAGAAAATAACTTATGCATTACACAAGTGACAAAATGACAGAGACTGTAGCAGAATTAAATATGCATTTAATTTGGAGAAAAGTTCCACGATCTGCAGCTACCATTCTCACCGTTTCCCTCTAGAGATTTATTTTTATTACTAGAACCAGTCTTTAAAACTGCTCTAATTTGAATTTGATAACCCCACAAGGTTCAAAACTTTCTCTGTGCAGAAATTTGTGGTATTGTGATGCCACTGATGATTGGATGGGATTCCTGCTAAAATATGCAGGTGAAGATTCATGTCACTGCTGCAAAACATCAGAAGAAAGCACTTAGTACAAGACTGTGGAGCAGTGACACAGATAAAACTCCTGAGCAAAGCACTGGGATCTCTTCTGCTTCCAGACAAGACTCTTGAATCTCTTTGGAGTTTGTCAGTCACCCTTGTGTTCAGCTGATTCAATTTGTTTATAGATGTCCTGAAGATTATATTGACAGCTCTTCCTGCTTACATTTTAAGTTGCAAGAAGTAGAAGAGTATGAGCTGACATGACATGACAAATGGAAAAATTAAATGCACCGCCATGTAGCACTTACACTCATCTCCTGCTCACCCCTTGGCATTTGACTGTGTTGAGACCGGAAGTCAAAGGAATGGATGACATTTGGTTTTGCCAAGATAGCTGTGTTATTGGTGATTATTTATGGCTGAATTCCTTCATAAGTACACAAATTAGCAGGGAAGGTGAAAGTTAGCTAGTTGGAAGATTTGTAGAGTTCTTGATTCTCAGTGGTAATTTCACTGAAAAATAAATCATGTAAGCCATAAATTTAAAACCACTATGAAGAAGGAGAGCAGGCTGTTTCAAAATGACCACACAGTGCATACGTCTGCAACTACAACAAAATACAGTGTCTCTTCTAGGCATATCTGCAGATTTAGGGCCTGATTCTGATCTTAATTCTACTTCAGTATACATCAGAAAAGCAGATTGACTGAACTTATCAAAGTTTCACTGGTTTAAGAAAAAAAAAATTTCCAGAGTAAAATCAAGCTTAGAATTTGAACATTGGTACTTACATAGTAAATAGTACAGTCAAACTAAATGCAGAGACACCGTATGACAGGCCAGAAGGGTTTGAAGGAATAACACTAAGGGCAGGTAACCTATCAATAAAACTTTTTTTCAAGCATACCATTACCAGAAAGCCTGACGGAGAGTCAGATGGGACCAATAGGCAATCAAGGTATGAAAGGAACATTCGAGAAAGATGAGGCTATCGCAGGAAAGCTAAATTAATTTATTACATCAGTGTTCATTACAGAAGAGAATGAGGTCCTGATATCAGCCATTCCTTATGGGAGATAAGGCTGAGGAACTGGCTCAAATTCAAGTGTCAATAGAAAAGGCTTTAGAGAAAATTGACACACTGAACAGTAAGAAATCTCCAGGAACAGATGGTATTCACTGAAGATTTATAACAGAACCCAAATATAAAATCGCAAAACTACGAACAGCGGTGTCTAACCTACTGCCAGAGGAACAGAAGGTGGGAAATGTGACACCAATCTTTATGAAGGACTCCAGAGAGGTCCTGGATCTATAGACTGCAAGTCTGGTTTCTGTACAGGCAAAATGTTAACACCATAATAAAGGGTGAGATTAAAAGACATCTGGACAAACACAATATATTGCATAATTCACAGTGAGGGAAGATATTCCTTACAAATGTCTTTGAGTTTTTAAAAACTGTCAACAAGTGTGTAGATTACAGTGATCCTAATGCTTAATGTACTTGGATTCTTAAAAGGCTTTTGACACATTCCCTCATTAAAGGCTTCTGCAAAATAAATTACCAGGGGATTAGTGGGAAGCTGCTGCCTTGGATTAGCAATGACTTAAAGGCAGATGACAAAGAATAGCTGTAAGTGGTCAACTTTCTCAACCAACAGGTCTCCTAAATACCAGGAGTTGGATCTGTACTGCTCATTGCTCTCCTGTGCTACCTGGCAGAGGAGTTTCCTGGGATGTAAGACAGCAAGGACTTCCGGAGCTCACCGGGAAGGACACGGTAATAAAATGGCAAACAAAGTTCAGTATCAATAAGTACAGGGTAATTCAGTTGGAGCAAATCAGTCCTGCTTATAAAAAGAATGGACTCGGAATGAACTACCTCCATTCTGGAGAGAGATTTGAGGATTACTGGTGTTAATTCTACAAGATCATCTGCCAGATGATGCCATCACGGAAGGCAAGTAGAGTGTTAGGACTTCATAGGAAAACAAAACGGAAAACATTTTAATAAAACTCAGATGTGTAACAGGTTTAACGCTGCATACAGCTCTGGTGACCCTGTTTCAGAAACCTTTCAGTAGAACTAAACAGAGGCAAAGATGGCAGGAATCTTGGCTAGAAAAGCTACAGAGCAGGCTAAGTTCAAAATATGACAGAGATTTATAAAATGGAAAATCATGTCAAGGTTGTAGGTAGTGAATTGTTACTCAGTGCTTTTCACAATACTAAGAACTAGAGAACAATTAGAGGGCAGTAATTTTTAAACAAACAAAAGAAAATGCTTTTATACACCATATAATTGTGGAACTCCTTGCTTCAGGGTGGAGTCCAAAATTAAAATGAATCAAGAAAAGAATTAGATGAGTCCCTGGCGGAGAGGTTCATTAATGAATTTTAAACACAATTCTACAGATGCTGCCTCTGTTTCAGGAAATCCAAACAACTAACTAAAGCTGGAAGAGTATAGAAGGGAAAAACATGCCTTTATATGATTCATTCTTTAAGTACCTGATGCTGCCTCCTGTTGGAAACCTCCATGTCACCTAGAAGTGAAGGTCTTGTATAGTTAAGAATTAATTGACAGTAATATATACGGTAAAGCTTTTTTGTCCTATGTTGTTAGTAGGGTGACTTTAATAGTGAGCAGAGATGTAACCTTAAGTCATGAATACTGTCCTTTTTCTTCACTGCTTTGCAAATTTAAATTCAGTATGTTCCTAACTGAAGAAACGTTTTAACTTTGTGCTTTTACTTTTACTACTTCCTCTCATTTCTGCAAAAGTGTTGAGTGATGTAAACACTTCTGCTCTAAGATTGGGTTTAGCAGATCCAGTCTTTAATTCTGCAGATCACAGAAATGTGCAAAAGAAGTGAAACTGTTGAAGAGCACATTGTATAGGTTTAAAAAGGACTTAAACAGGCTACAAGGGTAAACACACGGCAGGAGCTGTATCTGTTCACAAACAGACATGGACACAATGCACAGACAAAACCAGAGATGCCAACAGAACAGATAGGGTGCCAATGAATTTATTGAAATTCCTCAAGTCTGAAAAGAGTGACTAAGAAAATGTATCTTGTACACTTCCCAATAATAAATGCTAATGAGCAAGAAACAAAGCTACCAAATTTGTTTTCTTATGTGAGTCATATTTCCAAATTCAGATTCAGTAAATGAGAAAAACTGCTCAATTTTCCACCATTTCCCTCAAAGGTATGCCATTTTTCCCCTCAGCCTGAAGTTCCTCTATCAATTTGGCCACCAGGAGGCTTTCTCTGCAGCATCTCCTTTGTTGAGAGCTCCTACTTAAGTTCTGCCTCTCTAAGAGAATAAAATATATGCTCTAGCTCTTTCTCTATCCAGGGTGAAGATAAGAGGATATCAAGAGAATCCTTTAACTTCTGTCAAAAATCTGAAAAGTTTTGGCATAACACAGTCACAAATACAGAACTGCAGAGACAGTAAATTCCTCTAAGTGGATATTATGGATGCAAAAAAATAGTAGAAAGACTGTTCAAGCAACATCTTCCTCAGACACCTCCAGGTCTTATAGGGTTATCTTGAAAACAAAAGTTTCCTACCACTTCACGTATCTCATATGAAAGTGATTTACCCACTCATGGATCAAATTCTTAATTTTAGGTGGACACAACAGATCACGTAGAGTAGGCTGCTCTCCTGAACTACATCTGATTTGCACAGCAGGTGTACATTTTGCCATGTGCACACAACCTGATGCATTCAGTAGTTAAGGACACCTTTGGCCAGGGTGGGTACTACAGAGAAGGTAAGAGGAGTATTCGCTTCACAGTACCGTATAAAAACTATGTTTCTACCCTAAGGAAACCTTTTAGGCTGCCTTTAGAGTCTACAGACAGGGCTAGAACCCTCCACAGGGAGGTTCATCCACTTTTCTTGTGTACTACTTAGGATGAGATTAGTTGGACCTTTAATAAGTCTGTTTCTTTCATTGGGTATTAGAGGAAGCCTGGCTGAGGAGTTTGCACTGGGTGTGTTTTACGTGATGAGGTGAGGGGAATCCTATCCACAGTTTAAAAAAAACAGCACAACCTGTGTGAAGTTACTGTGTGAGTGGGGCAGATGCAGTTTGTACTTCAGACTTTGGCTTTCTCAGAAGATCTTAAATAAAGAATAAATAGTGGTGCTTCTTGAACAATACTTGTAACTGAATAGTGTAAAACTGCGCGGACTCAATAAAACAGAGGTGAGGCTGCTATAACGAGCAATTCAATTCAGCAAAGAGCCCAAAGGTAGCAATCACCATGCAGTTCAATTCTTTAGTCAACAGCAACAGTACCGGCTTGCCACCAGCATGTGAATGAATGATGCCCTTCCCTCCTTACCTCTTTCTCCTCAAAACTCACTGTGACATATGAACTACGGTATCTCGCTCTGCAGAAGTTGTACAGAAGCATCTGAAAGAATAGCCAAACCCTCTTATTCTGTATTCTGAAAGCTGAAATGTGTATAACAGACAGAAAACAAACTACAACATAATCTAGAGAATTAGGAGAACTCTAACCACTGAGAGACATACAGGCGTTGCAGCTTGTTTTAGCTTATGGGAGAGAAAACTCAATCCTTAATACCACATCTTCACTAAGCTTTAGTTTTCAGCTCCAATAAACTGTGAAAATTAGTGTAACAAAGTCCAATTTAAAAATAAACAGTATGCAAACTACGCATAGTGCTGTCCCATAAATATAGCATCTACTATGAGATCTACACTTTGGCACTGTGCACTTGCCAACTTTTTTTTCATTCTTAGTTGCAATTGATACCCAAGTATGCTTTCTGAATGTATTTTGGTCTCGAAGAAGCATAGTGCCATGTCCTATTATGTTCTGCATGCAAGCAGTTAGAAGATTATATGGCAGCCACCAGCATTGTGCAAGTCAAAAGTGATTTACCATGGATACATGTGCCTCTTGATGAATATTTCTAAGATTATACAGCTGTTGTTTATCAAGTATCATTTATAAAGCATTACATGACAGTAAGCTATAAAGAATGCAAGTGCAAGCTTGTAAAATGAAACATAATGCTTGGTAATTTAAAACATATATTCATTGTAGATTTAATTGTTGAATAGTTATGTTGATTTATACCACACAAATGGGGACTTTATGATTCACAATGACTTAGCAGACAGTGAACTTCACTGCATCACTAAAACTGGTTTATGGGACAGGGTTGCAAAAAATGTTAAGTGTATCCATAGGAATCAGCCCTGCATTCTCTGCATGGCTGAAACTCTGCACTACTTTTGACTCTGCTTGTTCACACAGGAACACCACTGGATTCAGTCCCACCAGACTGACTCAGTCTAAACATTTATAAGGTGACTAGTTACAGACTTGAGTTAAAACAGTAACACCAGTCCTGTTTCTAAGAGGCTAGTAATGAGATTTCCTTCAAAAAATTATTTTTTAGTTTAAAATCGATTGATAACTGAACTTTCTTAAGAAACTTGCACTTTGAGTTAAAAAAATAAATAATTTCTAAGCAAAAGTTCAATAGCTGGAGAGGACTAATGAAATAAAAAATTAAAAAGGGAATTTAGCAATTGTGATATATTTCTGCCTTGACTCTATGTCTCACTATGAGCTGGACTCCCTAGAGAGACAGTAACTCCCCTAGCTCCCAGGCTACATCAAGGCAAGACACTGCTAATACCAAACTTGTGTACCTTGAGAGGAGTAGTCCAGTGAGCTGACAGATCAGGGTTACCCAAGCTTAATGTTCATAAAGCTCTTGAGACAATATGGTAGTATTTCCAATTTAATTTTTTTTAGAATGAATATTTGAACTTTTTATTATTTTTAAAAATCTGTCTAAATTTTGGAAGGACTTCTGGTGAAATTGCGCTCCCTGACCATCTCTGACACCTCTGTGGGCAGTCCTAGCTGAGAAGCCGACGGTTATAAGGGAATGGAGAATGCCTTTCTTACTTGTTCTGTGAAAAGACTTATTCAGTAGCTTGCCTATTTCAGTGCACGGCGAACTTCAATATCAAAAGTCTGTATTCTTCATAAATGCTAAACTCAGTAAATGAAAAGCAAACATTGTTTTCTTAAAAATGTAAAGAGTGAGTGTGACAAGTGTAGTGAGCCAAGAATAATCTAATAACGTTGGATCCCAGGTGAATGTGTAATTGGATGCAGTTCATCACGGTGCCTAATTTTTTTTCTCATAAGAAAGTGGTAAAAGAAAACCTGTTTGTTTTCTGAATGAGTGAGCAGTAGCCTTGTAAAATGTGCGTAACTGCTTACATACACAGAGGAGTAAATATAGGCAGCATTCAGGCATATGTTTTTGTCATGTGTTTGCGCACCTGTGACTATGGAAAAAAAAATGAAGCGATATTATTCCAGGCTTAAAATTAATGCACAGTGTTTACTTACTGAATTCTAACAATACAATCTGAATCTAAAATACTACCACAGGAAAAGTGAAATTCTTGCCAAATACATGGGTAAGACTCTTAGATCTTTTCTGCTTTGTCAGTTGGTACCTATCTGCTTTTGACGGTTTCTAAGTTACGATGAATTCTCAGTATAGAATCTCTGCATGTGTAGCATGTATTTTGCTCTTTGTTTTGCCTGCTTATTTTGGAAGACTGGATGTGTGTTTGTGCTCAGATGTTTGAAAAATACCAATGCCCTTCCTAACCTACAAACCAAACACCAAATGCAACAGGAATTTCCTACAAATATGTTAGATGATGAATACTTGACTCTGATCTCACAGGAACACTTTGAATAGAAAAATCAGAAGTACTGGAATCCAATTATTATGATAGTTCAATTAACCTCTATTGAACAGATGTAGAAATTATACCTAATTATACATGTAGCTGACTGCAGACATGGACCTCTGCCCACTGAGGACTAATCTAAGATCACCAAATTCATTTCACTTCAGACCTTTGCTCTCAGAAATGAGTAGTACAGTAAGTGACTTCACCATTAAATATCCCTCTAGCACCATAATCTTTCTAAAAGTCTGTTCAGTGCTCGATTTTATACTAAGAAACTTAATGTGATATCCCCAAGTGTTATTACAGAAACTCTAAAGGAAAGGTCACTGATAAAAAGGGATTTTTACCGTGAGCTTTGCTGAATATTGCTGTAAACCTACCTCGCTTTGGCTCCACAGGCATATACGAAAATGCATAAATTTGTACCTTCAATTTTGATACCCCATTATTGTGGTGACAAGAAAATGTTTAGAATTTATTGCTTTGCACAAGGCCCAGTGCAAAGCTGTATTCTGAGAATGGAAGTGGTATATATATAGTATGAGATGTCCCTCTACAACATGTTATGTTCAGTCTAACAATAAATCATATTTTTTTATGATGCAGCAAGTCCCTAACTTATAACAGCCTTTTCTTAACACAGAGAAAACAAAGCTCTGTGATCAGTTATACAGCCACAAACACAAATTAGAATACATTAGCGAAGACTAATGTATTGTAGGAAAATATTACCTGCATTGTCTGTGCAATGTCATTTTTATTGCTCTCCTATTAAGGCTACAGAAGAAAAAATGAGCACAGGATTTAAAGACAGTGGCTCTTTCTCCCAGATATGTTTGGTTTTACCACTGTCTTACACAGATTATTTGTTCACTTTTCTCATGCTAGCACCACTGCATGTGGAGGAAAAGAGTCTTTTCCATTCCTCCATGGAATTTATTTGTTTCCATCTATTGTTGAGATTGACTGTCCTGATCTTCTTGCTCTCTCTTTATCTATTTTTATTAATAACTTCATTTTCTTACAGCAGCTGGTTTCCAGAGGGAGCCTGTGGGCTGGCATCCAGCAAGAATATCCCTAAATATTCACCACTGTCTTCTGAGTAAGAAAGAGATTAACTGCTTTGTTGTCACTTCTTGGATACCTGTTGATGGGGAAAACATTCTTTCATGTACCCGGGCTCCTTGTCAGGTCTCACTCACTCATCTAACTTTTCTTCCTAACATTCTGGTAAACTGTCAGCATTATCTGGAGCATATTCCCATGGAAATTATACTGGAGACGGAAATTCTCCATTTTACTCTGGACCTGTGCATCTGGGATTTCCAGTGGTTGCAACATTTAGTTGCTGTTGACCATAGCTTTCCTACCTTTGAGGTTACTTTCTTCTTTTGGATTCCTTTGGCAAATATGATATTACTTAGGTAAGCAAACCAACAAGCAAGATGGGATGGAGGGAACAGAGAGTCAGATATCCTTCTGTGTCTATACGGGGTCTCTTAGGTCTGAACACAGTGTCTTCTTCCTTAGAGCTGCCAGTATTTTACTGGTAAAGGGATCTAGTCTCATTGGTAAAATCAGCTATTTTTTTATGAGACAAAATGTTTATCTTGATCTAGAGAAAGGAAAATGTAGGTGCACTACCTAAATTTATACCATTGGTGTAGAGTTGTGGCTAAATTAACATTTTTCAGCAGTTACTATAAAAATGCAAAAAAAAATGCAGTGTTCGCTGCTGTGTGGTGATCATTTTAATGAGGTAGTGTTCACTAAGCCATTTTCTTTTTTATTTGTGATTACACTGAACACCACACCCATGTTTACCGTAGGATAACAACCCAGTGGAAAGCCAAGCAATTCCAGTTTTTGAACACTGGGAAGTATTTAATGTAATTATGGCTTCTTTTAAAACATCTAACAGCTTGGAAATATGGGAAAGCTTCAGAATGGATAACTACTTGAACACTGCTGCTATGATTGTTTTTCCCATAATGTATCTCTTTTAAATAATGAAACTTTGTTATTGGCATGATAATCAAGTAAGAGATTAAACTTCAAGCCTGTTAACAGGGAGGATATTGTCTCATATATAAACTCCACTTTACGCATTACATTTTGTAATTTACAATTATTATCTTCTACTGTTTACAAGCAATTACATTTACAGTAAGCATGTTGTAACAACAGTACTAAGGCAGCCTTGCTTCCTATAAACTTGTGTCCTACATCTTCTCCAAAATCACCCCGCTAGCTAGGTTTCCTCTTACACAAATCACTCTGCTGTTGTGTCTGTAGTTGCCCCTCCCTGATCTTACTGCCTCCCACCATAGCATCATAGAATGGTTTGGGTTGGAAGGGACTTTAAAGATCACCTAGTTCCAACCCCCTGTCACAAGCAGGGACACCTACCAGGTTGCTCAAAGCCCCATTTAACCTGGTCTTGAACACATTCAGTGATGGAGTATCCACAACTTCCCTGGGCAACCTGCTCCAGTGTCTCATCACCCTCATAATGAAGAACTTCTTCCTCATTTATAATCAAAATCTACTCTCTTTCAGTTTGAACCCATTACTACAGGCCCTGTGAAAAGTCCTTCCCCAGCTTTCTTGTAGGTCCCATTCAGGTACTGGAAGGCTGCAATAAGGTCTCCATGGAGCCTTCTCTTCTCCAGATGGAACAACCCCAACTCTCTCAGCCTGTCCTCATAGGAGAGGCATTCCCATTGATCATCTTCATGGCCTTCCTCTGGAACCCTTCCATCATCTTGCTATTTTCAGATAATGAGCTCACCTCCTACAAAACCTCCCTGATGTATCCACCAGACCACAAGCTCCCTCCTGTGCCCCCCATCTATACTTTATGCTGCCAGGTGAAGAAAAGCCTGCAAGAACAGGCTGGCATTAGATGGCTGGTCAGCCAGGTTGTGGGCATGTGTAGTACTAGACACCAGATCCTACATGGGCTGACTTTCCTTCCCTCGGCAACAGCACCAGCAAGGTCTCTGTCCTCCACCTAGGCATGGAGTTCATAAAACTTGTAACAACTTACATCTTTGAGACTTCTGACAAATTTAAGTGAAGATGGTCACTGGATTAAAAAGTTAATGGGGACGGAGGACTGCCAAAAAAGACAGTGCAGCCACATCAACTTTACATGTGGAGAAAACGGAGGTAAAAGTGACTTTCACAGTTGTAAATTAAGATGTGAAACTTGAAAAGGAGAAGGAGAAGTTCTTTTTAGTTCTTATTTATTTATTATTTTTAGATGCAATGAAACCTTAAATATCCAGTGTGGTCAAGATCTGGTCCCCAAAAGACTCATGGCTGTTATACTGCCTGCCTTCCTGCCTGGAAAACTAGGATATAAACTTCTGAAATCTTACAATTTTTTTTTGCAGCATATTGCTGATATGAAGTTCCAAAAACATTTTCTCTGGTGTAGAATTAACCCAAATGGAGAAGACAATGCTACTAAATGAAAAACATAGCATTTCTCATTAATTTGTGGATGTAAAAACACAAGACAGTAAAGCTGCCTTGAGCTCCTACAGTCCTGAAGTGATTTGGTTGGCTGAGTGTTCAGAGAATTTTGTGGCTGCTTAGATGAAAACACGCTGTGGGAAGGCAGAGAAATTGCTGGTTGCACAGTCCAGAATTTTCAAATGCAAAGGGAAAAATATTCAAATAACTTGTCTGCCCCCATTATTTTATTTGACTCTCCCTGAAAAAAAAAATACACACTCTCTCACACAAATAACTTTATGCAGACACATCAGTTACGACTGCAGCTGGACTTTTTGAGGACAAATGCATATCATAAAGTCATTTTTATATGTGGCACTTTTACTAGCATAGTCTCAGCAGAGGCCTGGGATTGAATAAGGACTGAATAAGCGTGAAAATTGAAGTGCCTTCATATTCAAAATGGTGCTCACTCATCCTTGGTCAGAGTGGAACGAAGGCAAACTCAGAGGAGCGTGCACGGCTGGTAGTACCGTAACCACCTATAGACAAATACAGGATTTTTGTTTCAGGCATTTTCTACCCAGCAGAGTCCAAACAGAAGGAAAATGTCATTATGGTGTGTCATTTGTGCTGCCATTGCAAGACTTCAAAATGTTACACTATTTCCTTGTGTCTACTGTAACAAGCACTATTCTGTGTAATCTATATCATGATTGTATTGCCGAAGCTGCCGCACTGTAAATCTGACAGTCTGAGGGCAACTAAGACATATTTAAGTGAAATAAAAAAAAACCTTTGATAAAACATGAGAGTAATGGAAATCTTCCATGATATATGACACACAAGAATAATAAGTAACAAATTCCTTTAAAATATTCTAAGGCCAAAGACCAGTCAGGTCAGGACCCTCCTGTGCCACGGGCTGTAAAAGCATTTAGCAAATGACTGTTCTTTCCCCAAAGACTTAAGTAGATGAACCAGTCACCTGGGGGAAAAGGAGAAGGACATCACGCCACAGAAGGAGGAATATTAATGGGGGATAGGAACACAGCTTTCAACGTAAATAGTTCTCATCAAAATTATTCTTTATTGTATCTGAAAGCCAGGTGTTACAAGTTCGTGCTTGGACCTTCACAGATAAACAAGTTTCAGACTCACCTTGTAAACATATTGAAATGAAAGAAGTAAATAAATTCTTTAACTGAAGAATAGTCTCATGTGTATAAATAATTTCAATAAGTATTTTCCACGTTTACAAAAACTGATGCCATTTTATACAAAACTTCACTCAGATCATAAAAGCCCATGGCACTACCTTACAACTGGCCATTAAGAGAGAAGACTGGTCTCAGTATGTTGTGCATTCCTGGGGTTTTTCAGTTCAATTTCAATGGTGCCTTGATGATTGTATTATTTGCATTCAGCTTATTCAGGTTTTCTTCTGTAGAGGAGGTACTGATTTTTGCATCAGTCAATGGAAAGCCCAAGCAATGCCACAGTGCAAAACAATAACAAGCAGCAAAAGAGCACAGCGGAATAATGTTCTTTTAAAACGGAAATGTGAGTTAAGTAGGGCAATGACAAAATCTAGCAGGGAGGCAGCTGTTTGGGTTAGAACGAGAATATGGCCGGTGAGGAAGCCATCTGCAACGGAAGAGGGAGCTCTCCCCGCACCGGCCCCGCCCGCCGGAGAGGTGCGCTGCCGCCTCCCTCTGCCTCCACTCCTGCGTGTGACCCAGTGCGATTTTCATATTACTCCTTATGGAAAGCTATAGCAGAACACTCCACAGCGAATTACAGTCAGATAGGAGCAATGGATGAGACTCGGAAGTGCTTACCAAGTCTAGCTGTCAGAGGGATATTTTCTTGAGTTGGGAAGCACGTTTCATCCCCGTAGCAATAAGACTGTTTCTTCCTGGATTTGCACAAAACCCCAACACACTCGGGAAAGTACCACAGCATAAATAATAAATATCAACCGTGTTTATGACAACAAAGAAGGCAAACTGAAAGCTTGATGTAAAACTCATTGAATTTAATTAGAAGATTCTGACCTCCTTGGGTTGGATGAAACAGTGAGAGCGTGATTTTGCAAACCTCCTCAGAGTAGCTGTTGCCCCCATACATCACCCTTTCTTGTTTTAATAAGCTGTTCCATGTGACTGAGGAAGTAGTCAAAGGTTAACATAGATAAATAGCTATGTTTTATCCTCCGCAGATAAACAATTATGCCTAAGGTCTCAATTACAGACACCCTAGTGGTATTCTTGCTCGTTTGCTTATTTGTTTGTATTGTTTTGGAGATAATTATTTCCAAATAAGCATAAAAGAATGAAATACTTAGGATTCAATGTGATCCTCTGAAAAGATGGCCAGAAAGCATCTAGATGCTGAGTGTAAAACTGACTCCAGGGTAGGGACATTAAAGGCTTGGCATGTTGTAGGTGTTGAGTGCTGTTATGAGATGCCCTAGGGTATCTTTCCTGATCATCAGGTATCTCTCCAGAAGGAAACTAGAAACTATCTTGCAGCCCATGAATCATGCCTCATAATCCAGGAGCGTCTGCAGGACTGCTTAAAATCTGGAGCAGATCCTACGATGAAACAGTAACTTGCAGCAGCAATGGATCTACGGTATGTTTACCAGTCAAGTGTCTGCTTAATCTTTTCTTCAACCAATGCCACCCACTCACAGCATATCCAAGGATATATTGGAGGACAACAGAATGTGTGTTTAATTACCACTCAATTTGCTACTACATGAGATATTTGTTGCTATCCCATAAGGTCCTAGGGAAGGTAGGTGCACTATGTGCATCCATGATGCAATCAACTCGCAAAACACTGTAAAAAGGAACAGTTAAAATAAGTCACCTAAAAATATCCTTTCATACTGTTCTCCACACTATTCACTTTGGGAGTCAGGTTATAGGAATGTCATCTCAAAAGTAAGTGCAGGTCTGAACATCTGCCCTAGAGGCTGAATTCAGGAAGCGGAGCCAGGGAGAAGTACACTGAGACAGTGCCAATAAGAACTTTCTACATGTGCTGGTAGGACCTTTCTGTATTATATAAAAATATTTTTAAAATGTATATGTATTAAAAATGACACATTTATTAAGACACATTTATAAAGATGTGTATATCCCTACGGCTGCTTGCACTGAGAGGTTTTCCTCTGTTTAAGTTTTACCAGCATTCTAACCAGCAACAGAAGCTTCAATATGGCAGAAGCTCCTAGAGAACCGCTGAATCCACCATCTACAAAGATTTTGGATGCCGTAGGCTCAGCTTTTAGGTGGACTAAAATTATGGAGGAATACAGAGTCCACACTTACGGGCCAGGCCCATCAGTTGGACTATGCTGAGAACTTCAGATTTTTTTAAGTCCTTCTCTAGATTCAGTCTTCCACTCTTTATTTGTATAGTTGCATCTTTCTGTTTTTTTCTTAGACAGACAGCTTATTCTCTCTTTTTTCTTATTTTTCTTGTCCTGTGTTTGGCATCCTCGCATCTGACTTGTATATTGGTCCATCTTTAAAAATATTGTCCCAGGTCACGGACATAAAAGTCTTGTGTCTGGCACCAGTGCACGTGCAAAGGTCCTTGCCAGTGTTTGATAAATATGAAAGTTCCTCAGGAAGCATGAATCCAAAAATAATTTTATCAGAACAGTATTGGATTGTTGAGGGCTGAGTGGTATCCCATTAAAGGTGACACGGGGACCTTTGTAACACAGATTTGTTGTTCTTCTCTGATCAGAACCCTAAGCATAGATCACCAATGTGATTTACACGGTACATCCCTTCCATTACTTGCAGGATAGACACTAGTTCATACTTGCCTGAAGATGTCTCAAGCTTTGACTTATAACAGCCATTCAGATTCCTCTGCCAGAACACGCAGCTTGCGGGGCCAAACTGCCACACAATGTTTCATCAGTGTATGTGCAACTGTCCCCAGTCCTTCATCCCTTAGTGGCCGGCTGACCAAATCCTTCCGAGAAGCACACTTAACTGCTGCATACTATTAGCAAAGCATATTTCTACTTGTTATTTCTGGTAACATCTTTTTGGTGGTGCTTTGCAAAGCAGCAGGCAGTGTAGTCCATCTAGTCTGTGAATTCCATACCTACCATGATCAGCCTTAGCGACTCCTACGAGAATGAAATACTCCACTTTCATAGTCAAATAGTTGGGTTCCCTGTTGTTTAATTTGTGCCCCTCATATAACACTGATCTGTGCCTACTGGATGCCTCAATTCCTTCAAGAGAAGGTCTAGCAGAAATTTTGGAGGAATTACATGTTATCATAAGTGTATGGGACAAATCCAGAAATACAAACACAGCTTGATTTAGACATCTGTCTTTCTGTGACTTTATAATTCTTCCTCCATCCAAATCGAGTTTCTCCTTATTAGCTAAGTCTACAGAACTTTAGCCAGCTCTCTTTATTTACTTCCATATTTGTAAGAATTTTTCTGCCCTATACATTTTTTTCTTCAATTGAGTTTTCAGTTCGTTGCCATTGGTTATATGCCAAGGTGACATGATTTCTTACAAATTGGCATTGCCTTCAACAATTTTACATCCTAACTCCTTAGAGACCTTTACAGCCTTTTCCACTCCCACTAAATGGTCCTCCTATGTTCTTTGTGTCATCTTACCTGCACGCTTGCTACCTGATACTCCCTGCCAATTCATCCGGGGGCTAACCTCGAGGAGTAGTTCTTTAAACACGATGCACCTAATTATCTCTCCCAATCTTTTCATTACCATTGAATAAAACGCTCAGGTAACAAATGGGTGAGCTGCATTTTTCATTAGCTGTATTTTTCACTTCCTTTATCAAGCATTCTGAAGTTGCTTAGTTCAATTCCCAAGGAGATAATAGACCAAGCTGATACAAAGAAGCCTAAAGGAGTCCCAGCTGAGTATCTGTAGCTGCAGATGGTCCTATGAGCTCGGCTGCCACCATCAGTTATTATTGCACGATGGTCTGATTGCACCACACTTTTATTTTTCACGTCTAAAGATAAAATATCAACTCTGCTACCTAGTAAGCATGGCAGAGACAAAATTCATGCTCTAAGCTCTGTCCAGAGACTCCATGTTCCTTCTTACCTGTATATTGTAGGGGAAAAAAAAAAAAAAAGAATACTGCTAGGGATTGAGTTGTTATTATTAATACCTTGGGATTTATACCATGTCCTTAGGTGAGTGCTGGCTGTTGCACCAAATATTCATGTAAGTGTGGAGAAATCCCTCCAAGGTCAGTGGGAGTCTGGATTTCTCTTGTCTGCTGGCTGACTTTTCAAGTCCTGCAGGATATTTTTTCTTCCTTTCAGCACATGATGCTTTTCATTAAGGAAAGTAATTTTAGATTCCGAGTCTCAAGCATTTTGCAGCTTTATATAAGCTGATGTCTCCAGACCATACAATAACAGATATCTGGGAGGCTCTTTATGTCAGTTTGTTTTAATAGCTGCTGATGCTGGCCCAAGTGGATCTGCACATCCTACTTTCCCTGGTAAAGCTTTCTTCTGTGTAGGCAATTCTGTTTGAGCTTGACATCATTGCATCCACATAGCCAACAAATGCTACCCAGCTTGGGATCTGCCTGGGAATCAGAGTCTCTCACCTGAACTCTTAGGTCCACAGCAGGTAACTCGGAGCTGCAACACCTAGTTTTTAATTCAGGTAGCAGTCTCTCCGAATACACGTCTGTAAGTGAGGCTGGTAATTAAGAGCTGTTACATTTAAGAAGACCCTATTTTTTGCTTTCACATTTGTAAACACATAAATATATCTCTTGTACTTTTATCCTTCATATTATTGACCTTCACTAGCAGATTGCGAATTTCTCTGTATTAGATTGTTCTTCAACCTTCTTTTCATAAAGAATTCGCTTGGTTTTTGCATAGTCGCATCTTTACTGATGAATTCATGTATAGTACAGAAGTTGTCAAGGAATCTCCCGAGCAAAATGTAGGGAAATTGATGACAGACTCCTTAATGTACACAAGTGCCATTTTTCCTTCCTGTACTACAAACTCTTCTACAGCAAGTGGCTATGCAAAACTTTTCAAAGCTGCATCTGGTCACAGGACTCAGCGTAGCCTTTGCTGCTGTCTCAGAAACATTGCTTTGCTTTGGCATTTTGAAATGTTTTGAGTTCTTTTTCTTTCATTTTTTTTTGGTTTTTTTTTTATCCCAAGTCACTTTTCTAAAACTAGCTCTGAGCTGTATGCCTGCAAATTGGCTAAAAAATGATAAATAGAATTTGACCAGAAAATCCACTTTCAACACTCCTTCCTTGCTCTATTTTCTTTCTTCTTTACAGTCTAAAGGAAGAATCTGACTAATCTTTCATGAACTGCACAGAAAACAGGAGAATCTTGAATAGAATTTATATAAAGTATTCAATCCTCTCCTGTGAGGACTTAAGAGGTATAGTCATTTCACTTGAAGATGGGAGACAGGTATGAAGGGATTATCCAGAGTTCTTTGGATGATTTAAGAAAGGCTGCCCTACTTAACAGGATAGTTAGCCTTTCTGCTGCTTGCACTGGAGGATATAAAAGAAAACGTACCCAGTGAGCCTTAGGAAGCCAGGAATTATGAGGAGTTCCAGGGGAGAGCAGCTAAGAAATCAATAAAGTGTTCCAGAAGTTCCTCCAAGCTATGAGAGGAAGGAAACTTCTGATAAAAAAAAAAAAAGACCTAATGTCAAACCTCTGACGGGAGCCCAAAATACAGCAACATTGACTTCAGATTCTTCTGAACTCTACATCTAACTTCTTAAAGGGAGAGAGAATTAATGGAATGGGAAAACCAGAAGGAGTGCTTTTCTGGGCGCGCTAAAGGAAAGAGTCACACTTGGAGGCGATGAATTAGGTACTACTGCCATATATGCCCAACTCGTACTTACCCCCACAGCTGCTACACCAAAGTGCCATGCATTGCAGAATGATGCTCATGGGCAATGGTGGTCACCCCACAGCATGCCTGCTGCCATCTCATTGTAGTTTGGGCTTCCAGCACCTCTGCCTTCAGATCTTGATCTCCTTCCTTAGCTCCAACTGGCCACCAGGAAAACAGTCTTCTAGGATTCCCCAGGACTAGTGTGCAGAGTCAGCAATGGAGTCCACACTGCTACATGATTAATGGAAGGGCTGACCTTCTGACCTGCAGAGAGGCATTTAGGAGAGTGTGACCCACAGAAGGCAGCATAGATGGCGTAGCTTTGTCAAACGCTCTGCACCCTGGCAGTGAAAGAAGCAATGCGGGCAAGGTGGCTTTAGGCAGTTTAACTAAGAAAAAAGAACGGTGCTGGAGCCTTGAAAACTGACTAATCAAGTAGAACACTGAGCTGAGTCACTCTGCATTTGTCTCTCCATGTGCATGTATGCATATATAGATACATATTTTTGTAAGCATGTGGTGTATTTGCGTGAGGATATGAAAATAAGAAGCATACAGTTCCAAAAAGCCACTGCAATAACAAATTGTGAGCTGAAGCTGTCACATCACATGAAACAGACCCAGGGAACATGTGAAGACACAGTCGCAGATATTTTAAAGCTTCTCTTCAGTGTTTCACTCACATTTGGTAGCATTTAAATCCGATATTCTTTATGCCTTTTTTTTTTTTTTCTGAAACCAACATTACCCTTTTGAAGCAATGTTTGATGAAAATGCAAAAAATCTTGGCTAGCACAAGATTTTCTTATCTCCCAAAGTCCTATCATTCAGCTTCATGCAGTGAAAAAAACGCTGATGTTCTTCTGAATAAAAGAAGGATTAGGAAGATTAAAACGCACACCACCGGACTTTTGGAAATAAGGCGCAGGTGCGATACAGCCTTCTGCAGGATCGCAGCTGAAACTATTCTTGTCTTCACTGTCGGGTGGTTCAGAAATGCTGGGTCCAGATCCGCCGTATTGAGTTTTTCATAAACGTTGCAGTGGAAGGGCACTGCAAATAGAATGCTGCTGAGTGAGTGAATGATCACATTTTATTTTATTTATTTATTTTTGTCATTACAGCCAGATGTTGCCTCAGGAAGTTGAAACTGGGAGTCAGGAACTGACAGCTTAATAATTAAATTGGGAAAGTTGGCAGGCCTGCTGCCACTTCCTCTAATACGTAGCATCTATGAACAAAAGTGTGCAGTATCCCAGTGGTTCTCCTTCCGAACTGGCTCATCTGTTACCGGGTAATGATTTTCCGTCTGGGCAACTGCAAGGCACAGGGCCTATTACACCAGCTACATAAAGTTAAAAAGACATTATGAATAAAGCGTCCGCCCTGGCTTTTACCAACATTTCTACACAAGACTGCCTAATGCTGACATGTGTTTATTACTCTTAATAATGTTTGCGTAATTCTTCCTTGAGCTCATTACAGCTGTCAAAAATCTGAAGAGAGCGTATTTTTGCGCGTTTTATCTCAGGAAGACTTTGCAGTTGCTAAGCCGAGGGGAACGGCAGCCGAGAGGAGGGTGAAGGCCCCACCAGACACCAAGCTGCAGGGACGGAAAGCTCGCGGCCGACTGCCCATCCCGACCCGAGCATCATCACGCCTTTCCTCCGTCTCCCGGGATTTCTCCCCCAGAAGGAGGGCCAGCACCTGGCAGCGGACGCTCCCGGAGCCGCCCGTCGGCCCACAGGCCCGCGGAAGGCCTGCGGGAGCCGCCGCGGCCCGGG